>OZ012709.1:6640606-7238780 GCA_963942595.1 Cylloceria caligata
GTCTGGACGTGGGTCTTGAGAATGCTGCAACTTTGTTTCCTCTCCGTCGAAACTCTCATCTCTCGGACTTGCGTGTACCATCGACCGTCTGGGTCGTCGATCGACGTGAAGAAGCCACCGCGTATCAATACCACTGAGTTATTCCATCTTAATACAATTTTTCAAATGAAATATTTCTACAAACTACTAATTCGTTGTGGCTGATTATTCATTTTATTTGTTATTAATATTGAATATTCTAAGCGTTAATGGACTAACACCATTGTGTCAAATGGTGTAAGAGATACGACGAGTGGAACGTTGCAACTATAGCCACTGAGTGCTACTGAAATGTTTAATATTAAAACAAATCCGATACCAAGAGCCTTGAATTAAAATTTCAAATCATTTGCACAAACTACGAATTCATTGTCGTTGATTATGCGTCTAAATTTTTGTTAATATTGAATATTATGAGTTAAAGGCTAATTCGTTTATTGAAAGAGGCACCTTTGAAAAACCGCACCAAGTTGGTCCCTCTCAGTCGGGACTCTCGTTTCTCGAACTTTCGTGTAGCATTGATCTCCTGGTTCGTCTATCGGTGTGAAGAAGCCACCGCGTTCGATGCCACTAAACATGTTGTACCAACATTCTATGTTAACACAACTTTTCATGTTTTTAATTCAATATCAAGAGCCCTGAATTATAATTTTTCGTTATTTCCACAAAATACTAATTCTTTGTTATCGATTTCATTTAAATAATTGTTAATTTTGAGTATTGTGAGTGTTGAGTGACTGACACGATGATTCACAGGGTACAAGTGATATACAAATGCGTCGGTTATTCTGCAAACAAAAAAAAAAACAAAATTTATTTCAATTATACATATAATTTGTAATTATTGTTAATTCGAATAAACCGAATACTGATTTACGCTAATAAACATATTAATTAGATTTGAATAGCGTGGCAAATATATTATTCGCTGAATATATATTTAACAACGTAACTCTATTAGACCGAGATTCAAAGAAAATGAATTAAATTTAAATATAATTTGAAAAAAAAAATGTAATTTCTCTAAATAATTTCCGTGTGTACCTGATCGCATGCTTCAGCTCTGACAGTCTTGATTAATAGCCTGCATAAACCGCACCAATTACGATAAAGGACAATTGCAATTGTGCATGGCTCGTCAATGACGTGGAGAAAAGACGAGGGAACGGTTAACCGAGGGTTGGCTGAAATCTGCAGAAGCAAAAGCATCAGCAGCAGGATCGAGTGTACGAGGAATCGTCGAGTCACGCGATCGGTACGAAGAAAACAAGTATATAGCTTCTCGAGAGAAGGCGCGCGAGAGCGTTTCATCTCCTTTACTTGCTACAAGCGATTATCGCGGAACTCGAACGGCTCTGTCGCTTCCTCCCTCGAATACGAAATGAGTGTCTCGAAAATTTATTTCGATTCTCCCGTATATATGGGGTCATCGAACTCTGCGTCATCCCTTCCATCGTTCACTGACGTTCGCCATGCACGAGGAAACATCGAACGAAAGGACCTACCGAGATTTATTTCTGAATTGTGAAATAAATTGATTATTGAGTTTCTGTCTGTCTAGTGATTCGCTAATCACACGTGGAAGGAGAAAGCTAATGATTTTCAAATGTATCGATGCACCAATCGATCCTCGTAGTGCTGCAGGGTACATAATCATAGCAACATCGAGAGAAAAAATATGAGTCAAAGAAATTTTTATTTCATTCTCTGAGCAAAAGAGTTTTACCTTTTGGTAATTACATTGTATACATTCAACTGATTATATTTTTCTTAATTGACTTTTAATTGATGAAAACTAGTTATCTTCGACACCAATAATACATTTAAAAAATTTAATAACATGTGTTTGAATTAAAGAATTTTATTAGATTGAAATAAACCTTTTCTGGGTGAAATATCGGTGTAGGGACAACCACGATTCGTTTCCGCGTTAATTGATATTCCTACGGTGAAATGCCCAAACGATCCTGTGAATACGATAAAAAAATTACTTGAACCAGACGCTGAAAGAGAAATGACGAAGGAATTACAATGAGCGCTCGCATTTCAATCGTTTGGATATAAAAAAAAATCGAGCTGAAGACGGCCTGCAGCTACTCTGCTGGTATAGCAGTCAAGGGGTACGACACGGATTTTTAACACGGTCATGTCCCCTACCGAAGCAAGCGACTTATTGCTGCACTTAGTGTCCCGGTTTTCTGGCGACGCGTACCTGTTTCGTGTCTTAGATATCAAAGTGGCATAAGGATCGCCGAGTGCACTGGTAGTTGGTAAACGGAGCTGACTTGGCTCGGTAAACCTGTGCACTTGGCCTGGATTATATCAACGCGTTTCATTCTTTAGTTTTATAAAGTTTACTTTAGTTTTAGACTAAATAACGATCATTTGCACTCAGCAAATACTCAGCGTTGTTATATTAGCCAGAAAAATGAAAAATAACAAAAATATCGTATTTTATTTAAGAATAACTGAAATTCAGCGAAACACTGAGTTAAAGCAGTTGCTAATGGCAGATTACGATCTTTGCGCATTAATTAAGCAAAAAAAAACAACATTTTTTGTGCCTATATCATCGTAGTTTTGCCTTTGACTAAATCAAGCTCACTTGCACTTAGCAATCATTGCCACATTAGTCAGGAACTGCATTTGCTAGAAAATAACTAGAATTTAGTGAAATACTGACTAGGAACTGTCGCTAAGGGAAGATTACGGGATTGGTACACTAATTCAGCGAAAAAAAACAACAAGTTTTTTTGCGGTTTCGGTATTAACATTTCAACTCTGTCTTCGACTAAGTAAACCACATGACATCGCCGTTTCCCATAAAGTATGCCTTAAAGACGTATTTAACAGTGTCACAAGACGTTTGTTTAATCTAGAAACGTTAATGTTGCTCTCAATAACCGTCGTGACATTATCCAGGATAAACAAGATAAATTTAATATCAGATTTTCTGTAAAAAGAACTAAAATTAAGTTAAACACTACTGTGGATTTGTCGTTAAGGTTTACGGTTCACTTATATAACATTTTTTAAAAACCGTATTTTTAAGTGCCGGTAGTCGTGTTAACAGGCATAAAAATGAAACAGTAGTTTTAAAGGGCCTTTAATGGCAAGACAACGGCTCTTTAATTTCGTCGACATGTCTTAGGAGGGCAGAGGCGCGAGTACAGCATTGGGATGAGAGAGAGAAATAAAAAGTGGATAAGCCAGTGGCGGTAGTTGTATCATTGGATCGATCTGTTCCGGATGCTGGGCGATCTTGAGGCCGGTTTAGTCTAACGGTATACTCGAGATACTCAACTCACGAATAGCAGGGAACATACGAGAGCATAAGAAAGACAAAAAGATAGAATGATCAGGCGTACTGTCCGCTGTGCACTACCAACCGACCAAACCACTAAACGGTTAATCGTATTACACGCATCAGTAATTAGTCTCATCATTTCAGTAAAAAGCCCGGCAGCAAGTACCTTATTGATTCAGATTAACACGCCCAGCATGCATCAACGAGTACAGTGAATGAAAAATCTTCATTTCAATGAAATAAAATTAAAAGCATTACTATAAAAAATTCTCATTAAGGATATTGGTGCAAAAACCAATGTTCGATTATATTGTAATCAATGTAGTTTCAAGAACAAAGTACGTTGAAATTTTTAACATTTTTTTTTTCAATATTAACAATAATGATTAATTTTTTCCAAAAACTTATTAAGATTTTTTTTCAACCAATTGTGCTTAAAAAGTTTCGGACTTATAGATTGAAAGTCGTGGAAACCGGCTCACTACGATAATATAAAATAATTTGCTCTACCAGTTTTTATTCGATCCAAATAAAAAAACCAACGGATCGTAAGAGATTCTTAAATATAGCTTCGGTCGAAATTTGAAAATTATTGATGGTTTTATTATCCTTAGAACTCGTCGCTCAGTCACACAGCAGACCCTTCTCTCTTGCACATTGACTAACGCATTCTGCGCAGCCTCTATTCCGTTACCCTCTCACAGCTTCGGCACAAACATTCTTAATTAAACTGACTAAATATTTAATTGATTGAAATAAAAATGATTACAAACTCACTTTTGCAATATAAATAAAAATATTTTTCGTCGCTATTACGATATCCCTTACCTCTAATCAATGATCAGTTTTTCGATCCTCGCTTTCTATACCTTGATTGCTCGATAATCTCAGTAATTTCAATCTAGCCCCGTTGTTGAGCTTGTTAAACATTAACCGTCAATTCATTTTCTCTCTCTCTCTCTCTCTCTCTCTCTCTTTCCCTCCCTCTCTATATCTCTGTATTTATCTCCATCCTGCTAATATCAGTATCGATCGATGCTCAAGTACCTCGCCTATCATTATCAATGATCTATCTAGACTATGATTAGAATTTCGGCCACATTCTGCGCCAAAGCAACCAGCATTGGAGCAAAAGATGGTCTCGGATCGCTGTACCTTGATCAAGACCATTTGCGGATGTTCGTAATGAGATAGCAACGATCATTGTGAGTCATAGCCAAGTCTTTACGATGGATAACAGCCATACACATAAAGCAAAGGATTCTCAGACTCGGGAACTTCGCCTCGGCTGTCCAGCTCACTTTTATTCCATTTAGTTTCGTCTCGCTACAATTTTTCTTGTTGCCTTGGTGCACGTTTCGCGTGGAGTCGCACTTGGATGAGCAGCCCGCGCTCTGTTTCTACCATATTCCTACCTACGTACCTATTTATTGTAGTCTCTAGTTTATTGCTACCTATACCTATAATATAGCATCTAGTAACCATGCCGAGGTACACTCGGAAATCCTCCGGACCCCTTATGCTTTGGAACGAGTCATTATATGAGTGGCTTCAGGATGTTGATGAAGATTACAAGAATAACGCTCTCCTCCCTTCCACCTTCTCCTTTTTATTCTTCTTCTTTCTCACTCCCTTGGTATATTCTCGTGAGAAATAACACTTGTGCTTCCTATTGTGCCTAATGCCAATTATATTTCTCTTGTATATTATACAATTCAAGTTGCTCGGATAACTAGCAAACCTCGAGGAGCCACGAGTAATATCGTATTGTAGATAGATCTAATATAGTGGCGTAATTGCGTGAGAGCTCTGAGAGAAGCGTCATGATTCCGTTTGGCAGAGAGGCACATACAAGAATGCGATCAGGCACTCGTCGTGTGGCCTCTTCAGGATGGTTCTTCGTGGCTCTCCAGTTGTCGCGTGTATCCTCGAGTAGTCGGGCTTTAATGTCAGAGTCACGGGTGACTCGAGTGAGGGAAAAAGAGGAAAAGAACGTGAAAGAGGGAGAGAACAGCTTCGGACCAGACAGAAGTTGTTGCGAAGCCTCACAGGGATGCACGCCCCGCACTGTATAAGATGAGAGAAGATTGTATCGGTAGGTGCTCCCGCTACTGGTGCTGGTGCTTCTCGTTGTCGACTGAGGTTCTTGCGACACCAGGCAACTCGTCTGGGTGGCTTCGTCGTGGCCTCAGGATCCGGTTCACCGGCCATATTTTTTCACACAAGCCTTGTCTAGGGAGTTCTCTTTACCGAGCTAACATTATGCTCTTTTGCCTCCTATTTATATGTCCTCGACGAGAGACGAACCGAGAGTTCGTCGTGCTATAACGCGCGCATCACTTTGTCAATTAAAAATAGATTATAGCTATACAATTCACTGGACACTTGATTAACAACGTTTTTCAAGCTTACAACAGTTGCTCTTCGTAGTTAGCTATCAATAACGATTCTACTTCTTTTCTTTGCAGTAATAAAAAGAAAGACCTCAAAGGAATCGTATTGAGAGAACTGAAATTGTTTAAATAAAATCAGAGATGGAAATAACGGTAGATTGGAAAGAGTTTCATAGATTATAGCAATAAAACTGACTGGATACTCGGTTAACAAAATTTGCCAAGCTTCCAACAATTGCTCTTCATTAGCCAGCTATCAATAATATTCCCGCTTCTTTCCTTTGCTACTGTAAACGAAATGAAACGAAAGACCTAGAGGAAATCGAGTTACGAAAGCTAAAATTGTCGTAATAAAATCAGCGATATAAAGAGAGAAGAAAAAGAACGGTAGATTGAAAAGAGTTTCATGAATTATCCCTTTAGAATTTATCGTAAATTTGATTAACAAAGTTTGCCAAGCTTTTAGCAACTGCTCTTCATAGCCACCTATCAATAATTCTCTCACTTTTTTAAATTTTCAGTAATAAAAAACAGAACTCGAGAGAAACGAGCTGAAACATTTGAAATTGTAGAGATTAAAAAAAGAAACAAACTTACAAAGTTGAACCTTCCAAATTGCTTTTTCATTATTTCGCACCGTTTCAATGAGAAATTAAGTTGCAGAGAATGAGAACAAAAGAACATTAAATAGAATGAGGAATAAAATTTGTGGGTGATATCTCGAAAATTGCGAGTCTTAGCAACGTAAATCACACACACGCACGCAACTACTTTTCTCTATGTTTTAGACCATTTTGTGTATCCTCAAATGAAAATCTCAAATGTATTCATGAAAACGAAGCTTCGTTGGTTTCATTGAACAGACTCGTAATATTTATCGAACACTCGATTGATAGAATTTTCCAAGCTTTCAGCAATTGCTCTTTATATCCAGCTATCAATAATACTCCTACTGCGAGGGAATTGAGTTGAGAACGCTAAAATTTTCGAAATAAAATCATATATAGAAAGAGAGAAAAAACGAGTAGATTGGAAAAGGTTTCATCAACTGTTTGCCGTCGACGAGCTCCTGCTTCTTTTCATCTAAGGCAAGGGTCTCCAAACTACGGCCCGCGGGCCACATTCGGCCCGCGGACAGATTTTGGACTATTTAACTTTTTACCACCGGCAACAATGATAATATGGTTTTGGCCCTCGGAACTTACTGGAGTAATCAGTATGGCCCTAAGGCTGGAAAGTTTGGAGACCCCTGATCTAAGGCAACAGAATCGAGGTAACGCGGGGCTGTCGAGAGCCAAAGTAAACCTCAATTTCCGTGTACAATGTTCCGCGAGGGGAACGGATGCTGGAAACGTGGTGGTCCGTAAGAAGAGAGTCAGTGGCGGCGACGGCAACGGCGGATATACCGCTCGAGACGCGCAAACATTTCTACCTAAAGATTGTCGTGCCAAAGATGGATCGAGCGCGTGTGGATGTACCGAAGCAATTTCCAAGTGCAACATCATTCACTCGGGGTATTCTCGTTGGTTTAAAAAATGACGCGTTACACTTATATACGCGTCGAGACACTCGTCCTCTGAAGCCAGAGGTCTCTTATACCGTGGTCCATAACCATCGTCGATGCTTCAGCGAGAAACTCCATCGAATAAGCCGTGATTTTCATTATTCCGAGCTGGATCAATATTTGCAGAGCCGCCCTCGCGTACCTACCTACCTACATCATAATAGATTCATGTACACGCAGATAGACACCGCTCCCTCTCTGAGTATGGCGTACTCTTGTGTTTGCGTGGAGTGACACTCGCACACTCGAGGGAGAATCCGCTGGCGCGAGACCCTCGTATCTCGAGTTGAACTCTCGAGTACCCGCGTGACTCTTACACTCTCCCTCGCACACCGAGAGAGAAAAAGTTTGTTTGAATCAATGGGACTTTCATTGCAGCAAAAAACTATAAAATTTCTATGAAACGCGAAAATTTTATTTCATTCTGACATAAAATTTGTATCGAAAAAATGTTGTTTCAATCAAAAAGACATTTTATTTGAATCAAACCTTTTTTACATCGAATGTACGATACCAAGTTTCAAAATTCCACGGTAAGGCCAAAAGAGCAGTAAAACCTACGTAGAGGAGCAAAAATAAAATCTTTATTTATGTCTACGCATCCACGAGTCGACAAATTTATATGAGTGTAAACGTCAAGAAACCGTGCTAACATAGGTGTTAAATTCCCGTGATCATATCTAACTAAACGAGAGCGAAAAATACACAGGGTATCGAACTCTGTAAAAATTGCACGTGTGTTCGTTCATGAGAAGTCGTGACTAACGTAATTACGCTACGGCGCATTCATTGTTTGTACTTCTCATTGAGATTTGCTACAGTAATCTGCTACGATCGAATGAATTCATTGACACTTCATTTCGCTACATTGCTAAAATTGATTCATTGAATAAATTTATCGCCACTTCGCTATACGCACTGTGTCAATGTTTATTATTCACGTTCCTCTCGAGTGTTCGTAATACAGCACGAATTCTCTCTCCCGTACTCCGTCAAAAATGTCGAATTTCCGCACAGCTAAGGTCTGCACAATCATGTTATAGATATTTTTTATTGGGCCCACGGTAACTTCTCGAAATTTATTAACAATCTTTTTTCTGCCTTACCTAAGTCTTACTGACACCGGATGACCGTCTATATACTTACGTACACTGCATTACACATACCTCCGACCCGTTAAGGTCTGCGAGAGGGATTAAGGACTACTCGATCCCACTCTATCCCGTTACTTTGAATAATAATTAATTAGCTGCACCTGCTTTGCATAACGGATTATTTCCGTTGCGCGGTGCCCTATTATCGACTATCGGGATCGCTCGTTGCCCCGCGCTCGGTTTCTATCCTTGGCTCACTTGCTCGTACAAATAGCGATCTCGCCAAACATCCCGAAGGAAAACCAGTCTTATCCAAGCTCTCTTATAACTCGAGCATCCAGCCAGTCTGAGCAAATCAACTTTATCCTTGCGAACGCCTGGCGCTCGATCTCCCGTTCTCTCTTCGCATCTTATCTCATTCTCAGGTGTTTGTCGCTTCCGGCAACCACAAAATACCCGTTGGATTAATAACGGAGCTTCGATAGAATAGAATCGTGTCTAGAATAAGAAATAATTGATCCTCATTGGTATATATGGTATATACAAGTACAGGAAAATTAGTATATGCTATGTGCATACAACTGTAGTGATTATTTACCAAGGAATAACATTACCAACACCGATCGCTTAGATTGTTTGCTTCCAGCGCGATTCTACCTTCAGCTGCATCCGTAGATACGACTGCTGGTCTGGCCCAGAATTACACTTCACTCTCTAATCTAATTCTGAAGAGCCTTGAGAGCCAGTGCTATCGTGGTAAATGATTCTGGGCAAACTAGACTTTGTTTACTTGGGATTTATCACACGAGTTTCGAGTAAACCACCGATAAAAACTATGGGAATTAAAAGGATATCTCTAGCAGGGTTGAACATTCTTTTTCTTCTCTTTTTGTCACAAAAATCAGCATCATAGCATCATTTGTGAGTTGAATTCCACCATGTTTGTACATTCTCTGGAGAACGTAACTAAAATAGCTTTTTTTTTTCTTATTTAAATAATCCAACATACATTGTCTGCAAAATATTTTTTTGCATTGAATCATTTTTTCGACTTACAAATATTAATAATAGCAACAGTTGCGAATTAATTATAATTCTATCATTAATTTAAGTACCAATAAACAACCACGATTTAATTCCGGAAAACCTCTCCACCGCATTAGAATTCTATCATATTACAACACTACCAGATTATAATCCTATCATGAGACAATCCTTAGCTTTTTTATCACCAGACTTTTCACCAGTGTCGTAGAGTAGTTTCGTAGTGTAGAGCTTTTAATCTGGTTGTATTATATTATGGTAGAATCGTAATGTAGAGATGATTAAACAGTGGTAAAGTTGATTTTTTTGTAGAGAATTTAATGGTAAATTTATATAATTGTACCGCAGTTGTTTATTTGAATACTATGAATGCACATATTATCAACGTTATTTCTCAAAAGGCATCAACATTTCAAATATTTAAACGTGACCTTAAATATTCATTAATCTTTTGGCAAGTTATACATTTTTACAAGATTAATCAGTGAACTAATCAGTTCGATCATTGCTCAAAGAAGGCTATTATTTGAATATCGATAAGAATAACTATGAATCATTCTAAATACGAAGACTAACAAATATTCAAAAGTATTAATTATCTCACCTCCGATGAGGACTAATAAATATTCATAATTATTCCATTTGAAAAGTATTTATAATAGATTTTTACTCAAATGACGACATCACCTGACTCTGGGTGCTGATTCGCCTATACACCTTTCATTCAAAAAATCTACAATTCTCCCCATTTTACCATCAAACTTTTCGGGTAAAATCTGGTAATGTTATATTATGGTAGAATTGTAAAGTAAAGATGATTAAACGGTGTTGAAGTTGATTTTTTTGTAGATAAATTACTGGTAATATTATATAAATGTGCCGCAGTTGTTCATTTGAATATTATGAATGTACATATATCAACGTTATTTCCCAAGAGGTATTACTCATGATTGTTAATTCTCTTTTATCATCATAAACGTTATAATGATACGGTATTACCAGTTATAGCATCGTTCAAAATATTTAAACGCACACTTTTCATTTATTCATTTATCGCGTATTCATTTATCTTTTGGCAAGTTATACATTTTCACGAGATTGAGATTAATTAATCAGTTAGATCATTGTCGTCAGCGTGGACAATCGATTATTACTCGAAGCAGGCTATTATTTGAAAACACATAAGAATAACTATGAATCGTTCGAAATACGAAGACTAACAAGCATTTAAAAATATTAATTATCTCACCTCCGATAAGGACTGATATTCAGAATTATTCCATTTGAAAAGTATTTATAATAGATTTTAACTCAAATGACGCCATCACCTGACTCTGAATACTGTTTTATCTATACCGCTTATGTAAAATGTACAAAATTCAGAGTAATGTTACACTAAAACCGCGAAAAACACTTTTGACGAATTAAGACAATCGGTCATTGCTCTAGATATATTAGAATAAAAATGTATTCAAAATATTTTTCATATCGAAGCTACACTGTATAAAATGTTCTTTATAAAAATGAATATATTTGCATAGAAAGCATTTATGCATAATATATTAAATTTAATATACCAGTTTATGCATAAATCCTTCCTATACAAGTACTTTTACAAATATTTATAACGATCTATGAATAATAAATACGAAGAATAATAAATATTTTTAAATATTAATCATTTTATCGTCGTTAAGATTGAGAAATTATTCATAATTATTCCATTTAAAGATGATATTAAACACATTTATTATTCAAATATCGCCTTGACCTGGTTCTGAGGGTCGATTTTTTAATATCTGCCATGTAAAATGTATAAGTTTCGCAGTTATGTTTTAACCGTTAGAAATATTTAAAACTTTGCCGACAACATTCTAATTATCTTTATCTTAAATTAAAGTTGAAAAGTGAAAAAGTTAATTTTATTATAATGCGAGAACTATCATAATCACGTTACACTTAAGCATCTCTAAAGTCTGAGAGGTGCGGAAACTTCTCGCCATAGCGTGCGGACTGAAAAGCGCATTGCCCATTGGAGAAGAAGAAGAAGAAGAAGAAGAAGAAGAAGTGTGTTACGTGTGTCAGGCAATTATATCGAGGGTTAAAATTGTACACCGTTGAAGGCTCGCTGGTATTACGTATGTTGTGTATCGCCGTCCGGTAAAATGTTAAAAAGCACAAGTAGAAGAAGGAGTATGAGCGTTGATCGGACATTGCCAATGATGAAGGTGAACGCGAGTCGTTCGAGAAGCGAGAAAGAGGAGGCGGAGGAGAAGGAAGAAGGTGGACGTCTCGTGGACGTCGAGCTCGATGGGACTCTCGTGTAGCCCTCGGGCGCTCTGATCCAATCTTTCGTGATATTATACGCGCGATATACAAGATTCTCGGTACTGCGATCAAGCCGAGTTATTATAGGCTCTCCGCCTTACGTATCTTGGTGTATCTGATACCAGCACGTATCCCAATACATTTGATCTTGCGTGGAGGAACGTTTCAATCGAAGAATATTCCTGAGTGAGCCTGTGCCTTCACTTTTTATCCTTTTATGCAATGAAATTCATCTCTTGTTGTTTTTCACATAAAAAAAAGATTTATTCAAAGTGAACGAGTACCTTGAAATTACTTTTTTAAATGTCCAATTTAATTTTAGCTCAGATATTTATTTAGGCTGACAAAAATATTTATTAAATTTTCATAATGTCACTGGTGAACTATGAAAAATTGGATATTGACTTGAATTTTTATTTATGTGAAATAAAATTAAATTAGTGTGATGCTTGTCCGAGTCAAACTTAATTAAATAAAAATTAGTCTCAGGTTTAAAATATAATTTCAATGACAACGGACAAAGTTCTACTGGAATTCCTTCGATCGAAGCTTACTTTTTATTTCGGTGTATTTCTGACAGCTCATACGATATTAAGTATTCAGGAATTTCCGAGATTTCCTTTGCCGAGATCATTTAGCGCCTCGTAACGAGGTTTTCAAGGGAATCGAGCGCGTGCATGAGAGTTGCTCTGTATTGTGAGAGCATAAGGCGGGTGTGATATTCACGCTAATTGTCTTAAACGTCATAATTACCTGTGGAAGAGTTCCCAGAGTGAGTTATATACAGGAACAGCGCTTCCTTCTGTTAATCCCGTGTCTCTCAGACCCCTAATGCTAGTGCTAATGCGTGTCGATCTGTCACCCTTTGTTACACGTAAACCTGGTTCCTTCGAGTCATTGACCCTCGAGTATTGATGAACTGAAAACAAAAGCAAATCTATTTCAGTCGCTGTAAGGTTCTACATGTACCATCAATCCGATTTACATGCAAAGAGAGAGAGAGAGAGAGAGAGAGAGAGAAAGAAAGGATTTAATGAAAGAAAGAAGTTAATGCAAAACTCTAGCTCCGAGTAGCAACCTGTAACTGAAAAAATCATAGAACAGAACGACTTTTTCACGTTTTAATAAACTTTTCTTGTATTTTCAATGAAATGTATTCTCATCGTAACAATACTTCTTTCAAATGTATTGTTAAGGTAACTGAATTGTCTCGCTGGTGATATACAATCATATACGAGGTTTTTATGGCTGTGGATGCAACAAAATCGATTATTTTTGTTGTTATTCAAATAGTAACAACAGAGTTTTTCTAAACTCGTTGTAATCTATTCCTTTTCATTGCTGAATCGAAAAAACTTTTTCCTGTGTGTGTACTCCGTCACTCAAAGTCCCTCAGAGAATTTTGCCACGTCGATAGAAGCTGATCCACTGGTACGCGTTCCGCATTCAATTATATTGACTGGTTTTTATGGATAAATCGTCTGAGCATCTTATACTCGATAAAAGCCGCGGTAACTACGGAGCTCACAATCACAAAAAGATTAAAAGTGACGTCAACACCACGAGTCTTGTACCCAACGTGACTGCTATCGAGTAGCACCTCTTATGCAGCAAGATTAACCCGGAAGAATGTGAAGATAAGGAAAAAGAAGAAGAAGCAGAACAACAACAACAACACAACAACAAAAAGAGGCGAATGAGGTCCGTTAGTTGTTCATTCGAGTATCAATACATCCCGGGTGGCCGATAGTTTCAACGAGAAACCAAAGATTTCGAACTCACGAGTTTATGCACAAATCTCGTGTCTCGTGGGCCTCTTCTAGGTCGATGCCTACACGAATAATTGTTGAGACAAATCAAAGAACAGACGAAAGTTCCAGAGGGGAAGATAAGAGGCCGACGTACGAGACGTGATCTCGTCTCGTTCGTCCGGAGTCGCGCAGTCTCACTCGAGACTCAGTTCCCAGGTGAAGGTAATCATATTCCGCGTTCCACGGTAATGGTGAACGAACGAACGCAGCCTCCGGGCTGTAACGGAATCATCCGCACTGTTGAACCGTCATTTTCTCTCTTTCTCTCGCAATCTCTCTCTCTCTCTCTCTCTCTCTCTCTCTCTCTCTCTCTCTCTGTCTCTCTCTGTCTCTCTCTCTCTCTCTCTCTCTCTCTACCCTTGCTGTACTACAGTTGCTTGCATTGCTATATATGTGCTCGCGTGGCTTGAGAGCAAATGCATGCACACAAATCTCCTGCTAGGACACAACAGTGCTGGTGAACTTTGCAATTATTAGCAGTCCCGCGAAAGCCCTAATGTGCTATTCGCGAATCTACCCACCCATTGCTACTCGCTCGCGAGAAACGCCCTCTTTAACATATTTATATGCTCTCGACGTGGCGTAAAATCTCGTGGTATTTAAGTCGATACAACTTTGAGAGTTTTTTTTTGTGCGAACATTGCTCTTCCGACCCTCCGCAGTTCAACATACGAAAAGCTTGATGTAGTTCTTGGGCTGCTTATATAAGTCAAACTACTTCCACATACCCTGTAAAATGTTAGATTCTTTTTTTTAATTAACTGTTGCTCGAGCACAAATTAATAAAAATCTTTATTTCAGGATAACACGACAAGAACTTTAGTTAGAAACAACTCAGAGCTTTTTTTCAATTGATCATTGTTCTCCCGAGCCTCGGCAAGTCAAGATACGGAAAGCTTAAGGTAGTTCTAGGGTTGTTTATAAGTCAAGTGACAGTCTACTTTCATATTCCATGTTAAAAGTTAGAAAAAATATGGTTATTGCATATTGCTACAACTCTAATTAGTAAATATTCTTATGTCACGCTGTCACGTTCCTTCTTAAAAAGTAAAAAAAAATCTTTTTATTATCCTTTGCTACAGCACAAATAAATAAAATTTCATGTTTATTGATTACGCAACAAGTAATTTAGTATAAAACGATTTAGAACTTTTTTCAATCGACCGTTGATCTCCCGATCCCTTACAGGTCAATATATAGAAAGCTTAACTGTAAGAAGCTCAATCCCCCTGATATCTCTGGCATCTCCATTAACTTTTTCCATAGAATTAGCTTGACGTAAAGTAGTGAATGAAAAATAAGAAGAACATGAAGATAAATAAGAAGAAGAAGAAGATGAGGACAACGATGAAGACGAGCCTCTTGTTTATTAGCATACAGATTGGATATAATGCCGGTGGCAGCAGCGATATAGTCGCCATTCACGAGAGTGGTACAAGCTTATATATAGTCAAGGGAAGTCAACACCTCGTTCTAATCAGCTTGCCAAGTGCGTAAACCGAGGATAAAATGAAGATTAATGCCCTCAACGCCGGAAGAAGAACCGATTATGGGGTGCTCTCGAGCATATCGTAAAACTCGGCTGGTGCGCACCTTGGGCCCTACAAAGAGAGACCGAGCTTGGTCTCTTAGCGCCTCGGGACATTGACTGGTCAACAAGCTCCTTAAACGCATCGCACTTTCTGCTCCGACACCCCCTTACTCAGCTTCTATAAACTTTGCTTGACAGTCCTGTACACACAGTTGTGGATAATACAACGAGAGGGCAAGTGGAATTCTCTCGTTGCGGTTCGAAGCTGTAATGGAAGCCGGCTCGCTCGCCAGCAGAGTTTACGTTAACTCGAAAGGTGGAAAGTTGAACGAGTTTCTCTCTCTTTCTCGCGGAAGAGTAACGCGGACTCGGGCTGCTGCATCGTTGATTCGGAAAGTGAAAAATGCATGCCCGCCTAGCTAGTGCCCGGTCCCGTTTTCTTTCACGCGTTTCCGAGATGCGCTCTTGACGTACGTCAGTCACTAGCAGCTTCGTTCGATGATCAGTGAACTTAGGAGCATCGACATTTCCCAAACGTTCTCTCGTTTGCCGCGATCACACTTGACCTAAATAAAAACAATTATCGATGAACCAATGATCTAATTATAACGATTGATAGATTGATTATTTGATAAAACGTATAATTTTGTGTGTTTCAGAAGGCGAAAAGGTGCCGAGATGTCGGCGTTAAGCGGTGGGCTATACCGCCCTGGAATCATCCTCTTACTCGCTATTCTACTGGGATCACACTTCACGCATTCCGGTGCGTTTTGACTCGTATTACATTGAGAAGTATAGATCGAGTACCTTTCTCGGTTTTTGTCCTATAATTCCCTTAAGGCGAGACTAAACCTTGACGCTTACACATATTTGCTTTTTCTCTTTCACTCTCTCACGATGCACCATTTCGTTCTATCTCTCGCGCAACCACACACGTTTCGGCTTCTTCGTTAAAGGAAGACATACGTGTTGAACATTTTAACGGAAATTTTTCAAGAGTTACAGCTTCGAAACTTCCAAAACAATCTTTGTGAAACTCGTGGCACTCTCCTCGTGCCTTCTTATTTCAATACAAACTTCAACTTGTTCGTATTCTCATCGTTCAATGATCCACAAGAATCACTGCAACTTTTGTAAAGATTGCTTCCGTATCGAAGCTTTATCTCGCCAAATATATATGAAGGAAACATTACTCCAAAACATATTCTACCTTTGAGTTTAATACGACTTTTTCGTTTCTCATATCTTTCAAGGATGTAGGAGAACCTCATATTAATCAGTGCACTATCCTAAATAAATAAAAAATCTATACGAAAGAGCTGGTAGCACTCATATCTACTTTAATATTATTATTGTAAACCAAACAGATAATTTTGAAATCGAGCATAAAATTAATTAAAATGGTCAGCATCTTAGCATTAAATGAAGTTTTAAACTATAAATATGACATAAACTGAGTGCCAATCTCAGATATTGTGAAGTCTCAATGACATTGGATAAAAATAGAAAAAAAATAGAATGAAAATCGGATAAAATCAGTAATCTTAATAAACTTATCTTTACTAAGTAAATAATAACAAGGCGTGTAAATTTCAAATTTGAACATTGCTTCTTCGTGATTTTTGCCAACCCACAGAATCTTGTGTACGGGTAATGGTTATCTCAATTCTGGTTTCCTTATAGAGGAAGTGGTATTAAAATTGCAAATTTCATAAAGTTTAAACCCCTCAATCAATTCTTACTAAATACAAGACCAAGTACCCTCGACCCCTAACCAATTCGTATACCAAGCTTCAGTTTGATAGATGAAAATTCACGAAAGTTAAAGAGCGTACATCGTTTTTTTTTTTTTAATTTAAACGACGATACAATGAGACATCCTTAAGCGATTTGAAATGACACTTTGAAGTGGCACTTTTCGATTTATGACTAGTGCGCATGCGCACTTGAAGGACAACTGCTACTTTTCTACCCTTGGGCAAAAAAAAAGCTACTTTTCTGCCCTAGAGCAAAAACTGAGAGACTGCCCGAGCGATTGATCGTTCTCCTTGAGGATTGCTATGTGCACATCCCCAATCTAAATTGCTGATTTTAATTGATGGTACGCAGGCGAGGGGATTACTGCTTTTAATCTAGTGTTCTCTTATATTTGACGTATTCCGCACGCTGTACCGGCACAATATCGTCACGTACGAACGCGCATTACTCCACTGTGCCGTCATAAAGTGTTGCACTATGCCGCCGCCGTAGCGTCACCGTGCCGTTACATTTATGTCTGATGGGAGTGAACGCCGTGTATAATTTGTCGACTTTGTAAATAGAAATCTCGCGTGAATGATCGATAAAGGGTCTTAAAATTTGACGGACGCAAAATATAGGATCCTGCGCACAACATATATTTTCAGAATTATATTTAATACCAAGAATTGGGTTCCTACATCCTTAAGATAGATTGATCACAAGGGGCAGTTCAAGATACAAATTTGATTTTCTTAAATGTTATAAAGCCGTATAAAGTTTATAAATATTTAAGAATATTTGTGCCAAAGGTAACGTGAGGGTAACGAGCGAGGATTTTTGCTGACCGCCGATATATTAAAAAAATTATATATATAAAATCTTTTATATCTAATAAAATGAAATTTAAATAACGCGAAATTACCGAAAGATAAGGAAGAAATATCGACAAAGTTCGTTTCGAGTTCATGGCATCGTAGAGTATGTGCTAAAAAAAGCTTACCATCAGCTGTTCGCCGTAGCCAACGCTTGGCTATTCATTACCAGACGCGATCTACGTGCACGTATGTGAATTACTTATGCGACACGGTACACACAATTTCTGCGTAAAAAACTTATTATTCAGTTATCACTACTTACCTTAATGTTTCTTAAAAGAAAGCTATGCTCAGTTAATAAATACCTTATCACTAACATTGTTCCTAGTTAAATCAATTTGATAACACTACTTTCATAAATGTTAACATAGCAACATCTCAAAATTTTATCATACCATAGATTTTCGAAAATATACAACATTTTAATAATACATGCTGCATGGTTTATTATTATGATCTTGTACTATAAAGTAAAATCACAGATTGTATTGCCACGATGGTAGGACAATCAATCGTACAGATAAAATCCTTTTGATAAAAAAAACCAGCAAACAAATAACTTTGAAACTTTTCAAGTTGATGGTAACTCTGGACGAGAGTATGTAATGACGAAAAAGTTCATTCTACGATATATGCTGGACGAACATATCAGTTAGTTATCACTAAACGACGGCACTGCTGCTTTTTTTTTTAAAGGTTACGCTAATACAAGTCTTTTGCTGTCACTAAAACTATTTTCAACTGTAATATTACCTTGATACGAAGTTCTCATGTGCGTTAAGAACATCCGGCAGATAAATGATTCTTTCGTCGAGGTTTTCATCCATTAACGACGCCTTTTAAGACCGTTTTCTCGATAAACCGTTACAAACTGTTGGCGTCGTGCGTCGCATTTATTTCTTAGCGCGTTAACAGTAAGTGGCTGTTCATAGGGAACGATGGGGGGGGCTGCCGTGGAAGACGTTCAACTTGACAGAGCGTCTCTTAGGGACAGCTGGAGCAGCAGGTCCTTTCTCGATATACGTTGTGTTGGTTTTTTAATGATTCCGGACGCCTTGTCTAACCGCCTTCTTCAAAAGCCTCCATCGTTTTGCCTCCGTCACCATCTGTGTGTTCTTTCTTCCTGAATCTCTTTACCAAGAGTATATATATGTGCACTTGTATCCCGTAATGGACAAAAAGCTACATACGTGTGCTGTACGCCGTAGGAATGTTTCTCATGATAGCCACCGGTAACTAGTAATGGGTATAGTCCATCTTGGTCTCGGCAAGCTCATCGGGTCATCGAAGATCGAGCCAAGGGAGAGGACGCGAACGCGTTCTTCTTCGCGGTATCCCATTGCTCCATCGTTCTCGCACACGATCCCTCACCCTTTCTTTCTCGTTCTCGCTCTCTCTTTTTTTTCGCTGCTTACGTCGAGCCAGATACTACTTGGGGCTTAGCGAGGTCAAGGGTCAAGGATCCGTTGGTCATTCCTGTTCAATGACACTCGATTTGTCGACCATATTTTGCCGTCGGTATGGAAACGATGTGATCAATCCTTCGATTAGCTATATCTTGAGTTCTTCAACGAAAGAGTAAAGAAAAATATGGTTGGAGTTGAAACTGGGAGGATAAGCACAAGCTACCTGTAATAAACAAGAAGAGGATCTATCAGTAACCATGTCTGAAGCTCGGCAAGGAAAGTCAAGGAAAAATATGTGTGGAATTAAAAGAAGAAAGATCGTCACGAGCCATCTGTTGTGAACAAATAAAAGGGTTCATAGGTTGCCATATCCTTAGCTTCTTAACGAAAGATCAAGAAAATAATATGAATGAAATTTGAATCAGCAAAAGCAACGCGTGACAAACATGAGAAAACGATAAATCGCTATCTTTGAAGTTCCATGACGAAAGTACAAGGATAAAGTATATATTGAATCGAAATTGGAAGGAATGGCAGGAGCCACGTAATAAAACAAAAGAAGAAAGAGGAAAGGCCAACACAGCTGTCTCGCACATATATAGCTCAAATAGCGGTTTCTCGGAGATCAAAGTCCGTACGCTCGAGCATTAACATGAATTCTGGTTAAACCTGAACCCCCGCTGTATATCCGCATGGAGGAACTACCGAAGACCAGCACAAATGTCACTGACCGAGCTATAAACACTTACGGTCCATGTATTTCCTGATGCCTCCGGCAACGTGCTCGATTCCTCTTCCTTCGTCTTTTAATTCCACAACAGGTTCCACATTTATCCCTAATTTCGACTAAACCTCGTGCCATATACGACACCTTTGCATATTAAGATAAGAAGAGGGAGATAAGGTGCAGCAAAGAGCGGTCGAGAGGAGGACGGTGCGGTAAGAGGATAGGTGCCACGGCAAGAGAACCGAGCGAGGCCATGAGAATGAGAGAAAAAGGTCATTGTTGGAGGAAACAACGTGTGTGCCTTCCCGTCTCGCTTAGCTTTTGCTACGGTCTTGTTACTCTCGGCATACCGGCAGGTAGACGGCGGAAGATCCTCCTGACAGAAGCAGGAGAGAGGCGAGAAGAGGACAGAGGGGTCACCAGCGGTCATGCATCGTACCGGGACTGAGAGAAGAAGAGATGGAGCAGCGGGGCCAACGCGTGGGTGCAACGTAAGCGTGACACGGTTTAAGCACTCGTTACCAACAGCAGCTTGCCTCGAGGGCCTCGCCGATCCAAGATCATCGCCGATTCTCCCTCCTGCGGAAATTCCTCGTGTCAAGTAACTGGGACGAGAAATCATCAACGAAGGAATCACTCTATGGAAAGATTCCTGGTGCATCTCAGCGTGACGGTTTAATAGTTTCTCGAGGCGCTTTTCCTATTATACAATTTTCTTTTAATTCTCGTTGGACGAAACTGGAAGTATCGGGATTGACATTGCGATTGCCATTCACTGCCAGCATGAACGACAATTTTTTCGTCTCGATTTTCGTCTACAAAGCAGCATTATCCTCGCGGCGCTCTTGGACGATTTTTCTTGTTGGCTATTCGTGGGATATTCCTTGAATAGAAGAGCTAAATGGTCTATCAGAAATTCTTTTCACGAATCAATCCACGTCGACCGATGAAAAAGAGAAAAGACACGATGCTCGAAGACACCTTTGCGAATCTTAGATGCGTGGGATGCCTCGCTCAAGTGAAATGGGCTGCTGATGCTGATGCTGGGCAAGTGCCAGTGGCCTCGCAACGGAACGTATTCTCCACAAGCCCAAGCGGTTAATGGTAATGAACCTTTCGCGAGACAAGGCCGCGATGATTTCATAACTCATCGCTGCACGTCCGAGGTTTATTCAATGGGGACAACGAGGACAGACACTACAGTAGGCGTTCAAATGGAAAACCACATGGTTCGCGACAAGTGTGTGCTTGAGTCAATGGAATTGTTGGGATAAGACGTTTCTCTCTGGCGGAATTCACGAGAATTCTTCTTAATGTGGGTCGGGTTTTCTCCTCCCCGTGACTCCCCGAGTCACTGATGTAACATGCTCGTGCGATGGGTTTTTTTCCGAAGGCGGTTCCGTTCCGCTAAGAGCGTCGCTCATCGAACCATTAAATTGATATCCTTCGCGATGTTCACGTCAAAATCGTGAATGAATCGATTCTCAAGTCTTCGCGAATAGTATTATACCTCAAAGTTATTATACATGACCGAAAGGCGATAGGTTTTTGTTTATTTGTTTGTTGATTTTACTTATAAGTGGTCAACGACTCAGTCTCCTCTAACGAGAAAACTTTATTTCAATCAATGAGACTTTTATTTCATCTGGGATCTAATCAAGAAACGCGATAGCCCTTCGACGCCAAGTTTAAAAGAAAATGAAAAGATAGATTTTTACTTGTTGCGAATTCAAATTCATATATTCACTTCTATTATCTTTTATAGGGAGGCCCTCTTATCTCCTACAATTTAAAGATACTTAAGTAACAGATAATAGATTTGTGTTGCATCTATTCAATAAAAAATGTTATTAGCGTAATAAAATATGTACATTGAAATGAAATTAATGTTAAAAACATTTCATTTGTTCAATTACTTCATTTTCAATTCATGTCGAATATATAATACGGACGAACGGTGCAACAAGATAACAATGACCTGATACCCAAGAATTCGTCGTCGCTGACAGAAAAATCGTGTCGATTCGTCGTCCTGGAATCCCGCAAGATTCGTAGGTCGTTGCGAATCAGTGATGCTCCTCACGAACGTGAGTTCAATCTCGATCGTTGGCTCGCGGTCGCGAATAACTGATAAACGGCCACGGTGCACAATAGTAACTGACTTTTTGTTTAGCAAATACTATTGGAGTTTGATCGGTGCGATACATCTGATGAAATTATTCGCGTTACATATTACATGAGGCGAAGGAAGCGAGCCAACAGCCAACAGAAGTGCTGGAGGGATTAAGTGTGCGGTGTCGGAGCTTCTGACACGTGCAAGACTCTCTCTCTCCGTGTAAGCTACGTGCAGAAGCGTCCAGTGGGTACACGCCGAGGCACGCGGCCCGGTCCCAACGCTGCTGTTCGTCTCTCCTCGTGGGACAATGCGATGGCATTGCCACAGGTTCTAGCTCCCCATTCATGGAGTTTGCAGTTCCCAGTACAATTCGATTCGCTGGAAACCGTCTGGGTGTAGCGCGCGTCGACGAGGAATGCTGATTTCTTTTTTTTTTTCATTTCTTTTATTTTTTCTTTTTTTTTATTCCATATCCACCACCCCCGTTGTCGTCGACGTAACGTGCACATCGATCGACTCATGGAATCCACAAGCTGCGCCGGCAAACGCGGCTTACACGACTCGCATCCAAACGTCCTCAGCGATACAACGCTCGAGTACCGATTATGCGCTTCTCGATCGTCGTCGTCGTCATTGTCGTCGGCGTCCTTCTCCTTCCCTTCCATGAAACCAAATGCATTTTTCTCGCTGCCTTTTCCACCTTTGCTCGAAGCTTATTATGAACGATTCGCTTGTCACCGTCTCCTCTTCGAGAGTCGTTACTCGCGCTTTTTTCTTCTTAGCTTCGCAACCGAGAACGGCACTTGTGAGGGAGAAAAAAAAAGTACATTCTTTAGATGATGTAAAGAGTGCTTTTGATGATCTAAGGGAGACTGGGAATTGGAAGTACCTTTGGGGCGCGAGAGACTGGGACATTCACTGCATGAGAGGATATTGTAAGGCCACGAAACTCGAATACGTGGAGGGGACGATTGTTTGACGAATGGGGCTATTGTCGTTTGGTTTCTGCTTGCACACGACACTCCAATTTAAGATAAATTGCGAAAGCTGCGGGTGCACGAGGGCGAGTGTATGAAAGAGGGGAAAGAACTCCCCGTACATCATCGTATAATGCCATACAATTCGTTCGACTGGGGCGAAGCTGTTAACGAGTATCTGGCGTCAGTCGGTTCTCGATTCGTTGTGTCACTCGCACTTTAATCTGACTCTTGCGCCTCCCACTCGTTGTTTCATCAATCTTGTAATACAAGTGCGAGTTTCCATGTCGGAGCATGGAATCATTTTATTAATTGCACGTCGATCAAAGTCATCTAAAAATGTTTAAGTCACTTTTTCTTATCTTATTACCAATTTATGGAGTTGCAATACGATTTCAATTAAATAATTGAAACATCAAACATCTCAATTATTGCAAGTGTATCAAGTCATGTTTTGATCCTATTGCCAATTTTTATGATAATATTCCATGCGGTTATTGAGATATTTCGTATCAATATTCAAGAGACATTAATAACCTCAGTTATTGTAAGTGTATTAGATAATTTTGTAATCTTACGCAATAATAATTAAAATAATCAAAAATATTTAACGCAATTTCAATGTGATTTCAATGCAATAATTGTACTATGTAATATCTCAATTATTGTAAGTTTATCAAAGTCATGCTTTAATGCAACTACCAATTTTTGTGATAGTATTTCATGCGGTAATTGAGATATTTCCTATCAATAAATATTCAAGAGACATGAATAACCTCAGTTATTGTAAGTGTATTAAGTAATTTTCTAATCTTACTACCAATTTTTGTGACAATTTTCCATGCAACAGTTGTGTTATTTCATATCAGTATTTAACACAATTGCAATGCAATAATTGAGGCATGAAATATCTCAATTATTGCAAGTGTATTACGTCATTTTTTAATTTTACAACTATTTTTTGTGATAATATTCTATGCGATTGATTGAGATATCAAATTTCACAATTATTGTAAGTGTGTTACACTTGTATTTGAAATACCGGTGTCATCTTGGTGCGAAATATAGTATCGCCCGCCTGAAAGGTTGTAAAAGCGTATCAGGGTGATAGTGATGGAATTGATTTTATTTATAGACATAACGTGAACCGCGTGCTTACCGATTTTAAGAGTTCGATACGCAGTTCTGATTTCACGCTTCTTTTCTCTTTTTTAAAATGTTTTAGCTCCGGTATACGAAGATGATACGACACAAGTCGCAGAATACGAAGAAGGAGGAGCCGCGAGCGGTGGTTGCTACTACAACTTCAAGCACTATCGGGAGGGCGACAGAATAATAACGAACGAGCCATGCCTTAACTGCACCTGTCACAATCGAATGCTAATGTGCTATCTGCGAGTCTGTCCGTTCACGAAAGCGATCGGTCAAGACTGCAAGGTTGAAAAACGAGCGGATCAGTGCTGTCCGGTAATTACCTGTCCTCAAGTTCCAGTCCAACTGCTCACCTCGACGACGAGTTCTCCGGAGTCGACGTCGTCCTCGACGGAGCTTGGCTTTCGTGACAATTATGGCTGCAGTGTTGACGACAAATTTTACGCCGACGGCGCTCAGCTTGCTCTTGATTCGCGCAACCCCTGCGAGCTCTGCTACTGTATCAGAAATAGAACAACCTGCGTTATGCAAGAATGTACGCTGCGCGTTGCAGGCTGCACGCCGGTGTATCTGCCAGGTGTCTGTTGTCCTGTCAAGTACAACTGCGGTGAGTTAATCAATTTTTCAAATTAATTATTTTTCTCTATTAGCGCTGAATAAGATGTCTTTTTTAAATGTTTTTTATCACAAAACTCTATGGTTCGTTGAGATTTTACAGATATTTTCATTAATGTTAAGCTTTTTGCCGGATTTTTGCTAGAAACGTATGTTCCACGTCGATCGCCTGTTCGAATTTTGACTCAATCGCATTCGTTGATTCGCAGATTACGATGATGAAACCGGCACGACCGTCGGATCGACACCTGGCCTAATTATGACAACGACGATTGCTCCTAGAATCGGCGCCACGCCTCAGTGTTACCACGAGAACAATTTATACGACGACGGTCAATTGATTTACTCGACCGAGCCCTGCAACCACTGTTACTGCTTCCACGGTGACATAGCTTGCGCTGTTCAAGATTGCGGAGCCCCCATGCAGAGCCATGGAAAGAATTGCACCGCTCTACCACCACCGGAAGGCGAGTGCTGCCCGACGACATACGAATGCGGTAAGCATATACATTATTTTTCTTAAATTTAATTTCACTTTATCGTGATATAGAAATTCAATTCAATGAACTATTTCAGACGATGAATCGGGATTGGTAGATGCACAACAGACGGTCGGACCTGACGAGCAGCAGACCGTAATCACTACGGAACTGTCTATCGAGACGAATGACGTTCTTCAAGCTACTCAGGCTACTTTACCAGTAGACGAAGAGTCTTTCCCCGGTGCGGACAATACCATTCCCGAAATTCACGAGGCGCCTCCAAACGCCGGTGAGGGTGCGCCCAAAAAATCCACCGAAGGTGCTCCTGAGTCGAGCGTACCGTCTGAGAATGCGGGCGAAGATTCTCATCAAAAGACTGAAAAACCGTCATTTACCGATGCTACTATCACAGAATCTCCAAAGGAATCGGAAGAGAAAACTGAGAGCGGTGAAGCCTCAACCGCTGCCGCGGCGGAAGACGAAAGTCGGCCAACGGACGCACCAATTGCACCAGGACTTCCAGTGACGCAGGAGTCTGACGATAACATGCTACTTACAACCGAGAGTGGCGAAACTTCGAGCATTTCTGCAGCTACGGAAGCTAATATTGTCCGAGAGGGTGAGAGTGAGGCTACTAAAGATAAAGAAGAAGAAGAGGAGGCACAGAGTACCGGCAAACCTATCATCGAAGACAAGAATGCCGAGACTCCTGAGGTGCCTGAAGTAACGGAACTACCGTCGACCGTCGCTAGTGAAACAGTCAAGTCGGAAGTCGAAAAAACGACCGATGCCGATAAACCAGAAGAAACAGCAAAGGGAGAAGATGAGAAAACAGAAGCAGCTCAACCGACACCAATCGCTCCTATAGTCGAAGAGACGACTCTTCCGAACCAGCAAAATTCCGAGAATCCGGAGGATGCATCTACCAGTGAAACTCCCGGAAAACAACCGGCAGAAGGGCAGGAGGAGGGTCAGATCGGTGAAATTAGTACCGAAAACATATCGATTGAAGTATCAACTACAATCTCTGACAAAAGAGACTCCGAATTTTCGACAAGTTCGAGCCCAGATGAGATTTCGACTGAAAAATCCCCGGCAATCCAGACGGAGAGTACTCTGAGCGAATCCCCAATTGAAAAATCGAAGGAAGAAGAAGAGACACATACGTCAACGCCAGAACCGGTGACTAAACACGTTCCCTCAAATGACGAGACATCTCTAGAAGAGAAGCCGATCGAGGGAGAAGGCTCTGTGGAAACGAGCACTAGACCATCCGAAGGTGAAGAGAGACCAGAAGTTACTGAGAAAATGACAGAAGTCGAGGTAGAGGCAACGCCAGCGATAACCGGCGAGCAACCAGTAGATGAAACGGAAATGCCAACAGTAGGTCCTACTGGAATTGATATTCCAGAGCGCGTGCCAGAAACTAAAGCCGAAGACGATCAAGCCGTTACGGAGGCAGACGTCCAGATAACAGTAAGTTACAGCGACACTGAGCATCCAGAGTTACATACGCCTGACAACTTAGTGACGGATACGGTATACGTAGCTCCTACGACGTACTATCCACCTCTGAACAGAATTACAGAGGCGAACCAGCCAGAGCCAGTTGGAGAAAACGAAGAAAAAGTTGAAGAGGAAGAGAAACAGGACGACGAACTGAGCACGATCGCTACGATTGCTGCGGGAGAGGCTGAGGTACCGACGAGTCAGACTGTCGAAAATAAAGAAGTTACTGAATCCCCGATTCACGACGAAAACTCGATCGCATCAGAAAACCAAACGCCGGTTGATGTCCCAGTGGAGGAAGAGGAACAACAACACGTTCAGCGTATTCCTCCTTCGGAATCTGAACCGTCCGAGCCGGCTAGCAATAAGCCCGAGTCGACTGAGAGCAGTCAGACGACGCTCACTGATAGTTCGGAAGGAAAACCGTTCGAGGCAGCAACTACCGAAGCTTCTGACGAAGAATTAATGCCGGAGGAGGTACCAATGAAGGGACTGACGCTGGAATCATCGAGCGAAGAAACCGAGTCATCTGAAGAATCGAGCTCTAAATCACCAACTAATGAACTGGAGAAAGAGAGCGATGAAACTTCGTCCGAAGAGGTTATGGACACTAAGGAACCAGTTGGAGAAATCGTCACCGCACAGTCCCCGCCCGAAATGGTTACTGGAATCGAGGAACAATCGACGGATTCAGCTAGTAGTCCGGTAAATCTGGAGCCGAAAGAACCGATCACCGAGGCAGGATTACCGACTGTCACTGCGATTGACGAGGAAAAAACTACGGAAAGTAGTAGCACCGCTGTTACCGAAGAACATACTGTAAATGCAGAGACTTCAGAAGGAACGAGCGAAAAATCGAGTGAAGCGCCTGTAACTATCAAACCCGAAGAGTTGCTTACACAACAAACTGATGTTTTCGAAGGACCGACTGAAAGCTCAGCTACGGTACAAGAAGAAGAAGCTACTCAGAAAACTTCTGAGGTCCCCGCCGGATCAGAAGAATCTGTGACTGTGAAGGAAGAGTCTGCAAGTACTGGAGAAGAAGCTACTCAGAAGCCTTCAGGAATTCCTACGGAATCGGAAAAACCTGTGACTGTCAAGGACGATTCTACTAGCACTGAAGATGGAACATCAACTCCCGTAGCTCCTAGCGACGATAAAGTAGTAATTCCCAGCGTCGCTATGGAAACCTCAACCGATGAGAACCTTTCCACTACTGGAGCATCAGCAGTCGGTGAGGAAGGTGAAGTAAAGCCTGCGACAGATGAATCTAGTACTGAAGGAACAACAAGCGAGACGGGCGAAGATGAAAAGAAGAGCGACGAGACCAACGCCCAACCTAGTGAGGACACGAGACCGAAGGAGGAAGTTACCGAAAATCCGATACAAATGGAGGAACAATCGACTCAAGGTGGCCCAACAGGTTCCTCTGAGAAATCCATCGAAGATGAGGAAACAGCTGTCTCGGATGCGACAACACCTGTAGCCGATGTGGATACGTCGCAACACACTGAGAAGATCGAAGTAACAAAGGAAGCTGAATCAACGGACAAATCCACAGAAAATGAACCTGAATCCACGGAAAAATCGATACAGAATGTAACTGAACCTGTAGAAAAGGAAGCCGAACATACTGAAAAATTGGAAGAGAAGGAAGCTGAACCTACGGAAAAATCGATAGAGGGAGAAGTTGAACCTATGGGAATATCGACAGAGAAGGAAGCTGAACCTACGGAAAAATCGACAGAGAGAGAAGGTGAACCTATGGGAATATCGACAGAGAAGGAAGCTGAACCTACGGAAAAATCGACAGAGACAGAAGCTGAATCTACGGAAATATCAGCTGAGAAAGAAACCGAAACTACGGAAAAAATGTCAGAAAACAAATCTGAAACTACAGAAGAATCGATAGAAAAAGAAGCTGAACCTACGGAAAAATCGGTAGAGAAGGAACCTGAATTTACGGAAAAATCGGTAGAAAAGGAACCTGAATCTACGGAAAAATCGGTAGAGAAGGAAGCTGAACCTACAGAAACATCAGCAGAGAAAGAAACGGAAGCTACGGAAAAAACGGCAGAAAACGAATTTGTAACTACAGAAGAATCGATAGATAAAGAGACTGAAACGACGGAAAAATCAGCAGAGAAAGAAGCCGAAAGCACCGAAAAATCAGCAGACAAAGAAGCTAAAACTACAGAAAAATCGGTAGAGGAAGAGACTGAACCTACTGAAAAATCGGTGGAAAAAGAAACTGTACCGACTGAAAAGTCAACAGAAAAAGAAACTGAAGTGACGGAAAAATCGGCAGAGAACGAATCTGAAACTACAGAAAAATCGATAGAGAACGGGGCTGAAATTACGGAAAAATCGGCACAGGAAAAAGCTGAAACTACAGAAAAATCGGTAGAGAAAGAGGCTGAAGCTACCGAAAAATCGACAGAGAAGGAAGCTGAAACTACCGAAAAATCGACAGAGAAGGAAGCTGAACCTACCGAAAAATCGACAGAGAAGGAAGATGAACCGACCGAAAAATCTACAGAGAAGGAAGCTGAACCAACTAAAAAATCGGCAGAAGAGGGAGCTGAACCGACCGAAAAATCTACAGAGGAGGAAGCTAAAACTACGGAAGAATCGAGTAAGGCAGAAGAAGTTTCGCCCGCGGACGAAACTACTGGAGCGGCTCAGCAATCGACAGAGCCTTCGGTCGTCAAGGAAGGTCAAATACCGACTGAAATTACTGTCAAGGTAGGAGAGGAGGAGAAACCCATCGGGGACAAGGAATCGACTACTGAAATCAATAAAGAAGTCACGATCGATCAAGAGAAGGCCGAGCAGCCTTCTGTCGAAGATAAAACTGAAGAAGAAAAAACTGACGAAGAAAAAACGGAAGCGTCAGTGATAAAAACCGATGTCACCGAAAATCCTGTCAAGGAAGAGGATGAAACTGTGACTGAGACTTCAACGAAAATTACCGAAAATCCAGTTGAAACTGTCAACGATGCTGGCATAGAGACTACAGCAATTACGACAGCAGAACCTTCTGTTGAATCAAGCGAATCGCCGGTATTACCGAGCGACAACATCGACGATGAGAAAACGACTGACGAAACTGAAATGCCAACAATTATCGAAGAAACATCTGATCTTACTACGAAAATTCCACCAGTAGCAGACAAGGAAGATAATACGATAGCTGACGAAGAAAAAGCAACGGAAGCCTCTATCGTAGAGGGTGAAATTACTTCCGCCGGTCCCATCGAGCCAGCTACTGACAAAACTATCGTCGAAGAGGCCGCAACCGAAGAACCAGTCACAGAAACCGTGAAACCTGCTGCTGAGGTTATCCCTACAGAATCTTCTCAAAAACCTGAATCCGAATCGCCTACGACTGTTTCCACGGGAGAATCCACGAAGGCTCCAACCGACCAGCCAGCCGAAGTCACTGAAAAGAACGAAATGTTCACTCCAGCGGAAGAAGCTACAAAGGTGACCGATTTGCCCGGAGAATCTGCGACTGACGTGGCAGGACCCGAAGAGTCTACGATGGTAATTGAAAACAAACCAAGCGTAACTGGAACAGAAGAGATACATGATGAAGAAAAACCAAGCACAGCTGGAACAGAAGAAACACCTGCTGAAGAAAAACCAAGTGTAGCTGTAACAGAAGAGACGCCCGCCGAAGAAAAACCGAGCGTAACTAACGCTGAAGATACACCTGCTGATGATAATACCGTGACTTTAGAGACAAAAGTACCAGCAGATGCTGATGTCACTACCGTAATTTCCCTGGTAACCGAGAAATCAACTGAAAGCCCTGTTGTCTCTGAGGTGGAGATCAAAAAGCCCGTCGAAGAAGAGCCAGTAATTAAGCATTCAGAGGAAACACCGATTCAAGCGCTCGATCATTCGACTCAAGCTGCCGGCGTACCCACCGACGAGACACCCGAGAGTCTGGCTCCAGAAGGCGAGCAACAGGACAATGTAAAACCCTATGAAGAATATGGGCCACCGGCAGAAATTCCAGGCGAGGGCAGCTGTTTGGTCGACGCACGATCCTATAACAACAATACATTCATTCCACCTGCAAACCCTTGCCAGCTCAGCTGCCGATGCATCAGCAGTATCGTTCAATGCGAACTCGTAGAATGTTCCCCGCCTCCTAGTCACCTTTCGAATTGCATGCCCGTGCATAATACCGCGGCTGGTGAATCCTGCTGTCCCATGTACTCTTGCGATTCGATGCCCACAGTTAGCTTGGAAGCTGACAATCAAATGAGGCCGGAAGATCGCGGAGGGACGACTCCAGTATCCACCGACGTTTCAGCTCCGAAGACCCCTGATTCACCTGCAACGGAGACAAAACTCCCGGAAGAAACTGTCACGGAGGTCGAAGAATCCAACAAAACCGAGCCTTCAGTCGCTGTTACTTCAAAGGATAAGCAACCTTCGTCGGTGACGGAAGAAACCGTCAAGGACCAAACCGTTGCGTCCGAGGTATCAACTTCATCAACGGAACCAAATTACATTGAGGCAACGGACGCTACAACCGCCACTTCCGCACCGGATGCTGTGCCGGAGAAAGAAGAGGAGAATGGACCGATCGAAGCGTTGAGCGAATCTCCTGTCTTACCCGAGGAACAATCCACGGGAGATATATCGACTGAACACGCCCCAGAAGTCATTAAGACTTCTGCTGAAAGCGAAAAGCGTGCGGAGTCCACTGAACAACCATTGATCAATGTTCCAGTTGGTGAAGAAGAGAAACCAGCGCTAATCGAGGGCGAAATTGAGAATGAAACGGAAACGGCTGAAATTGCTACATCCCCGGCATCGACAGAGGCAGTGGATATCACTTCGGAAAGGGACGTAGAGGCTGAAAGTTCAACGCCAGCTGCTTCGATACTAGCAGAATCCGCGTCAGGTCAGAAGGAAGTTCCCCAGGAGACGGAACATCCAACTTCCACTCAGGAGGAGACTCAGAAAACTGAGGAAACTCCGGCCACTTTCTTCCCCAACGAACCCGAGGAAAATGCCACTTCCAAATCGACAGAATCTGTTGAGGAGAAAGAAGGAACGACTCGCACGCCAATTGAAGGTGAATCCGAGCCTGCAGACGGAATTATTGCTGAAACCGCAACAGACAAGTCGAAGCCGAGCGAGGAACAGGAGGCGATTCTTCCTAGTACCGTAAATCAAGAAGAAACCACTGGATCCACCGACCAAAGCTCATCTGTATCGCCAGCAGCGGAGGGCGAAAATTTGACTACTACTCCGCCGCAAGATATCGCTTCTTCGCCTGATGTTACTGCTGCGAATCAAAACGACGAAGAATCCGAGTCTACAACAGCCAAACCTCGAGACTCTGCAGAGCCTGGTGAAATACAAACGGAGAAGGAAGAGTTTGGCTCGTCTACGCAATTGCCGACGGAGGAAGCATCAACGACTCCCTTGGAGACCGCTGAACCTACGGTTGTAAGCGGAGACACTCCTGTTGAACCTGAACGTACCGAAGACGAAACTACAAAATCTGCGGTTGAGCCAACCGAAGAGCAGAAGAAGGAGCAGCCAATAACGACAACAGAACCTCAATCCTCTACTGTAGAAAAAGAGGAAGAACAAACTGCTGCTGCTGTTCCTGAGGATATCGCGACCACAATTAAACCTGCAGAATCTCCAGTAGAATCGAGTTCGGGTGAAACTCCTAGTTCTATTGAACCGTCCCAAGATCATCCAGTTGTTACTGACGAAACGACCAAAGTAGAGGAACCGATCGAAGGAGAAGTAAGCAAAACACCAGAGGAAGAGAACATCGAGATGCCATCGAGTCTAGCAGATCAAACGACTGTAACAGCAGAATCGGAATCCACGGTGGAAGCCACCGAAGAATCCGTAGGAGAAGAGAAAGTAACGACTGTTGCCACGAAGACCGGAGATTCCGAGGAACAAACTGTTGCGCCTGTTGTTCCTGTTGAGATTGTTACAGAAGAGTCTGTTGCCGAATCCACGGAGGCCGTGGCCACGAAATCGCCTGTTGAGGAAGGCTCCGAGAAAGAGGATTTGAAACCAGTGACTCCCAGCCAAGATGCTGGTCAAGAGACCACTGAGGTAACAGCAAGTAGCACCGAGAAATCCGGGGAAACTCCAGAAGTGCTTAAAGAGAAGACACCAACTGCAGGCCCAATAGAAACCGAACAAACGACTTCTTCGCTCCCAGAGTCCTCGACCGTGGGAACAGAGAAGGAAGATGCTGAAGTCGCACCTGAAGAGAAACCATCCGGTGTCCTCGGCGAATCGTCTCCTTCAACGGAACAAGCTGTTGAGATTGTACCGACAGAGGCTACCGAGGCACAAACGAATGAGGGCGAGAAGAAATATACAACTTTGGCGGACTCTGCTGTATCGGCTGAACAAGAAACAACGCCGGTTGTCAAAGAAGCGACGACAGAGGAAATACTCGTAGAAAAGCCGGCGATGCAGCCTGTAGATCTTCCCGAAGAAAAGGTGACCGTTGTGCCAAGTATACCTGACGAGGAACAGCACGAAATTAAGGATCAGGTAACAGTGGAAGAAGAAAAACCCTCGGTGGAAGATACAACGAAACAAGCTGAAACTTCGGAGGAAGATACAATTAAAGAAGTTAAACCCTCGGAAGAAGAAACCATTAAAGAAGTTGAAGCCTCGGAAGAAGAAACCATTAAAGAAGTTAAACCCTCGGAACAAGAAACCATTAAAGAAGTTACACCCTCACAAGAAGGAATAAGCGATGAAGTTAAACCGACACAAGAAGAAACAACCGAAGAAGTTACACCCCCGGAGAAAGATACAACGAAAGAAGTGGAATCTTCTCCGGCAACCGAACCTACGAGTAGCAGACCAGTCGTCGAGCCCGCAGAAACGACGGAGGATGTACAGCAGCATCACGAAATCGATTCCCAGGTTACGGAATCGGTGATCGTAGCGGAAGAGCACGAAGAAACGGAAGCTCAGCATACGATGAAACCCGAGGAACACGAAGAAGCTGGAGGTCAACAAACATTAAGACCCAACGAAGAACCTGAGGAAGAACCGACGCTAATGACAACAGCGGCAAATGATACTGCAGTGGAAACTGATAGCGCACCAGTTGTCGACGATTCTGAGTATCCAGAGAATCCTGTCGAAACCGAGGAAAATCCTCATTTCCCGGTCAATTCTGGAAGCTACTTGAACCCCGACGAGGACTATGACGAGGACGATCAGACCGTCTACGGACCGGGAACTTGTCGCTACGGCGGCAAGGTGTACGTGTCGGCTCAACAGATACCCAGAGACGATCCGTGCGATTTTTGCTTCTGCTTCAGAAGCGACATAATATGTCTTCAGCAGAGCTGTCCACCGCCTATTCCCGGATGCCACGAAGAGCCGATAAGAGGTTTCTGTTGTCCGAGGTACGAGTGTCCCGTCTCGATGGCCACATCGCTCAACTTGACGACGACCACCACCACGACCACCACTACACTCCCACCGCATTTTCTCTCACACGCTTACAAGGGAGCGGCAAGGAAAAGCGGCTGCCAGATCAGGGGACAAGCTTATCGAGTCGGTCAAGTCATCAAGTCGGCTTCGGGTCCCTGCCTTCATTGCACGTAAGTTCTCATTTTTTTTGTTACAAATTCGTATTGGAATTTCACATATTTTTCATAATTCAATATTAAATTTTTTAACGAAAACTAATTTTCTACTTTTACATTCCACCCCTCGAGCGTATATGGAAATAGCGTATCGTTGTCTAATTAAATAATTTATTTCAATTAATTTATATAATATAAACTCCAATTTCCAATTACACTCGGAGGTGGGTGACAACAGAAGGTATTTTTCCCCATCAATATATTTGATATATCCCAATTGATTAGTCACAACCATAGATTCGACGATAGATTATTATCGAAAGTATACTGATGGATTATTAAACGATTACAGTTGCGGAGGCGACGGTAACATGAAGTGCGACCCGAGAGTCTGCAGTCCAGAGCCGACGCTGAGGCAAATGATCGCAGCGGCGACTGCCAGAAGGAGGAGATGAACGGCAAATGCCGATCCGAATTGAATGGACTCTAAATCGACGTCGTCTCCGTCGTCGTCAGGAAACGAAGAAACAGCGGTGTGACGAATGAGAGCGAGCAGTGTTGTATAAAAGTGAATTATAATTATTCTAAATAATATGTAAAGCGCGAAACACAGACAATAATGTGCTCGGCGATCACGAACTGAGTGGCCAAAACGTAAACGTTTATACTATTAATATTATACTATATGTTAACGGGAAGAGCAACGACCACGCACAGGATAACAAAGTAGTAGATAGGCGCGCTCGTGAGTGGTGTCGAGTAGCAGTGGACGAAAAAAAAATGACGAAGAAGATGAAGACAACGCGATGAATAGACGTGGTACGCGCCAATATTTCTCGTGTCTGAACGATCGAAAAGAGTGAAAATGAGGAATAACATAATAATAACACTACACAACTACGAGACTTATGACTGTGCCTTGGTCAGTGCCCGTGCCAGCGGCACTGGCTCTTGTTGCTCACGAATCGCAGCAACAACAATGGCATATCAACTCTGCCAGCGTCTTTGAGCGTAGATACACTAATAATGACAATTGTCACCAGTAAAATAGAACAAAAGAGAAAGGGGGATAAAGGGGTGAGGAGGGAGAGAGAGAGAGAGAGAGACGGTCGGAATCAGGCAATAGCCCGACGTTTCAGGTACTAAGGCAAAACCCGTACTTTACGGATATTATTGGTACATAGAATTAGGATTTAGTTAGATGAGACCACGACCTGTCGCAGCGGAACAACGATCTCTACGATTCTATCCATCTACCCGCGGGACGATTCGATAAAAGAATAAGTGCCGGTGTAGTGGAAAGAATCGCGGTCTCGAAAATAATCTGTCACGCGTCGCGGCCTGAAACGAGTGAGGGAAAAAAATGACAAGGAGAAACATTGTAACGGAGATTAGAAAGAAAAAAAAAGACGTAGATAAGCATCGCGACTAATAAAGCAAGTGCGCCGGTATGGCGAAACGTGTACGCGCAACTCAAAGCTCAAATAGCGGCTCGCACGGAGGACCGACGACAATGATTGCTTCTCCAGCGAGCTGGCGTCATCATAGTAAATAGTATAGTATACGCATAAATATAAATATATATATATAATAAATATATATATACATTTATACGATTCTTTATACCTTGTAATCTCGATAATACTTGGGCGATATCAGCACAACAGCAGTGTACCATTTTGTAAGAGATCAAGTGCAAGAGTTTTGCCATTTTTATAATTTTTTTTAATTCAAACGAATCCGTTAAGTGGTATAACTACTGTTCTGACGCTGTTTCGCCCTTGGGCAGAATAGCATGTGAAATGCCCCCGTGAGAGACTTAAGCAGCACTTCATCGTCCGCAATGAAATTGTTTAATCTGTCAAAGGTGAAAAAAATATACAAGATTTAAAACAAAAAAACAAACAAAACCTACTTCGTTTTCCATTCTATGATCCTTAATTCATTTCCTCTTGTCCGTTTTAGATACTTTTAAGGAGGTTGGAACATTAGATTATATTCAAGTTTTTTCCTTTGTGAAAAACATATGATGAAGTGCAGGTTTTCACTGTATACAGGAGATAAATTTCACATAGATTGACCCTTCAGAAGCGAAAATATACGATTTTGATGTTGTGAACTTTCAACATGTGGTTATAACCACATGTTAAAACCATATATACATGGGCAAGCCGTTGACGAGGATGATCAATCCCACTTTTCAATATTACTTTACCAAGATAAACGTTTGTAAACAACGTATTTTCATAAAATGAAGCAGCGCGAACATTTAGAAAGAAAAAAAATACTGTTTGACCGTCAAATAACAGAGATATTGCATATTGAAGCGATTGAAATCTTACGAAAACCGTGAATAGCGAATTGCGAATCAGACCGAAGTGGCGTTTGGCAACGTTTGGCAACGCCACTTCGGTCATGTAACCATAATCTCTTATAAATCGGATAAATATCGATCGGCTAATGCGGTTCAAACTTATCATAATATTGTATTATATTCATCAATTTGCATTTCCACGTATTATGTCGATTTCGGTTGACTACACCGGGCTATACTTGATGTACTTATCGCACGAGAACAAGTGAACCAGAGAGACAAGCGGAGTGAGCTAATATCTATTGCTCTTGTGCGTTAAATACATCGAGTGCAACCCCAAGCAATTAACTTTCCTAGCGTTCGTGCGCATGACGCGAGACACGAAATAAAACACTCAGTTTATCACCAGCGCGCGAACCATTGCGACTCTCGCTACTCGATAGCAAATCTTTCTCTCCCATACACATGAGAATATACAGGGTGCGCCATCTCAATCTGGTCGATGGAAGTATTGAATAACTCTGACAGATTTTAACCGACCAGCATCGTACAACACGTTTCGTATAGGTTATTTCAGTACAATTTCAACCATGTATCGCTATACGCCGAAAGAACGCGCCGAAATAGTTTCGCTTTACATTGAAAATAATCGGATTTTTGGGAGCGAATTCTGATGACCGACGAGGCTTATTTCACCCTCTCTGGCGTTGTCAACAAACAAAACGGTCGCATGTGGGACACCGATAATCCTCATATTATTCACGAAACTCCATTGCACGATGAGAAAGTGACAGTTTGGGCCGGTGTTTGCACAAAAACCACCATTGGACCATTTTTCTTCAGAGCTGGTGAAACTGTCAATGGGGATCGATATCGGTGGATGTTGGCACACTTTGTTTTACCACAAATGCGTGAAAAAGGTGTTAGGGAATTTTGGTTCCAACAAGATGGTGCGACATGTCACACTGCGCGCTCAACAATGGACTATTTGCGTCGGAAGTTCCCAGGACGTATGATATCAAAGAAAGGTGATATTGACTGGCCACCAAGATCGCCGGATTTGACTGCAGCGGACTTCTTCTTGTAGGGATTTTTGAAAAGTAAAGTCTATGCCAACAAGCCGAAGACCATAGAGGAGCTAAAAAACAACATTCGAGCCGAAATCGCAGCGATATCGCCCGAGACGCTGGCAAATACAATGGAAAATGCCGAAAAAAAGCTCATTTTTGTCTCAGTAATAAAGGCGGACATTTGATCGATGTGGTTTTTGGAAACTAATCAAAATAAATTGTAATGAATCAAATTTAATAAAAAAATACGACTTTGTGAAATCTGTTGAAAATTCTCTAAGTTATTCAATACTTCCATCGACCAGATTGAGATGGCGCACCCTGTAAAAACCAAAAGCTATACTTCTCAGTAGTACGTTTTCCTAATACTTTGCGCACTATCCGATCTTAATTAATTCAATTCTGAAAGAAGCCAAATGACTTTCTCGACCATAGCCGACCTTTGACTCAAATACACGATGGTCAATATTTTACTCGAATTTCAAACAAATTCATGTACTTCGGTAATTACCATTTAAGTTACGTTGATTTTACAAAACTAATAAACTCATACAACCTATGTCACATGTATTCTCTAACACATTTACACCCTAATCTACAAAAATCTCTTCCATATATTGCACGTCCGAGACTTTATCCGTTTGTTTTATTATTGAATATAAAGTTAATAGTTGGTTATCTGGCGACGATGATTAATTTATGTTTAAATGAGCGATATTTACAGTATTAATACGATGTTAATTGCATCAGTCCGATGAATCTTTAGTCACTCGTCTTAAGGTGATGTGGCACCTACTCTCCCATCCGTTTGCCTGGGTTAAGTTGGTTTAAAAATAGAAAATCAATTTACTTACAGACGATTGATGTTTGAAAAAAAAAAAAAAAACAACAAATTCGGTTCTACTGCACAGTAGAAAGACGAAGTGTGAAACCAAACATACTTTTTTCTGGAACATCAATCGTCACTGAGTACACTGAATTGCATTTACCGTTATAGATTTCAATTTTTGAACGTGCACACGTAATGTTAAGGCGAGGCGAAACTTCCATACTTACACAGATGTGCTGCTTCTCTTTAATTCCACCGTGTGTGCCATACCAGCCTAGCTCTTTCGCATTTATATGTGAAGTATGGAGGTTTGTGCCTCGCTTTAAGGTCATGTTAGGTTGAATTTTTTTTCAATCGAACACGCACGCGCTTCAAGACATTTTTTGTAAATGTGATTTTTGGGCATTTTGGAACATTGTGAACATATTGACATGAAAATTTCGACAAAAATGTATCAAAGCTTCCTTTGTGAGGAAACAAAAAAACAAATATTTCGTTTTAATAAAGTTTTTTTCTTATCGCTGGAGCCTATCATCGATCATCCAATTATAGGATTACCTTAAGCAGAATTAAATTTTATTCTTTATTGATATTTTAAGGAAATGTTGTACAGGTTTAATGTGTTATGTTTGTACAGTATAAAAACGACGAGAGGCTGAAAACCGCCAAAGACGATTCCTACTTTGCAGCAGTTTTCTTCCCTGCTTTTCGTACTTCTTTTCGCTTATCCTTCTCGGCAGCTTCGTGTAATCGTCTTTTCTTGCGAAGAAGCCATATATCTTTAGCCCTATCCTCGCGTCCCTTCATCATACTTTTGTAAAGATTTTTGTGCTTCTTTTTAACCATTTTCTCACGTAGGCGATATTCCTGTTTCTCCTGTCTGTTAATCTCCCATGGATCTTGCTTCGTGACTTCCCCGGCTTTCACTTTCATTCCCTTTTTCTGCAAATGATATTATGCATTCAAAGACAATGTACTTGTACACAGAGATGGGTTTCTGTACTTACTACAAGACACTTTTTGTTTATTTATTCCACGATTTATTTATTATTCATAGTTTTACGAAACTTACCTACAGTGCATGCTGTTTTTAAACAGGTACAGTGACCATGACAAGTCCAATACAGAAACTTGTGTTTTATTATATTTTGCAATTTGTTGGTTTTTTGTTCATAACACTTAATGAAAAAATAATTATCAAACGAATGACCGAAAAGTTGAAATATTCAGTGCAGTTTTGGTCAGATTTATAAAATAATTAATAAAAATTAAATCGTATGATAAATAAAGAAAAAATCCGTGTTTCGTTGTGACTAGAATCGATCCATCTGTGATTGGACAAGAGATAATCTACGACGATAGTTCATAATTAATAATACTTGCCTTTTTCAGTCTCGCGTGTTCCTTCTCGTCGTTGACTTCCTCCATTGCTTCCGCATTTACCTCAGCCCCTGAGACAGCCTCGGACCCGTCGGATTCTGGCTCAACCGCATTACTCTTCGACTCGTCTTCATTTTCTGATTGCTCCTCGGTGTCCTCATTGGACTCGTCCTTATTCGCCTTGAGTGTGAACTCTGGATCAATGAGAGCACGTTCCTCGGGCGGAATGTACGTCTCATCGAGACGACTGTTTGAGAATGGAGAGAGATGTGGGGGCAGAACGCAAGCCATTAAATATTTCTCCACAGGCAGTAATTCTCGTGCGTTCACGGAATCAAAGATCCACTGTGGCTGGACGTAGTACCTGCGGAATAGAATTTTGCAATTACCACAAAGCTTTCCGAAGGTCAGAGGAGATAAAATAACGATTTAGCACCTGGAAATGAATTGTTTGCTCATGCTGGGTCTGTCCACAATGTGATGAGTGATCGTTTCGTCGTTTTCGTCGAACGTAGCTCCGACGAATAGTAATTTGTCCCAAGATACTTCAGCACCGAAGCAACGTAATATGAAAACGAGTGGCTCTCGCGGCACTTCGCGATTTATAAAGAACCTTAGACCCTTGAAGATTGTTTTTAATTCCTTGATCTTCTTTGCTTCGAGCCTGGCTTCTTCCAACTTATTTTCGTCATTCTGGAATACCGTATGCCATTAGATTCTTATAAAGTGTGTAATTTAATAGCTGTAACGATAAAACTACTATTGTCGGTCGTTTACAATTGAGAAATGATCGATTTCGAGCTCCTCCTCCTGTGCCGTTTGCGTCGTTGAATTAAGATTTATCAACGGAATATTCAACGCTGCTATTCTTTCAGATACGTACGCCTCTTCATCAACGAGAGCCTTGTCCGAAGTACCTAAATTTCATCAATGAGTCAATAAAAAATTATTCATAATACTAATATGGCAAAATTATTTTTCAATTGTCACGTTTCATTGATTTACGAACTGTTATTCGGTTATTATTGAAATATTTTTTTTAATAACGATTTTTCATTTTCATAATTTTGTTATTTCTGTAAACCATATAAATCGTTGCATAAAAAGCAAAAGAGATATTTTTTATTTTTATAAAATATCTTGTAAAATCGTAATAACTGAAGTAATTAAGAAATATAATTACGAATGCAATTGCCTGGTTACTTTAGTTGTTACGATTTTTTAAAAATATTATTTAAAATGATAATTATTGTTTTTACACTCAATACAAACTGCTTATTACCATGGCATAACGACAGGGATTTAAAAAATAATGACCATAAAAAAATAATTATTACAAAAAATATTACAATCGTTTTGAAAGTAATTCAATTCGCCCATCTCTGTCTGATAACGCACTTTGCTAAGATTTCAATTGTTGTACCAATAAAAGCTTAACATGGCATAAAGCCAGTCATGTATCTAAACCCAGTAATTAAAAATTGCAATAATGTTATTAGCATGTAGATATATTTTAGGAAAATGTTATTTATTTATCACTATTTGAATAATTTGATCTTTGGTTGTAAATTTATCGCTATCATTTCTCTAAACAAGTAATTTCAATAGTTTCGTCAACGAGCTGTACCCTAATCTTGCGAGAATTGAGATACAATTGTTTATAGCTTACCAACAGCGTTGAATTTTGGCGGATAATACAAGTTGAGGGAATGGTAAAGTCTAAAGTTGACAAAACCCAGCATGGTTATGTAAAACTCTACAAAAATTGACATTACTCTGAAATCGACGTCAGCCTTTGATTGAGGCTCGAAACAAAAGTGATGCGGTACTATCCAAGTTATCGTCTGTCCTGCTATCTCCGCTTGATAGTAATAACCTTTTATTGAGACAAAAACTTTACGCAGAGCTTTTGCAGCGATTACCGCATGCATGAACTCAACGGTAAGTCGTCTGCACAGAACCATTTGATCTCTGGGTATGTGAGGCATTGAGGGAAAGGTACTAAACAGGAAACATAAAGTGAGGCAGTCGTCGAGGTCTCTCAAGGCATCGATGAATGTAGGATATCGTTCTTTTACAATGTGATCCAGTTTCATAGAAGGATGATTGTCCAAGTAGCGTCTCATAGCCGTAAAGTCTTTCATCGCTTTTGCTCTGCCAACTTTTTTGTTGAATATCTACGTCAAGCCCAAATCATTGTTACACGGTTGTATAGCAGTAGCAAAATAAACAATATTTTTAAGAATGTTTATGCGGTACCTTGTAGTCACGTAGTTTCCATATAATCGGTTCGTGCATCAAGAACTGAATGTCTTTGACGTGATAGAGTGTTTTTATGCCTGAATGACCCTTCTGCGCTCTCTTTCGATTGCGTGGCTCCCGGGGATAAATTCCTTTCAAGATGCATAGCTTGCGAAAGTCGTTCAAGGAGAGTTGCAATTTTTTGAGGGCACTCTTTCTTGTCAGAAATTGAGCTCCTTCGCCCGATTGATACTGATAATAATTGTAATCTCATTAATGTGCGACAATTAGAGCAATTTGTTAACAAACATACTTTACCCCAACCTCCAAATTTTCATATCACTGAGCAAATTCACGTCAAATTGTGGAAAAACGTTTCTTACCTTTTTCTTTCCTATAACTACCATCTTTAACGTAAGAATTAACCCGAACGAGGCTACTTTTTTTTATAAACAATTTATTTTCACAATTCAATGCAGTAGAAATGTGAACACGTGTTCACTGCACGTTAAGCCGTAAGCCCAGGTACCCTGTCCAAGTGTCCAGTGTCCTGCCTACTGCGCGACTGCGTCTCGTCGTTTATATCGAAATTATATATTGAAATCTTCCTTACCGATTGAATACTTCATAGATAGAAATCTTCTTTACCGACCATTTTTATTAGAGATAGAAACAGTCACTCGAGAAAAAGATTTTAAAAAGGAAAAATAAACTCTGAATACTCGATCCTCGTGAACAAAATACATAGGACGACATAAAAAACAGATTGTAGAGGCCTACATATATGTCATGTAAGGTTCGGCCGTATGTTCACAGTTAAGTTTATGCTTCGTCGTACGATGAATATTTATCAGATGGAATTTTCGGCTAGTGAGAAATTATTAGCCAAACATTCCATCTAATTAATCATAATGATTTAAAAAAATTTTTTTTTTATTTTTACTTTATTATTAGTAAAGAAATGGAACAATGATTTGAGAATTTATTTAACAATCTCGGGTTTGAGTTTGATGTGAATATCCAATTCAAATTGAATGCAATGTCTGAGATAAGCGTAAAAAACAAGGATCAAAACAATTGTAAGAAATTGAGGGATGCGAATACCAATAAATGTTATCATCGTAAATATATTTGAAATTTACGTTCACGCTAAATTAGACGGTGCATTATAATAACAGAGCAATTATGGCGAAACGTCAATCCAAGGAGATAGAGACATTAAAAATTCACAAAGTTCGTCGTAATGGAGGGTCTCACTAAATTGTATACCAATCTTTGCTGAATATGTGTCTACTTTTCTAAGAAGTGTCAGCCCGATACCAAAAAAAATATCATCTCCTTGATTAATTCACGCTAAATTTAATCTCAAACTTTATTCAACGACAGTTCAAATTGCACCAAAATAGACCCAATACCAAGTACAACGATAATTTCTTGAACCTCTCTTCTTCTTGAAAATTTGAGTTCGATATTTTTTAATTTGCGGAAGATAGAAACTTAATAAGAAAATACACACATCCATACCGATGCGCACACGCAAACAATTAGTTCTGAACGGTTTTTCTGGACGTTTTAGATCATTTTGAGTATCCTTACATGAAAATATCGGAACAATATTGTTTCATGAAAAGAAACCTTCCTCTATGTGGAAGCAAGAAATATATAACAGTTGTAAAATTATGTGGTTGAAGGGATTCGATTTATTCGAACAAAAATCCAGAATAATTTCAGATGTAGAAAACTAAACGCGTGTCTATCGAAAACGTTGGTCGTATACACAGAAGGAATTTTACTTTCATTAATATTATTTTCTTTGTGTTCTACTCTAAAGCAAATAAAGTATATGTTGATCGATTTTCGATGTCTCATGAAGAAAGTTCAGCGGAAGGTGTAACATAATACAAACAATGTGCAAGGCGTACACTTCCTTTACACCGCCCGTACAGATTTGTAAAAGTTAGCAACGCTACCATTTAACAAAATAAATGTTAAACTCAGTACCAAGCAACAATGGTTGTAACTTCACTCGTGTGGAAAGTTTCAGTTCGATATCGTCAAATTGACACACGGGTAACAGCGTTTACATAGCTTTACAATCATGAAAGGAATGTTTGTACATAAAATTTCCATGACTTTGTAAATTAATTAATATTGCTATAGTGAAAAACTAGCAACTGATTCACCAGCGTTCGATTCCAATTCGATATTTCCATCCGTTCTCGATTCATAAAAAATTTAATGTATTGTGGATACTGAAAAAATTGTTATTTATTTTTATTTTTAATTGCTTACGGCGCTATCTCGCACTTTTATATCGACTCCGTCGGTACAGCAACATCGTCGTCTTTGGATGTCGGTATGTGGACCAATCAACAGCATTCTTGAGCATTAAAACGACACTGTCAAACTGCTACTGAGTCAAAACAAAAAAACAGTTGTTCAGGCTAAAAATTTTAATTATTCGACACCGATTTTGCGATGGCAGATCCTAAATATGCCGATTTACCAGGAATCGTAAGTGTTTTTAATTGTAGATTTAGAAACTTTGTTAAACAGCTGCGACTAATTTTACGATGTAGGTGTGGTTAGAATTTTCGCTTTTCTTTTATAGTAACCATTTATACTCAATAAGGCACTTACTACTTTAAGACAATGCGAAACACGTCTCAGACACTTGTCTTAACATCGCCGTAACGTACTACTGTATACTATGGAGTATCAATGAATACTGACAAGACTTTAAGAACGCATTTTCATGCACGTTAACACTGCAATTCATGATTTTTTAAACATGCAAGAGTCACTTAATCATTGAACACAAGAACTTAATATCTTTGGTTTAGCAGTATCACTGTCATATTACTTTGTACAAAATATTAAAAGAGATATTTCAATTGCCCAAAGCAAATTTGTATTATACCATGGTTAGGAAATTTCGTATAGCTAAAGTTATAGACCTCAGATTCACACAGTTTATTTCATTTGCGCATCACTCTGTTTCGATTGGCTTTGGTAGGAATCAAATTTGCTAAGCAGGGTATCTACGTGTAATTCATGGAAGGCACATGCCTTAATATCTTTTTGCATTCTACTTTTTAATTAAGGTGATATGGTACCGTCAATAAGGTACTGTCGTACCTCTTACTACACTTCTGATATTTTACAAATGCTTATAAGGCTTAGAGAACTCATTCTGATGCTGATTAAAAGGCTCAAGTCACATGATCTATCTATGCTTCTAGGATAGGTGACTACAACATAGACAGAGCTCAAATTTTCCAACAAATTTTTCTTAAACCCAAATGTTCTGACAAAAATCTGGCTAACAGAAAAATGTGCTGAGTTTTAGGTAAACTGTTGGTACCTAGTCTAGCCTTAAGAGGAGGTTCACGTCACGTGACCTATGGTCTAAGAATCCGCAAATGTGACAGAAACAGAACTAAACATTTTGAACAAATTTTTTTCGAACCAGATTGTCATAAATGTTGGATTCTTAGTACTCGTTCTGTCCCACATTCACACAGTAAGCTCCAGTCTTCACACGTCTTCACAAAAATCTAACTTGGAGAACAATATATTTGAGATGAACTGTCATTATTGGGCCTCACTTTACACCGTAATTCTTGATTTTTCAATATGCGAGAGTGAATCTCTGCAAAACCAAAAACTAAAAAATGAATTTGATACACTAAAGACATACAACACAAAAATTTGATATCTTTGCTTTAGCAGCTTTACCATAATTTTTATCAAATTTGAAAAGTGAAATTTCAATTGTCAAATGAAATTTCATATTTCTAGTATGCAGCCCATACAGGGAAAATGCTTTAGTGTTTATTTGTATACTACTTTTCAGGCTTACGATCAGGTTGATGTCTACGAGACAACTGACCTTCCGGAGGCTGAACAGCTTCCTATGTACTCAGAGGTAAATATTTGGTAACATTATTATAAAAAGTTGCGAATAGACATTTCCAATTTCTTATATCTGCAATAAATAACAAATTAATCGACAAAGATATTGTATTAAAAAATGTTGAGCCCCACTTCAAACACTGTTTTTTTTAACAATGTCTGCCGTAAGTAAATTTGAGTTCTTAAACACTCGATTCGCAATCAAATTCTTTCATAGAATCTTATGAAACGGGCTTCCCTTTAACTTTATATAGCCTACCCTGAATATTCATTATAGTGATCAAAATAATGCTATTGTGATGAAAATCTTATTTTTATAATTTGTATTGATTTTTTTTTTAAGGACGAGACAGATTCCATAGAACGTCTACATACGAGTGCGACAGAAGCGTTCAACAAATTCAAGGGAAAGCACGTGCTCACTAAAGGAGTAGATTTCTCAGACAGAATATCGCGAAAACCGCGGACCGGCTACAACGCAGTGTAATTTAAAAAAACTCTTGTCTATTTGTTTAAATTTAATTTCGTTTCAACGAGGATTGGTTTTTTTTTTTTTTTTTGTAGATTTGGTGACTGGGAATTGCCGGGAGAGGGTGAGAAAGAGACGCCAATCCAAAAGCACGAGAGATTGCAGAGCGAGCTAAAAGATCTCTTTGATGAGGTCAGCCAGCTGAAGGAAAAAGCTAGCGACGCGATGGAACAGAAGAGTATGGTGGAGATTATATCCCAGGTGGAGACTATGGGAAAGCAGTTGAATAACTTGAAATTGAACGAGACTCTTGGTACCGATCTTGTTGCTGCTCTCGCAGATCCCCAGGGTGCAAGCTTAAAGTGAGTTTAATAAAAGTCAACGTTATTGGACAACGGACGGTATCATCAAACATCTTCAAATCTAATTTGTAATAATAAGTTAATCAATGGAATTACGCGTTTCGCAGGCAATTGATGATACAGATTGAACATTTCAAGAAGACTGGTTCTCCGGCTTCGGACGATGACGGTCAAGTAAAAAAAGAAGTGGAAAGCCCAGAGGCGGGGGTTCTCAAATATCAGATGATGTATCTTCCAGAGAAAGCTCGTCTCCAAGAGGTTCAGAGGATTGCGCACCTTGAACAGAGGCTCGCAAGACTTGAGAACGTAATCGGTACTAGCAACGACAAACTGGCGAAGTTTACACAGTCGCTGAAGACTCAGGGAGTCGTCGAGGCGGTTCAACAACTCGGAGCCAAGGCTTCGCTTTTAGATAGCACGCAGATTGAGGCAATGGAAAGCAGAATAGCTACACTCGCACACAGAATGGACAGTTTAGCGCAGAAAAAGTCTGCTATGCAACAGGACACTGAACGGGAACAGAAAATTGCGGAGATGTACGAGATCATGAAAAAAATCGAAACCTCATCGGACGTTGTACCACAAACAATTAATCGAATGTTAGCTCTGAGCGCTGTACATCAACAAGGTAAATTACTTACTGACATTACGGCAATTGAATACACGACGTTTTAATAGAATTCTATACAATAAACTGATAGAATTTCTTTTTAAATTCTAATAGTACATTCAGTTTGGGACGTTATCTGAACTAAATTATAATGTATAAAACTCCACACAACTTTTCGAACTATTTTTAATTAATATAGTGACGATTATTTGTTTTTTAGCCGCTGAATTTGGAAAATCATTGACCCAACTCGAGGAGCTTCAGAGCCAAATAACAAATGGTTTGGATAGCAACAAATCATTGCTCAAAGGTGTGCAAGAGAGTTTCGCCTCGAATATGGAATTAATTCGCAACAACATGGCATCCATTGATGAACGACTCAAGAAGCTGAACAAGTGATATTCACTATAAAACTATCAATCGAAATCAATCGCACCGCTAATTATATGAACTAAACAAAACATGCTAATAATTTATAAGCTTCTGTACGGAGGAGGTAGATATTAATAAAAGTAAATAATAGAACGAGAAAAATGATTTGAGTGTTTTAATTGTTTATTTTTATTTAAATCGCTTAGAAACGGAGCTTCTGGAAGAACCACTTGTTCTTGCCAGATTTGTACCTGCAACAAAAAGCAAGAAAAAAACGAATTAGCAATTTAAAAAATATATAAAAATTAGTACAAGAAATAAAAAATGTACAAACCTTTCCTCGAGCTTGACGCGGGTCTGGAATCTGACCTTCTTCCTCTTCATCGGATCCTTCAAGTCCTTGGGGGCAACTTTGTCCAATGGCAAGTCAACGGTGTATCTCGTTGGCATCAAGTGGTTGTAGTTGAGAACCTGAAAAAAGAAAAAAAAGTTTCGTTTCAAATTCAACAAAGAAAACACAATCAACAAATCAATTAATGAATAAGATGTTCTAATTTATTTATTGTTTAATATTTACTTGTTTCTTTTACTTTATATGTACGAAAAGTAAACATTATTTGTTCTTATTTCGAGCCCATCAATTTTTAAAAACTTTTACTAGCAGACAAGTAAAAATAATTTGCAAAAAATTAGAATTAAAAAAATATTTTCACGGTAGTACGAACATTAGTATTAGATACGTTGTGTATAGAAACTAAAGTAAAGTTACCGGTTATGTACAAATTGAACGGTTAAAAAATAGACAAATATATCACTATTTCTTATGAAAAAGGCGTTACGACCGGTCCTTTGCTAAGTTATATTTATAATTCGCGATTCGATGCATCATAACCCGGAAAAAGTGGAATATATGAGGAACGAACTGAAAAAAAAATACAAGGGCCGGGATTTGAAACCGAGACATTCCGAGTGCCGATCGAATGCTCCCACCACAGACCGTTTACCACACTTGACCGGAATTATCCTCATGCCTTGAATATTCCACCACTTTACAGCATATACAATACAAAGAGCCTTTTATGTTCCAGAGATTTCAAATTTAAAATGATAATGGAAAAAAATTGAGGTTTCCAAAGGTTTCAATAGAAGTTCTGTACTCAATGTCAGAGATTAGTCAAAGTTCAATTAAAAACCATTGATTTCTTTGCTGTGCTAAGTCGTTAGGCCAAACCAGTAAACCGCAAACATTTGACAGTATGTGAAATTTTATTTAAATCACTAATTTGTAAATTTATTGTCAATTGAGAAATAATAACAATAAACTTGCTATGTTTAAATACATTCTATGTTATGTTTAAGTGACATTTTTTTTCTGGTTAAACAATGTGAGTCAACATTTGCGCTGTCTTAATATTTTATAATTTGTAAAAAATGAAATTATTATGTAATCTCATGTACATGTAAAACTATACTTTTTATCATATTTCCTTTGGAATTGAAATAGTATTTTTTTATTTTCATAATGCGACTATTATATAACTAGCTACTGAGCTCGTACTACCTCTTCTCAATACGGTACAATTTCATTCCATATATCGTCTATAAACAAATCTTGAAAATGGCTTAATATACATTGAAGTGCTTGAATACTTGTTTGACCGCACAATAAATGAAAAAATACTTTAAAAAATTATTTTCTTGTCAAACATATATTAAAAGTGACAGCCTGAATGCAAGAGAAACGCCTAGTATGTTTATAAAGCAAGTATACAGGTAAAATTTGCTTTACATTGTCATTGAGCAGGGTTTACAACTTTTGAGTGAGAATAATTCATTAAATACACTTTAAATCAATTTTTGACAAACATCTATAGAAAGTTACTAGCCTGAATAGAAATGAAGCCCCCGGTGTTTTGTTCAAGAAAGTAGACAGATAAATGTTTGCTTAAGGACAGTAGAGCGATTTACACTAGTCAAATCAGTGCTAAATTTTGAAAAGCGTTTTTACATTTTTTCACATTTTATTGCACTGTTCTAAAAGATTGCTTGCGCAGCAACATGTGTTCTTAACGTATAAACACATTCACAACCAAAATAAAAAATGAAAATAAAATATTAGTCTTATTATAATGCTTATTCTGTTTATTGGAAAAGACTTTATTAACTGATGCCTAGATTTTTAAGTCTTAGTTGTTGAAAAGTTACAGCCATTTGTATACCTAAACTTAGGTTAAGTTAAAATAAACAAACAGTTATAACTTTTAAACTAAGACATAAAAATCTAGGGAACAGTTAATAAAGTCTTTTCCAATAAACATTTAATAAGCTATTACTTATTATAATCAGACTAATATTTCAATTCTTTCGTAAAAAAACTGAACGAAAGATCATCTCATTGGACATTAGCATATATCAATTGATTTTTATTTCAAATTGTGGTTGCAAATGCATTTATATATGATGAACACTTGCTGCTGCACAAGCAATCCTTGAGAACAGTCCAATAAAACATAAAAAAAAACAGTAAAAACGCTTTAAAAAATTTAACACTGATTTGACTAGTGTGAAGCACTCCACCATCCTTGATATAGTCATTGAGCTTGTTTTACAAGTTATGGATGAAAGAAATTAAAAAAAATTCTGATTAAATAATTTTCTTTACAAATTTGTATTAAATACTTTTACACAAGAGAAGAACCCAGTGTTTATAAAAGAAAAAAACAATCGTTCAACATAAGCATTGAGTATGCTTTATAAGTTTCTTGTATACAGGATTGTTTACAAACTTCCATGTTGGCTACTTATACACAATTTACTATACACTACTCACTTTAACAAAGGGCTTGATCTTGGACCTCTTGTGAAGTTTTCCTTTGCCCATTCGCTTATGTACTTTACGTGGGTAGCGATCGATGCCAGCAACCAATGCGTGTCCATACTGTTTTTCCGTAGTACCATCATCAAAGTTGCGCATAACAATGGCTTTGCGTCCTGCGTACCGGCCGCTAAGGACCAGCACGACTTTTCCTGTTTTCATTATCTTCACCATCTTGGCGAACTAAAAACAAAGGAAAAAAAACAAAAATTAGTGACATTTGCAACTGAAACATTTGCCTGAAATTTGTTGAAAATTTAATTTCCTCAAATATGAACACCAAGAATCAGAACTCGTGAATTTACCAAAACCTGTAAACATTAAGCACGAGTTTAACCCTCTTAATCAACGTGTACACAAAATGTAACGAGATTTGCACAAATTTAAATCTCTCGACAACATTTAGTCGCAAAATGAAATTACACTTTTGTAAGGATCATAGAGTTCGATCTGTAAACAGTCAAAAGTTATTCATTGCAATTTGGATCATACGTAAAGTCTCTCTCTCCGCCACGATACAATGTTGACAGGGTTTCGCGGTTATACCCCGTAAACACTTTTACCAAAGCTTTTCGTGAATAAATAGCCGTGCGAAACAAAACACGACGATTCAATTATCGAAACGACAACATGAGAGATCGTCAAAGTTATACGAATTATTGGATGTTTGCAGATTACTTTTCTACACTTAGGAATCAACGCACCTCTCGGCTGTACAAACCGGAAAAAAGAGCCTAACCTAACTTTCTATCGTCCGTCTTTGCTCTCACGATAGTTGAATCAAGTGACGATAGGGGACGCGGACGATTCGTGACGACTTCCGGTAGAACCGGTGTTCCAAATTACAAAAATTGCTAAAATTGTTATTCTAATTAAACTGCCATTGATTTAATTATTATTAAAAAAGTTAATTACGATATATAAGCTCAATCAGTAAGATTTTGAGTTTTTAAGAGCAATTGATAATGATAAATGTGCAACAAGTTTACGAATAATTTTTATCGAATTCTCAACACATTCCGCTATTATTTCGATTCCCCATTGTTGTCAATTGCCTTTGTTGTATCTCGAAACGACCAGTGCCTGTTGCAGAGCCTGTCCAATATCCGCCGTAACAACAATACAACGACGTTGCGTAAACAATGGAGAGGCATGGGTGGTTGAGAGCTTGTACGTGCTGTCGCTACGTATTGCGGTATTTTGTTTCACTCTCGTGGACTGTTGGAGTGCATCAACAAGTGTTCCTCTAATCGATATCTGGCACATAAACTATATGAGAACGTGAGTCGCGCGAATCCTGTCACACCATATGGTAGACAAAAACAAATAGTTTTATCAGGAAAATAATTGTTTGTCAAGGGTCTAAAGCTTTTAAAAAAACGTTTTAAGACTCTCCATTCGTACTATGCAGTGCAATTGCAATGATCCTACGTCTTTTGAAATGATTTTATCTAAATCTGTTCCTGTAGTTAGGGTAAAAATCACATAAAATTTTAACTTTTTTAAATAAATTGTATGTGAGTACTTAGTCAATTTATTTTTTCATCGGGACTCTTTCTATGATTATTGAACTAAATAATGTCAATAAAAGTCTAAACTAATGAATACATTTTGATAAAAATACGATACCGACATATTTGATAAAGTCCCCATTTTGTTAAAGAACATTTTTCTTTGTATTTCGCTTGCGCCTTTGCTTAATTCTACTATTTAGAAAAATTACCGCAAATTCGTGGAGAATTTTGAAGGAATTTTGTTGCCGGTCTAATGAAAGTGAGAACATGAATCTTTGATCGTTTTAATTTTGTAGTTTGGCCCATTCAGCCTGCGCAAACATCTGTTAGCTCGTGTGGCTTCGGCGTGGCCAAAGGCAGAGCGTGGGCGGTGGGAGTAAACCTGCGAGGATCGTTCCGTCTCGCTCTATCTTTTCGATATTTTTCGCTAGGTGCGCGGATGCGAACGAGCAGTGAGGGTGGTTCTCGGAAGCGAGAAAAGGGCCGAAGGAAACAGAGAGCAGCTCCGTTTCTAGCCGGCGTATAATCGATTTGAAATCCAACGCACACCCTCTCCAGCACCGAGTCGAGCAGTCGGTACCATCGCTGCGTCGAGTGCGGACACCTAGATTCGACGTCATAACAAGCGGCGACCATCCGCGAGATGATTAACAATTCAGACTAGTGAAACGTGCCAACGTGCTTTGCCGTCCTTGATAAAGAAAGAAGCGGAGTTAAGAAAAGAAAGGACATTTAAAGTGACTGTGGGTTGCCCCGAGGGGTGAAATTAAGCGCAGGATTATGCGCAATTGAGTAACAACATACCATCGACGAACGCCGTGGTAAGGATACAAAAATGGAAGAGTTCCAGCTTATCTGTCTTTTCCTCAGGGGTGCGGCGCGTTTAATATATAATTTTTAAATGATATCCTTGCTAATTAAACTACATATTAGACGTTGTTCGTTTATTTCTACAATACACCTTTATGTTCCAATAATAATATAGTTTTCCCTACAAATACCTAGATTGTGTATTAAATGGCATAAGTCCTGGATATAATTATACCATGGAAAATAGTTATTCGATACCGGTAGCAAAAAATACCATTGCCTCTGTTATTTTGCCATAAGTACTCTAATGGAAATCGATGCTATATCATTCATTACTCTTCGTTTACCTTTGGGAAAATATCACTGACAATGACAATTTTTTTCTACTGGTACCACTCAAAAGAAAATATTTTCTTTACCGTTATATTATGTCTTCCAATTCAGCTGTGTAACTTTTATAGTAGAAACTGACTTATTTTTATGTAACGGTTACATAGCTGAGTGAAAAATTATAAATAAACGTTAACGTAAAGATTTCTGCTTACTGGATAGTTCACCATTGAAATTCCATTCAGCAATCATCTATAATATTACATGCACATTCAATTCGTATTGAAAACGAGCGACAATTATAGGTTTCCAAAACTATCATTTTATCTGATCATTATTATTTTTAACTGATTAAACGATGATCAAATTGATTCATATCGTAGTCAGGAGTGTCCAGGTTTATGTCAACTAGTTAAAAAAACGACGCTTTTCAGTTTGTCGACCAAACGACCGTGTTTTTTACCTGTTGATCCCAAAGTAGAGATGTTGAATTTGAAATTGCATGGATTGTCCCCGGGGTTCGGAAAAAAATTATATAGTCGAAGAGAATGGTTACAGATAACCAGTAGGCCAATGAGAATTGAAGAAAAATTATTTTCTTTTAACATTATCCATCGTCATGCTTTCGATTATCATATTAATGCCATAGGCAATGAGAGTTTCTGCTAAAAGTCGATGTTAAAGAGATTTTAAAATCCATCAAAAAGGCATTCGGCTTCCATGTCGGAGAGACAACCTGATGCTCCCCACGAAGCTTTCGATTACGCATATCACTTCTCACCGTATTCGAGCGGCTCCTCTATTATCTTCTTTATACCCAGATTCGACTCACAATACACCTCTATCGCGACCGCTCATTGATTATTCGTCGGAGCTTACGCAGGTGTTCCACAGGTATATATAGAAACAGGTATAGAGGTCATATAACATAAGAGCAATGGCAAAAATATACGATTATGTCTATGGGTGGTTCACCGTAAGCGCGTATAACGAATTATTGATTTTCATTTAGAAACCTTTCGTGACTCGTAGTCGTCGTAATAGTTCTCACAAATGAAGGCGGCATTTGTTTCCTAGCGGGAAAAGCAACCATCACTGCAACCGGGAGTACAACTAGTTTTTAAACATTTCGCATCAGCCCAATGAACCGCATCTGCAACTGTTATTCAAACAGTGGTTGATTGTCAACTGACAAGAAACCGCGAAAAGAACTGCAAATAAAAAAGCGTATAGTTAGGTTCCTCGGCAGGGCGCAACCGCGCAAGGAATCGTAAATAAAAAAGTGCATGGTCCGAACCATTGGCAACCCATGTACAACTGCGTTGTACTTGCGGTTGTTTGGGCGGTCGTGAAATGTTTTTAAACGACCAGTAGCACTTCCGGTTGCAAGATGGTTGCTTTTCCACAAGACAATCGGTTGTTGGACTTGCTAGATGTTGGACGTGCACATACACTTACTCCTGCATTCAATACACGAGCTTTATATAACTTTAGTTAGTTTCGTATATAAATGGTTCTTCATCGATCGCTGGAACGTCGCCTGACGTATATGTATTATATAAAAGTACGCGTCGCCTTTTATTGCTTCAAGACGTGAAAAACCGCTTCGTATTTGCAGCCGAGAGAGTTTAAATGCAAATAAGGGTAACGCTCCATGAATAGGGTAGAGTTGATTCTCGAGAAGCCCGTCTGCCGTCTGCAGCTGGAATAATAGATTTTACGATTAGATGAAGAAATACAGATCAAGCGTTTAAAGGAAAGTCTTTCTATTTGTTCCACTGTTCAGTGCTTTTTTCTAACTTTTCTCTCGGCTGATTACATATTTTTATTATATAAAAAATCATATTCATTTTTGCTGTGAAACTGAGTGATTTAATACAATTTTTAGAAACATCTATGGGCCGTAAACGGTGGTGGAAGGGAGGTCTGGAGCTATTGGTGCTCTGCCTCTTCCATAGCGTTATCCACGGAGACGGCGAAGTCGGTGAGTGCACATAGTCAATTATAAACTTTTTATCGTCTCATATAATCAACGTTAGCCCTCTGTTGTATTTGTCGCTTTCATTAGAGCCCTTTGCGCTCCCTGCTTTTCCGTCTTCGATACAATAATGATATAGTGGGGAGGGAGAGAGAGAGAGAGAGAGAGAGAGAGAGAGAGAGAGAGAGAGAGAGAGAGAGTTCACCTGAGCAAGTGTCTTCATCAGACCGACGTTATCGATCTGTGCATTCCACGCGCCACGAGTGACACCACCACCCAACCGAGACTGAATAAGCCAGCTCAGGCACGTCCGGGTCTCTGCAAACACGCTGCAATCATAATAATCCCTTCGTTTGTTTATGTGCTTCACCGTAAATTTGTACGAGAGAAACATACGAGTAAATAGGGTTGTAATTATATTTTATTGCCTGACCATTATTCGCCTTTTCCCCATTCCGACACGCGTGGACTCATCCAACATTTACTTTGGTTAGTTTTCAATTGGATCTTCGTTCGATTTGGGTAGGATTCAACAAAAAATCAACCTCAAGCGAACTGAGTTCCAACGGTCATACAGCAGAGGCGAGATTTCGATTTACAGTTGATTTTACTGGAACTAACCAAGTTCTAACCATCATATAGTATAAAGTCCAGAGTTGGATTGACGGTTGGTTTTACTACACCAACCGAGTTTCCACCCTCACATAGCAGAACGGTTCGAAATCCGTTGTTTTCAGGTTGGTTTTTTGCACAAATTCAACCAGTTGAAATTGTTGGTACAAAGTTGGGCAAGTCCGCGAGAGGATTGCCAGACTAGCACCGGCCTAGTATCAATGATACTAGCCTGACTGTGTTCTGGCTGGCACTACTGTATTCATACAGTAGAATCTCACCAGCAATTCAACATTGCCTTGATAAATATTTTGGACAATCAGTGGTCTAGCCAGCAAATTCTCACCTCTGAGGCTCGTATATGGGTTTAGATTATTACGCACCGCCTCATGTAATTCCACGTATGTACAATGAAGATATGTGGCAAAATCTCGAGTCCTTGATATTACCAAAACAAAAGCTTCGATGTTGATTCGCGTCCGATCATAAATGCTTGCTCCACTATCATAGTCCAGTCAAAACGTCACTCAGAAAAGGGAAATTTACATAAATACTAGTAGTTTGCGTGATAGTATTATTTGTTAAAGGGGTGCATTCTGAGCATAATGCCGGATTTGAGGGGTTCCCCGAGTGTCAGTGTCGCCACTATCGCGAGTAACGCGTTTAATTCAATATCTTGAGAACGGTTCATTTTACATAAAAAACTATAAATACCTTTTCTCTTATAAATTAAATTTCCTAACTTTTTTATTGGAAACTTTTTTTTCTAGCATCAATATTTTTTGAGTTATTCCATTCGAAATGCACAAACTTTCCTATCTTCGTATTTTTTTCGTCTTTATCTCCCTAACCGTTCACTTTTATTGAATTTAACTTATTGTTAGTATCAAATTTATAGATAATTTAACTATCAGTGTGTATTCAGTCCCTCATAGCACTAAGCCATATAACAGCGCGTCCGTGAACACGCGTAACGACAAGAGCACGGAGTTCGATCGATAAACTAAGCAATAACTACGAAAGTATTATTAGTAGAGAAAAAAGTTGAAGATAGTTAAATAATCTATAAGTTTGATAATAAATAAAATTCTATAAAAGTGAACGGTTAGGGAGATAAAGGCGAAAAAAAGACGAAAATAGGGTAGTTCGTGCATTCCGAATAGAATAAGTCAAAAAATATTTCTGCTAGAAAAAAAAGTTTCAAATAAAAAAGTTAGAAAAATTAATTTATAAGAGAAAAGGTTTCTATAGTTTTTTGTGTAAAATAAACCGTTCTCGAGATATTGAATTAAACGCGTTACTCGCGTAAGTGGCGTCACTGACACTGGGGGGACCCCTCAAATCCGGCATTATGCTCAGAATACACCCCTTTAACAAATAATACTATCACGCCAGCTACTATATTTTATGTAAATTGATTCATCTATTGACTGGACTACCAGGTTTGCACTTTATCCTAATTCCATATTCCTCTCTGTAAAGGACATGCAAGATACATAAATTATGTTAGAGAAGTTTTCATTTGCCCGACATTCTTACTTATACTCAATCAATATGTCCCACTATTGTTTGATTTATTGGAATTTGCATGGGTATATGTTGTACCTTAACATCTCATGAAGGTCAGGTAAGTGCAGCTTTAATGGAGTCACGTGATATCCGTTGATGCACGAACCGAACGCTTGCAGCCCTCCGACGAATATAGATATAGATTGCAAATATTTATATACCGAGCGCCCACTTGTTCTGAATTCTCTGGGGGCTTGAAAAGTACGTCATATGAAGAAAAAAAAGACGAAATGTCAGGTGCATTGACGTAAACCCTCAGCATTGATGTATTGTAACGTTACAGTTATACTGGAGATTTCTTTACCTCTAAATTCCTCTTTGTTACAGGCTGCCTCTTCAGCAAAAATGTATGCAGAACAGGAGTGGAAACTTGTTACGATGGTGAGAACATAACAGTAGTAAACATTATGTCAACGTTGAAGGAGGCTTTTGTCACAAAATACAATCTCATAAAAGAAAATAATGTTTTTTCCACACGCTTTTGTTCTTGACATCTATTCCAAGAAATAATAAATGGAAGGCTCTGAAATATACACAGATTTGGATTTAAATCGCAGTCATAAACAGTGCAATTTTACAGTCTCTCCTTAATAAAATTATTTATTTTATATTTTATTCGAATTAACCCATCAGGTACGCACACCAGTGCGTCATATGGATTGTGTTAATTTCTCCACCATGATTGATCGTATCGATGAAAGACGATGGCAGTGAATTGTAGAATTATGCGATACAGTTCACCGTTCTCCTCATTTATTCGAAACATTAATCGTGGCAAAGAAATTTACATTCTCGAGGAAGACATCATTTTAAATAAATTTAATTGTAGCTTTATGAACAATATAAATGATCCTCGTTTCTCGTGCAGATTCGGCTTTTGGAAGATGTATACGACCGTTCGGCAAACTGGACGATGAGGACGTTTACAGGTACGACCTGGATGCGTCGGAGCTCGAATTGCTTCGGAAACAATTACAAAAGCTCGTGGTGGATGGATACGAGTGGACCCATCCATATACTCAGTGCGTTATGCAGGGCTCGCTGTACAGTCTTCGATACAAATTGAAAGACGAGTTGGCATTCTGTCGAGGTCTCGCGGAACTCGACGAGCGAACCTTTGACGAGTATGGAGAAGATGAGGAACCTCAAGAAGTATTTACACCGTGGAATTAATTGATTTAATATTATTAGCCATTTCTCTAATGAAATATTTCTCGTTGCTTATTTTCATTTAGGAGCCTCAACCCCTTGCTGTGGTAAATTTCACACCAACTCGCGGCCATGGTTACGGTGATTTCGCGGACGAGAAGTACTATCCACCGGCCGCTTCGCTGAAGAAACCTAAGCACAGCCGTCGTCCTTCCAACGACGACTCCGTGGACGATTACACTTACGCTTATTCGTATTTCCGTAAAAAACCGGAACGTCAGAGAATCGCAAAGCTCGAAGATACAATCATTGGCAACGGAAACTTGAATGAAGAAAATCATAATGACGCGGATATGCTGATAGATATACCGGGAGGTTCTGCCTACGTTGAACCAAATTTTAATCCAGCTTCGAAAAAGTTTCGGAAATTAGCGCAGCAACTCGATGTAAAGTACGATCAGCCCATGTATCGTCTCAGAAGGCAACCACATGTCGATGAACAACTTCTACGAAATTTGAAGACATCTTCGTTCAATCTGAATGATTACGAGGAATCTGCAAAGGATATTCTTAGAGACAGCGATAGAGAAATTTCGAATGTTGGACGAGATCATCGATATTGGGTGCCGGGGCTTGACAAATATCTTTGGAAATTCACAAAGAATGGATTGTTAGTAGCGAATGATACATTGCCAAAAAGTAGTGATGACAATGTTAGTGGATTGGAGTATCTTGGAACCGACAATGACGGTGAGGTGGAAGATCGATGGATGAACAGAAATACCGCGGATGAAGAAGATGATGAGGATAATAATGAACCCGAAGATAGAGATTCTTCGTTGAAGGTCCAAGGATCCCTTGATCGATCCACCAATAGGCAGAACAATGGAATGTACACAGAAGGAGGTCTGGTTCAGCCACTGAATATTCGTGAGGCCATCAGGCAAGGTATACTCGCGCAAAACTTAATTTCTATTCCGGTAAATTAGAATAATCTGTGACGCCAACAACTAGAAAAATTGAAACGTAAAATTAAATACAAAGGAAATTTTAATTGATAAGTAAATATCATTCATACAATTTTCCATATTTTTGTGTAGATTTTGTTAAATTCATCACTCATTCTCACTCAAGTTTCAGTACCTGACGACATAGTCTTCGACGACGATCTCCTGCTGTGGAGTCGCGACCTCGCTGCTTTTCAACGTAACGAACGCCTTGACGTCAAGAAACCTGGTCCACTTTTTTCGACTAACAATTACGCGTTCAAGAGTCAGTCGTCAAGTGAGTAAGCTTTTCGGTGCCGTAATGAAGATGTGCTACAAATTTCTGTCGTTCTCTCTTGCTACAACGCTATCTCACTCGAGTAACCGAAAAATCGGTCAGAAAAAGTCAGCCACTGGATAATTGAGCCGCGAAAATTTTGAACCACTGGATAAATCGGATGCAGGAAATGGACGGTCGGACACAAAGTGTTAACGCACTGATGGATTTAAACGTACACATTCATACATATAGCAGCCATCCGTTTTTAATGCACTTGCGTATACACATACGTACGTAGAAAACAATCATTTTTAATGTACCCGCATATCCCTACTTCAACTATCCGACAGATTCTTATAGGAAATAAGGTTTGTCAAATCGAATCGTGTTTTTGGTTTGTAAATATCGGATACGTTATCGGTTTTTCCTTATAGAAAACTTATCGTTTTCTATTATTTTTTAAACCTTTACTATGAGCGTTAATTAAACCATTCAAATTATTTTGAAACATATATTAGCGCTTACTTAACCGTTTGATCAGTAATATTATTATTGATAATCAATAGTAACAAATACAACTTTGAAAACTCGACATCAATTTTTGTTACATCGGTGGAATTCGAATCTGAATTCCTCTTGTGTGTAAACTGCGACTATAGCAACACTGCTATCAGGAAGTTAGGAAATTAGCGACATAACGTTCTACTTATTTGATATACTAAATTTTACTGAACTTATTGTCAAAATATATCTTATATATCATAGATATATCTTGCGCTTTATTCTTATTTACACTTTATTTTCGTAAGAAATTGAAGAATCGAATTTATCCTTCGTTTCAGCCGCAGTGAATGACGATCAAAGTCTGGAAGATCAGGACGAAAACGAATCAATCCCGAGATCGCCTCTCGTGAAGAAAAAAGGATCCGACGATAACAAACGGATTTATGAAAACGTAGATCTCGATCACGTATATGTAGAGTTTGACAGCGATTTTACAAATTGGGACGACGGCGAAAAGGTTGTTGAAGAAATAGCCAAACTGTTGGGTTATAGCCCCGAATTTTTCAGTGAAGTTCGCGTCGGAAGAGCCGAAGTTACCTTCAAAGTCAACGGCGACAGTCCCGACGACGCTTTCGGCATTGCCCCTGAAATCGGTAAGAGCTCATACGTTAATAAAACAAAAAAAAATAATTAATTATTAAAATATTTCGATAATAATTTTATTCTTATTGAGTTCGAAGTAAAAAATTCTATTCGACAGTTATTGAGTGCTTTATGTTTTCAGATGGCATACGTGAAGAATTGTGGAAAGCTACGGGCAAGGTGGAAGTACATGCCGGTGTCGGCGACAAGGTAAGTGCCTTCTTGAAGAATTTCAATGATGTACTCATGAGAACTTCTGAGTATATCATTGAATCCGGATTCGAAATAATAAAGATGTGACGGTAGGTGAAGCTACCACCGAGTAATCAAGTGAAGATCGCGCCAAATGTGATGAGCACAGGTGTATTCGGTGCGATAGTGGCAGCCGGAGGTGCAGCTGCCGCAGCTGCTGCAGTAGTTACTCTGATAATAGCGAGAAAGCACGCAAAGTCACGTGCAAAGCTTGCCGGATTGGCGACACCGGATCCGGAAGCTTCAAAAGATTATCAGGATCTCTGCAGAGCTCGGATGCAGGCAAAACAACCAAATGAGAAACCAGAATCGCCAAGAATCATAAGTTTGTCACGTGAGAGCGAGTCCAATCGATCGAGCACGTCTTCGTGGGGTGAAGAAGCTGCTGCCCTAACCAATATGGACATTTCTACTGGTCACATGGTTCTGGTACATTGCAATAATCTATCTGTATTTTTTTCATTTATTTATTAAACGACTTAATTTTGTTTTTAGAAAAAATATTTCCTAAAATCTTAACGTCAGTGCTTAAGATTATCTAAGTAGTCGAATGAGGAAGAATGTGCAAATTAAATCGTTTTTTTTTTTATTAAAATTTTTTTTACTATTTTTACTTCTTCGTAGAAGAAATGTTGTTTTCATGAAAAAACAAATTAAAAAATTGGCATGTTGAAATACTCAGAATGGTTTAAAACGTCGAGAAAAGTGGTTTAGAAAAAATATCTGGATTTGTGTGTGTGTGTGTGTGCGTGTGCGTGCGTCGTGCGTACATGCGTGCGTATGCGTGTGTGCGTGAAAGCCTCCATATCACAAGATCAGCTTTCACAATCGCTCGCAGTTACGCATCTTTGTTTGTGACAATCTTGGCAATAAATGAATCGCCTGTTTGGATTTCATTAAATTTTCCAAGAAAAACTGTATGCACACTCTGGCTATCACAAATTTCTAGCTATCGAGCTGAATATTTGGAATTTGAGCATCAGTATCTAAAAGGAGGATCGAGAATTATTAATGTTTGTTTGTTTGTAAATTACCGCAGTTGCTCTAACTTACGTTGACTTTGATCAGTTAAATCCAAATTTTCTACAGGAACGAACTAATATTCCGCGATGCTACATAGTCAATTTGATAAAAATCGGTAGAGGGGTTCGGATATTATAGCAATTTGAAAAGAAGTAAAAATTTGGACACGTGCGTAATAACATATACAGATACTCGGTTCCAATTTTAGTAAAAATCGTAATAGGCGTTTGCATTTCATATATTTTAAAATCTTAAAAAGTCGCAAAGTATAAAACTTTGCACATTGCTTCCTCATTTTTTTTTGATCCGCAGGACACAAAGCTTCCTCTATGAACAAGTGACAATTAAACAACGTACTTTCTCATAGAGGACTCTATGTACTGCGAACCAAAAGAACAATGTAAAAGCAATGTATAGCTCTTTATTTAAATACTGTTTATCAATGTATTTAATCGCCGCAGACTTACATGAAAGATCATGTAAAGAAAAACAACTGTCTGGATCAATAGTGAACAGGACTTTGACTAACAAGGAAGGATAGTTTGGTGTCCCCCCTCCGATTTTGATGAAACTCACGTATGTTGTAGAGCATCGAAAACTAAAAGACACGTATTTTTTTTATCGGCGGAAAAACATTTCTAAGGGGTGAAATCGCTCTTCAAATTTAGGGGTTATTATGCATTTCCATCCCCGCAAATGAATTTTTTTTTTCAACTTCACGTGGAATTTTTATTGTCCTCAATGAGGAGTCTTTTGGTTTTTGTTTCATTAAAATCGGTTGACGCCTTCTGGGTGAAACTGCATAATCAGCCCTCGACGTGCCTAACTTTGAAGGGCGATTCCACCCCTTAGAACTGTTTTTCCGCCGATAAAAAAAATACGTGTCTTAGTTTTCGATGCTCTACAACATACGTGAGTTTCATAAAAATCGCAGGGGGACACCAAACTATCCTTCCTTGTACGTAATTAGAAAGCTTAGAAGACTGAGGAAAAAGGAGAGAAATCGAAATTTTATTACCTTTAAAAGTACTGTTTAGTTCGTGTTTTATCAGTCGTTGATCATTGCAGACTTACATGGAAGATCATCTGAAGAATAAAGACCGTTTGGACCTAGAATGGGCAGGGATTTGCGCGTACGTAGCGGAGCCTTCGTCAGTGGCAATCGCCACCGACAAATCAAACTTTGATCGCAATCGTCCAGCCTCAGCTTATCCATATGATCACTCTCGTGTTGTACTTAACGACCTGTCGAATGCCGTCAACTCCGACTACATAAACGCCTCGACTATCGTAAGTGGCATTTGCAAATTCTCTTCAGCGAAGTACCACAATACACCTGAGGTCAATTGTCCCATTGAGGCTCTCGTCGCTCTTGCGGAAGACAGCTTTCCGATAATTACGTTTTACAGTAGAGCTTACTGTCATCGATAATCCGCGTTTAGTTTGAATTAATTCACACACACGACAGCCCGAGGTAAATGCAAATTTCACGTTATCCCATGATACTATTGTGTGTGTGATTTGCCCTGGATGCCGCCCTGCTCTACGATTCAGACACCGGTAAGAAAAAAAAAAAACGTCCACAAGAAAAAGAAGCCCTGAAGAGCATGTAGACAATATATTCAAAGCAATATTTTGATACACAGAAGAATCAGAGATTATAGCAACTTTTTCTGATGAAAAATCGGTATCGCATATTACCCACCTCTTCTATTATTATTTATCACTCAGGTTTAATGCCTAATGTATATTCGCTTACGCTGGACTGTGGGAGCTTCATTGATTTGCCTCTCACGCAACATTTTTTCCAATACACCAGGATCTTTTGGAATAATTCTCCAACTTCTTTTATTCGATTTTAATTGTAACTTTTTACTCGATGCTATGATAGTGATTACCTCTAAACTATGAGGCATTCTTTGCTAATTCAATAACTTTAGATACTCGTAATTAGCTAGATTTATACTACAACTTAAGAGTAGTTCTGTGTATTTGTTCTCATTTATTTTCTTATAAAATTTCGGAGTTGCAGTATATTTTGTTAAACTATTTACATCTTGGATTCAAACATACGCACAAGAAAAGTACAAGGTGAATAATTTATATTTTTTATGTATTTTTCTATGTATAAATTGTTAGAATTAAACTTTTATCTTTAACTTTAAAAAAGGGATTTTCTTAGCTAAATAATGAAGGCGACATCTTCGATTTTACTTCAAATTTTACAAAATTTATAAGGATACGTGTAGAGTTCATGAAATTATTGGCAATGTGAGAATCAAATATTTAAACAGTAAAAAAAAATCGTTTACATCCGAAATTACATTGCATATTGCATATATCGTTATTTAGTCAATTTTTTTAACAGCTTAAGCATTCCATACCCGTACTGCCCATTTTTCTAAATGAATTCTACATACGTCCCTATAAATTCTGTAATATTTATTATAATTGTCGTATTGGACAAAAATAAATTATTATTCGGCCATTTTGCTCGAATAATTTTGTTTAAACTTAAAAACAGAAGTAAAAACGTAGTTACTCTTGAAAAGTTTATGAAAATTAAAAAAAAAAATTGATTTTCTAAACTTATGAGTATAGTGAGTTTGTGAGAAAGAAAAATCTGATACGTCAATAAAAGTACAAAGTAGAGAGAACTAGAAAAAAATGGCTGAATTAACGGGGAATGCCTTTTATAAGAAATTTTAGAAAATAGATAATTATTCTCAATCATCCTGCAAATTCGAAACAAGTATTTATTTTAGCGCGACTAGATTAACGTACAATTTTTTTCTTTTTAATTTTACATCCTAGACCGATCACGATCCAAGGAATCCGGCATATATTGCAACCCAAGGACCTTTGCCCCAAACATCGGCAGACTTTTGGCAGCTTGTCTGGGAGCAGGGAAGCGTCGTGATCGTCATGCTGACCCGACTTACCGAAGAAGGATGCGGAATGTGCCATCGCTATTGGCCAGAAGAAGGCTCCGAGCTTTATCACATCTACGAGGTTCATCTCGTCTCCGAACACATCTGGTGCGATGATTATCTCGTACGATCGTTCTACCTAAAAAATTTACGAACCGGCGAGACTCGCACCGTTACCCAATTTCACTTCCTATCGTGGCCCGAAAACGGGGTGCCACAGTCGACCAAGGCCTTGCTCGAATTCCGCAGAAAAGTCAACAAGTCCTATCGCGGAAGATCTTGCCCTATTGTCGTTCACTGCAGGTGAGTTATTCATATAACATTTTTTTTTGTATTAACTTAAGTCTTAAGACTTTGGACTTAAGATCTGGATGTTGCACACGTTATGATTGTTATTTTGTGTATAATAATTATTATAATAATAATTAAAAGAGGCATTGCTGCTCACACACTTAGGCCGATTGTGCAACCCTCGCCAATAACGCTCACCCCTCTATGATATCCCGCTGTCCCTCACGAAGGCTGGCAGTCCAGTTAAGGAAGGGCGGCTACCTCTCTAAGCTCCAAACGGCGTGCTCCTTGGTGTTTCAGTCTCTTCCCAGCTAGGGCCGGACAGTAACATATCATGGCGTGAATGGGCTTTTCCTCATCCCCTTCACCAATCCTGCACGTACTATTTTCCTCGATACCCAGTGTGTGTATATGGTTCCTAATATTGCAGTGTTCCGTTAATATGCCCAGCGATAGTCTTATGGTTTCGCTGCTCAACCGTATGAGTTGGTTCGTGATTTCGTGTATTAACTTTGGGTAAATGAATTTTTTTTTATTTAGCATTAATTTGGCTGATGATACAGCATAAGAAAAATATTTATAATCAGAGATGGGCATGTTGAATTATTTTTAAAAGCCATTGTTCCATTAATGCTTTTAATATTTTTATTATTAACTTTTCTTATCCATTAATTTTTTTTATATAGAGCCCATGATTATAACATTTTATATTAAGTGTAATGTTAAATGAAAATGTGTCAAAGTGCAGCTCCACCGCACGGTGTAGCATGGTGGAGTTCCATGGTGGTTTCCAGGTGGAGTCGCACTTCGACATATTTACCAAAGTAATGCGTTGGGCTTAAAGATCGCTTAAATATAAGTTGGCGGATGATAAATGTATGTTTTGTTTTTAGTGATGGTGCGGGACGCACAGGAACTTATTGCCTGATCGATATGGTGTTAAATCGCATGGCAAAGGGAGCAAAGGAAATCGACATAGCCGCGGCATTGGAGCATATCAGAGATCAAAGACCAGGCATGGTTGCGACGAAAAAGCAATTCGAATTTGTCTTGGGCGCCGTTGCTGAAGAAGTTCACGCGATTCTTAAAGCTTTGCCCGTGCAACCAGTGACTGAAAAATCGTCCAGCACCCCACCGATCGCGGCTCAATCTTCATCCGGGTCGGAGCAGTGACAGAAGCAGTAAAACACTCACTGAGAATGTAACTGTTGTATCGAACAACAGAATTTAGCTTTGATCCTATCGCGCGGAAGAAAACAACGATAGAAAAGATAACAAAAGATGAAGAAGAAGAAGAAGAATACGGTGAATAAGAAGAAGAAGAAGAAGAATACGGTGAAGAAGAAGAAGAATACCGTGAAGAAGAATATTGAGCAAATTACATGGATAACACAAGAATCGCGAGATTAATTAATCGATCAAGATAATTAGACGATGAGGGAGAAGAAAATTATATCAGAGCTTTGATTATCTCCAGCATTATCGTACAAGCTAAAAATCTCTATTATCACCCCGAGTATTCCGGGAAGTAAACTCGAGCTTTTTGTGTAATTTCATTTTTATATTTTAAGAATTCTCCTATATTTTTTTAATTGTAAAATATCGCACACAAAGGTCCGAAAGTGTACGGCCTATACATACACAAGATCATTATTCCAATCAAACGTTTCATTCCAATAAAATCGATTGTTTTTCTCCTCACAAAGTACTTCCAATGCGCGATCTTTCAAGTAGTAAAAATTTTTTTTTTTTTTTAAACACCAAATCTGTTTAATACGCAAAGTAAAATCTTCCATGTATGCAATCAAGTGAAAGAAAATCTTTTTCCTCTGCTACCGAAGAAACGAAAGAATGAAAAACGACAGTTCGATTTTTTTATAAGAAATTTCGTGTACTCGCCCTATAGAAACGGTGCTGCTTGTATCCTAAAAGAAAAACAGCGCGTGTTTAATTTCAGCAAGAAAAAAAAAAGAACATGTACTTGTTGTCGCTATTTCGACGTGATCGCTGATAAAGAAAAAGATATTATCGTCGTAAAAGTGTGTCTGGTTGTCGTGCAGTATAATCAGATGAAAAAGCGCTGTGTAATACTTGGCATACGAAAGTATAACGAAAGCCCAAATATTTTATTATATGTAACGTAATATCGAGAAGTAAAAGAAAAAAAGCTTGAGAAGAAGAGTACAGAGCAGAGCAAACGGTATCGACGAAAATCGCCGCAAGAATATACGAGAGCTCGACGACGGAGTTGAGGATACCTCGTGGTCCCAGCCTCCCACGGGGATCATCGAAAACTCCGCCGCGTATATTATTAAATCTATCGTTGCGTCCACAAAATGAGTCAATGACAATGAGATCATAAATGTGTCTTGTAGCCAATTATTTCACAATTCTAAGATCGTAGTACGTAAAAATGAAAAAGAAGGAAAAAAATATTGAAAGAAAAAAAACAATTTTAGAATTTTCTTTCCAAGATTTTGTATTAATTGTATAAGATCGCGCGGCGACATCGATACCGATTGCGCGCAATGCCAATAATAAATGTATCCTTCGACGCCCCGATGCTGGGGCTCCCTTTAATGAACTCTATCAAAATCTCTCTCTCTCTCTCTCTCTCTCTCTCTCTCTCTCTCTCTCTCTCTCTCTCTCTCTCTCTCTTCCTCGCCTTTTCTACGACACCCTTGAGAATTAACGACAAAGCACAAATATGAATTTTTTTTTTTGAAATGATGACGATGAATCAAGATCTCCATGAATTTATTATAATCTATACGATAAAGAAGAATATATTATTTAACTATTATTTCTGTCGCAACTATCGCCAAATTAATAAGTTGTCTTTGTATTTTTGTCTTCATTTTCATTATTTTTTGCTGTTTATGCTCTCTCAGGCATCGACGCTTTGCAGTAAACTATAGATTCTATATTTTTGTGTAAAACGAATGAACGCGACGTACCTATGGAACATAAATGAAAATGATATATTATATATATACATATATATATATATTCTATATTATAAGTCTATACCATGTTAATGGAGAATATAATAATATATGTTGTGAAGAAATATAAATCAATATATGTTGAAAATGGAATTGTTGGGAGGCACGTGCGATCAATTTTAGTTATATTTCCCAATTTAATAAGATCCACCCACATAAGGTTAAATTTTATTACATTAAATTACATAAATTGAGTGGCAATCCTTGCTATAATTAAATCTCATTATTGGTTATGGATATTCTAAATAAGAAATCTCAACGCATAGAATTTAAGGATGCTTCGCGCATACATTTCATTCCCAGATACGTCCCAGCGCAAACAAATTTTCAGCCAAAAGTGATATTCGGAATTGAAGTACTTTGCAATATATTTTTTAAATCAACCATATTGAAAATACTAAGATCATTTATTACTACTACTACTACTACTAATAATAATAATAATAATACCAAAAAGTTATTAATAAATAAGTTCTAAAAAAAATTATTTTACTAATTTTTTTATATGAAATTTCATCCTATGAAATGAATTTGTAGATTTTTTTAAGGATGTTATTGTGAATCTATTTGTTCAATGAAACTGAAGTTTCATATGTGGAGCTTTCTCACGACAACATGATTATTATTTAAAATTAATGGTTTTAGTATTTTAAATATAATTGATTTTTGAAACCTTTTCCCTTTTAAAAAATGACTTCAATTCTATTCGAATGAAACATTAGGTTAGAAATATATACGTGAAGTATCCTTAACAGCGATAGAATAACGGTTTTCTCGATGCGTCAATCAGACAATTAAAACCGTTTGCGATTAGGTGATGCAAATTGCAAAGTCGCTACTTGTACATGAGATTGTAAGTGATTCTGACGATTCCAAAGCGATATTTTATATAAATATCTGGAGTTAATTTGCAGACAAACAGCCTAAAACGGTCATATTAGTCACGAGTCACCGAGCGACTTTCTGAATTCACGTTGATAAGCCGATAAAAAACGAATTAATTCAGCAACCTTAAAGGACATGTCTTCAATAAATATATATATTTGCTCGGAAGAGCAGATATCTCTCTGTATTATATAAAGATCTCGCCGCCGCCGGCGTCCATAATTCGGGGAATCAATAATAGGTATATCCCCACATAGCTTCCTATTATTGACCGGAGTTCAACATTATAGACACATGCGGAGATGTCAATGATAAAGACAAGGGAAGAGCTCAATGATATATGCAAAGAGATTAATGTTAGGGACAGAGGTTAAGAAATAAGAATACCATCTAGAGAGGAAGCAAAAGATGATTAGAAGTAAACAAATGACGATGGGGAATGGAAACAAAATATAGCTGGGATGGGTAAACAAAAGACGGTCGCAAGGGAAATAAAAGCCGACCGTGAAGGGTTAACAGAAGACGATCAGTAGTGAAACAAAAGCAACGAACGCGAAGAAGGGTTTTAGCGCGCGAATCACGCTATCGCACATGGGGTACCGCCTCTCCTTTGTATATCGTATACTATGGGGGCTTCGCGCCCTCCACGCTTCGTGCACCAACGCCCCTGGGAGGGCCATCAAGGCTCTAATTTAAATCCAGGGCTTTGCCCCTTGTGCTCCGCCTGCCCCTTCCTGACCACCTTTCTGACCATATCGCTTGAATCTATCCTACACGACGACGGTGAGATATTTCTATAATATAGATATATATGAGACATTTCGTCTTTCAACTGGGCCACTTTTTTCATTCGACCTCTTTAATGTTTTTTTTTTAATTCGCCAGCTTGTAGCATTATTCAGGAGGAGCTTCTATGGTTTTTAAAAGATTTTTAAACCCAACATTTTAAGAAACTTAATGTTATCACGGAAACTATATACTCGAAAAATGTGTAAATTTATAAAAGTAACAATTTTTCATCGAAGTTTCTTATGTACACATAGTAGACATCATTTGTCCAACACTCAAAATTCCTTTGTTAGCAAAAAAAAAAAAACAAAATCTATTTAATTAATCTAAAAACACACTTATTATTTCGGTAACAAGTAGTAAAGGGTGTCTCAAAATTCACGCAAGATTTGAAGTTGCACTATTTGTGCGGTAAACTGTTGCCAATGAAAAAAAAGACAGCGTGACAGTTGACAGTTCAGGGTTATTAAAAATGGAGTGCTACGCAAAAGAACAACCCGTTTTCATTGTTGAGCAATATTTTTTAAATAATGAAGGTTTGGCAGCTACAGTTGGCAATGTCCGTACAAAATATGGTCGGAATAGTGATTTAACTTCATCAACTGGAAAGAGATTAATTTAAAAATGCAGGGAGACTGGATCAATTAGTAATCTTAGCCACTCTGGCTGTCCTTCACAAGTCGTTCAACACAAAACATTGAAGCAGTTCGTGAGAATGTTGCTGAGAGTCCAGAAACATGAATTTGGCACCGTGGTTAAGAATTAGACATTTCGAGAAGCTCTCTACATTGTATTCTGACGAAAGATTTGCATCTTCATGCTTACAAAGTTTAATTGACTCAAGAACTGAAGCCTACTGACCTGCACGCACAGTTAATAGAGTTCGTTGAACAGATTATGGAACAACAGCAAGTGGATGCTGATTTTTCAAACAAAGTCATTTTCAGCGATAAGGTTCATTTTCATCTTGATGGCTTCATTAATCGTCAAAATTGTCGCATTTGGGGTTCAGATAATCCATGAATGACTATTGAGAAACAAATGCATCCACACGTGTCACCTGTTTAGTGCGGATTTTGGGCTGAAGACATCATCGGACCATTTTTCTTCGAAAATGCGGCTGATGAGGTAATAACAGTTGGCGCTCGCTTTCGCGACATGATAATCCAGTTTTTTGTGCCTAAATAGCAAGATATGGATGTGGACAACATGTGGTTTCAACAAGACGATGCCACATATACAGCCCGAGAAATAATTCAATTACTGCACGAGTCATTTCCTGGTCGACGTGTAATTTCCCGTTTTGATGATCAGAATGGCCACCCTGATCATGCAATTTAACGCCGTTGGACTTAAGGTTTATGCCAACAAGCCCACGACCACCCACGCCTTGAAGGAAGAATTTGAGCGCCGTATCAACGAAATTCAACTACATTTATGCAAAACGGCCATGGAAAATTTCGACAAAAGAATGCGTATGTGCCAGCAAAGCCGTGGAGGCCATTTACCCGTTATACTATTCCATACATAACCCTATACTGTATACTTTATGAATCAATAGAAAATTCACAGTTTTTAATTAAAAACCTGTGTTTTCTATCAAAATTACTTCTTTCATGAATTTTGGGACACACTTTATAATGACAAAGAGCAATGGATTCAGATTGAGACAGAAGGGTTTACGACAATGCATCATTCCTGAGGTTGATATCAAAACTATCACTTTTTGACGGTCGCTTTTTATGGTCTTTCAGCGTCGTCTGATCTAGGGATAATACCAAAACGTATTGTAACGGAGCCCCGGGTAAGATTCACAAAAGGCAGGCATGGACCGGCGATTACGTCGACAGTATAAAATCAGTTAACATAATCAACACCAGAGGTAACAAGAGTTTATTGTTATGCAATTACATCGACAGTATAGAATCGGTTACTATAATAGTCAACACCCAGTTGACGAAAAGAAGAGTTTATTATGCATATCTTCCAGATTGTTTAGTCAGCGGGAGTTTTTGCCTTGCAACAGGTACGGTGTAGAAGCAGTTTTGGAATATGTTGTTTAGATTCGGACCCTGATGAAAAATCCATATTCTCGACCTTGAGCAAGGGTTGCGCGATGCATCTATTGCATACATATACATATAAATAGGCAATTTGATATATACTATTTTGTTGTATTGACAACAAGCTTTAAAACTTCATATGTAAAATTTTCTGAAAGTGTTAACATCATAGATATTTTTGTGTTTGAAAATGTCGAATTGTGTGCCAAAAAAGATCATTTGCGGGATGTTTTAATTCGTTATTTTGAAGAAAAGTACTGCTGAAAGTTATCATATACTTCGGTAAGCTTGTAGCTTCTCAAAATACTTGTGAACGCTGGTTTAAATGCTTTAAAAGTGATGATTTCGATATGATAGATAAATAACGTCCAGGTCAACAGAAAAAGTTTCAAGATCAACAATTATAAACAGTATTGCATGAAGATGCATGTCAAATTCAAAAACAACTTGAAGATAGATTAAACGCTGCTCGACAAACAATTTGCGATCATTCACAAGAAATGGAAAAGGTTTTAAAGGAAGGAAAATGGGTACCACATCAATTGAACGAAAGAAATGAAAAACTGAAAAGTCATGAGTAAAATGTTGCTTTAACGGTACGATAGAAAGTCTTTTTTGCATCGAATTGTGACTGGTGATGAAGAGTGGATTTCTTTGCAGAATTCCAAACACAGAAAGTCATGGGTTGATCCAGATCTACCATCAACGTCGACTACAAGGCCAAATCGCTTCGGAAAGAAGACAATGTTCTGCGTTTGGTGGGACCAGGAAGGTCCATGTGGTGTGTATTACGAGCTTCTAAAATCAGGTAGAACCGTTAATACTGATCGCTACCAACAACAAATAATCAATCTAAACCACGCTTTGATCGTAAAACGACCAGAATGGGCCAGATGACACGACAAGGTAATTCTGCTTCATGATAACGCACCACCACACACTTCAAAAGCAGTTAAACACACGTTAAAAGATCTTGCCTGGGAAGTATTCACCCAAAACTGCCGTATTCATTAGACTTTGCTCCTTCGGATTACCACTTGTCTAGAGAAAAAGGTATCGAGTGTATGTCGAACATGATTACCACGTACGATAATTACGAGTCCATCGAATTCAAAAGCAGGGACATCAAGATCATCCCATTGGTAGCAATCAACACCAGTATAAAAGTAAGCGAAGAAACAATTATTATCAACCCATTAATGATGTTCCAAAGAATGTGTATTGCGAAAAAATCCGACGACGAGATGAACCATTACTTTAAATTCGAGCTTGCCCCATTTCCTTTGTTGCTTTTTTCGGAAGAGAAAATACGCAAAGGCACGAAATCATCGTTGTATGCAATTTTCAAACAACTTCAGGAGGCGTGAAACTCAAAGATAATAAAATCAATGGAGGATAAAGATTCTTTTGGGTCAATTTGGGAAAAGTACGTTCAATACGTACGAAATCATTAATTACGGTTCCCATGCGGTAGTTGTTTTCGATGAATATCCGTTTGATATACTGACAATAAAAATACCAAGAGCGCAGAAAAACTTCGCCGATCGAAGAAGCAGATATCTGCGCATGTTTTTTTTTCGATAAAACAATGTTGGTTCAAGTTTCCTAATATTTTTAGGCAATGATAAAAATAAAATCCGACTGATTTCATTGCTGATGAAAAAGTTCGAATAGACTGCTATTACAATTAAACAGGTTGAAGAAGATGCTGATGTGTTGATTGTCAACACAGCTATTTCCTTCTGCTCAATCGCTTGATGCTGTTTTCATCGTTGGTAAAGACATATCGATATTTCAGTTTTGCTGACACCATTAGCACCATCCCAAAGCAACCTGGAAGACGCAAAATTGCTGACAGACTGTATTCCGCGAATAGATTGAAGCAATGAAAAAGCAGTTGAGAGCGACACTCCTATTTCGACACGCGTTTGGCGCGGCTGCAACACGACATTGTCGCTCTTCAACCAAAGAAAACATCAACATGTGAAATCATCATCATCGACATCAACTGACCCGGACTGTCAAAAATAAGAAAAAAATAATAATATAATCGCAAACAGAGATAACGGAATAGACGTCCCACTCCGGGCCTAGATGCTCAAGCCCATTTCTATCTTTAAAATTACGAAACTAGAATATCTGTGGACTAGGCCTACTGGGGACATATACTCTACGTCAGGGGTCTCCAAACTTTCCAGCCTTAGGGCCATACTGATTACTCCAGTAAGTTCCGAGGGCCAAAACCATATTATCATTGTTGCCGGTGGTAAAAAGTGAAATAGTCCAAAATCTGTCCGCGGGCCGAATGTGGCCCTCGGGCCGTAGTTTGGAGACCCCTGCTCTACGTCATAGGGAACTTGTCGATTTTTCAGAAAAATGTTCATGTTTCCGCCGCTGTAACTCGTTACATATTAGAGCTACAAATAAAATGTTTTCACAAAAAATGTGTGGAATTTTGTCTTCTTCAAGTTCGTATTCAACATTTTTTGTCGTAGGATCAATCGTTGAGGATCTATATTGAAAAAAAAACGATTTTTAGCACATTTAATTCAAGATGGCGGTTCGCACTTCCCTTCGTCGGTTCAAGGTCGAGAACTTCGATTTTTCATCAACGTTCGAACCTAAACAATATATTTAGAAATTGCTTTTACACCACCTTCTGCATAGCAGACTTTTTTTGATCCTTACTGACTGGACTAAGATGTGTAGATGGAAGTGAAGCAACGTCAATTAGAATTTTCCTAATTAATGCATCATGTTTGGTAGCAGTCAATTATCGCGATATTATCAATCATTATGCGTTGCGATATTTGAGAACTTAAGGTTAATATTAAGAGATGCAACAATACAATTTTAAACTCGTATGTAGCTTTTAATAAAGTTACGATTCATAAATGAAATGTACAAATATTCAGATTTAACTAGCATACAGTATCATTGAATAACAGAATTAATGTACTTTGATACAGAATCATTATAACAGACATCTGTTGAGATTGGTCTATTGAGCGATATTTGTGAACTTAAGCTTAATATTGAGAGATACACCAATGCAATTTTATACTGGGATATGGATTTTACTAGTTACGATACATAAATTAAATATACAGGTATTCAGATTTATGCTGGACTAGCGATATTTGAGAATTTAAGCTTAATATTGAGACACGCCAACCCTATTTTATACTCGTATATGGCTTTTAATAGTTATACATAAATTAAATGTACGTCAAGTATTCAACTTTATGACAAACTAGCTTATACAGCATTATTGAATTTGAATATTCGTGAATAATAAAATTAAAGTACTTTGGTACAGAATAAATATAGCAGACATAATTGTACACCGGTTGATATTAGGCAATTAATTATAGCTCAGAGTTTAACCCCAAGCCTGACTCGTACAATAATGGATGATCAATTTGCCATCGGTGCCATAACACTCGTACAAATTCTTCATTGTTTGATCCGGGGCTGGAGCAAAAGTTTGGTTTATGTAGAGAAACTGAAATATATGATGAATTAGTCATTTTTATCTCACTAACACATTTGTTTGACATTTAAATAAAGCATAAAAGCAACTAGACGTACCAAACGTTCGCTGGAATCTAGCTTGAGATATCTCTTAATAAAATCTGAAATCCAACCTATGTGCTGATCCTGATTGACAGCCCACTTTTTCTTTTTCATTATGGGTGCATTACCAGTTGCTTTTAAAAATATGTCGACTATGAAAGAAAATAAATGTATAACGTTAGATAAAATGAAATTATTCCTTTATTTAATATTCCAACGCATAAAATAATAATGCATTCTAATTAAGAACCTTGAAAGCGATACAAGATACCTGCGGTAGAATCATTGTGTACCATTGGGCTAAACAATCCCTGTAAAATTGCATTTACAGGGAACCAAAATTAACTGCAGCATTCAAGAGAGCCATAAAGAAAAATGTGATTTAAAGTTACGAAATAAATGTAAGAGCTATCCGATTTCCTTCAATCAACCTTTCACTTTATCTGACGTACATTTTTCCTAACGAATTCTATTCAGTACGAAATAAAAAGTATCAATGACGTGTTGGGACCTTGTAACCAAAGAACATAAATCTGCACAGAAGTCTTATGAGCTCCTAGAATCAAGACATTTGCAACTAAAATGACCGCAGGATGGCTCTAGGTTAGGGTGATCAATTGACTCCGCCTACTAGGCGGGCGATGGAGGCGATGAACAGTGTTGCCAATGTAGTACTATTTTGAGGAATCTAGTACCCTGGTACGACTTTCTTCAATCTTATACGTCCACGGTCTTACGATTGTGGTCATCGATATGCACGATATGCACGCGAAAGGTGATCAGTTGTCAGCACGGTCTTGTACAAGGGTATTTGCGTAAAAATGGCGTAACCAATCAGAAATCGCTTCGACATTGTCCAGACTATAGGGACTCTAATCATATTTATCGTAAGCATAAAATTACAAGTATAGTCTTATGTTACAAACGAGCGGTATGTAAGACCGTGGATTGAACAGAAAGAGGTTAAACGTGGCTGAGTATGTGGTGCATGAAATGGTAGTTGGTAAAAACGATTACGGCCGCCAAGTGACGCTATTAACAGCCGACGGAGACAGATTTAGTAGAATAAAACATTGATGTAATCGCATAAATTAATGTTTTAAAAACCCTATGAATGACTTTAAGGTGACGTTAATATGATGTGTTACATGTCGCCTTTCTCTCTTAGATGGCCGTGCATGTGAGATATATAGCAGAATTTTTCCTTTGCGAATTTCTCGGCCGGGATTGATCTTTCAGATTAAAAATTCAAACGGTGAACTGTAGAATTGTAAGACACAGTTCACCGATCTCCTTTTATTCGAAAGGTTAGTGGTGCCAGAAATATGACCAGCGTAGGGGGTTGGGTCACCCAAAAAACAAATAAAAAGTTTTCAACTGCATCAATTGATGCGGCTAAATAAAAAAAGTTTCATTTAAAAACAAATATTAAATATTTTCATGAGTGGAATATTATTTTTGTAGCCCAATCATTAGTGTAAATACTTTTTCCATTTTCAACTTGTCGTAAGGCTCATGTTTTATCGATGCACCAAGTTCACTTCGCAAGGTGGTAAACTCCCTTCACATTGGACTATGTGACACCTTGAGTGCTCCCTCTCTCTCACTTACACAGATAGCGAGACAGGGTGCTTATAAGATAACAGTATAGATTCCTCGATACAATTAAACACTTAAGAGGGCCTGCAATTAGGTGATGCAGATAACAACGTCGCTACTACTACCATGTGTACCAAGTTTGCTATTAGATTACGCTGTTAATAAACTCGCTACTTGAATATCAGCTTGAATGAAGGATTCCAACGCGATCAGGAAAAGATAAAGGCTTTCCGAATATTTCTTATTATATATCTATAATTAAACTGCCAGCAAACAGTTTAGATCGGCTGTACTCATGATCAACCCTTCAAATAACTCACATTGACAGAGATCTTGTTGACAGCTGATCATAATCGAATTAATTCAACAACCTTAAATAATTTACCTTTGATAAATAATACAAATTGGAGAAATTTATATATTATCTGCATTTCCAAATTTAATGGTAGATTGAGTTTTTCAATATCTACAGCTTTTGTATTAATTAAAATCTTCTAATTTATGAGTTTACAGTTATATGTCAATCAAACCCTACGGAAGAAAATTCTTCAATCGTTGAAGAGAAATTAGAATTACGTTGATATTGAATTTAATATACAATTTGTATGAAAATCTTTATTCTATGCTGCGAAAAGCAGCTCACACAATATTTTTAAATTATTATCTTTACACAGGGCTGGATAAAGTAAATTTTTTTTATTCCAAGAGGGAATATACTGGTAAATAATGGAACAAAATTAATAAATCAAAAAGAAATATAATAAATAGAACAAAAATCGAAATTGGTAATTTATAAGAAATTGAAAATAAAATTTTAGTTCCAAAAGGTCATTGGATAATAGTGGGAATCTCTGATAGTCAGATTCCAGTTACATGGCGAATCCATTTTCGATGATAGTAAACGTCGACGTAGACGCCAGGGCTCTTGGGTACTGCGCACTTGTATCCGTAGGATATGATGCCTACCACGATGCCATCCACAACAAAAGGACCTCCACTGTCGCCCTGGCAGGTATCTGTACTCCCGTCGTCATAGCCCGCACAGAATTGACGTTTTTTAATGCGAAGTTGATGACACTTTTTTTTTGAGACTATGGGTAGCGTTGTCACCAAAAGATAGTCACTGGGCATACCTTCGTGCTGAGATGAAACATTTGTTTTCAGATATATATTGATTATTTTTATCAATGACATAGTGTTGAAATAATTTAATTTTCTACTGACAAAAATTATTTTACATTTAAAAGTCAAAGAAAGTAAAAATAGATATTGTAAACCTGAGATTAAAAAAATAATGGAAAGAATAATATCTTTAATGAAAGTGACACTGACTTTACTCAAAATACGAATGTTGACAGAAGCACGATATAGTAAAGAAATATTTAAATTATACTTGAAGAAAAAGAGTTCACCTTTACCATGCCCCAACCAGCGACGGTCCCACATGATTCGATGAGAGCACTCGTCGTCGATAATGCGATCGGCCTGATAGCCGGCGAGAAGATGAAGTCGGGAATGGTCTTCAGTACAGCAACGTCAAATTGTAGGTCCGTTCGTGCAAACTTAGGATGTAAGTATACCGTATCAACGTTGTACTGGCAACCGCCCATAAGTTTAATGCTACCAACGTGGACGTACGTGGGAATAGTACTGCAGAAGAAATAAATGAAATTAATAAAATGATATAAAAATGATAATGAATTAATGAATCAAATAATAATAAATGAGTAATACTCGTCGACGCAGTGGCCAGCAGTAAGGACCCACTTCTCGCCGATTATCGCACCGCCGCATCCAGTATCCACGAACGCTATGTATGGAAACGCTTCCGCCGATTCCACGGTATTTCCTTTTACGATTCTTCTGTGAGATTTACATTTGTTCTGATCCCAGTCCGATGGATCAGAATTTCTAAATCTAAATTTACTACCGCGACGACCGTCGTACGTAGAACCAAACGTGTCCATCATTGTGTTACGATTGCTTTCCTCGTTGGAATTGGAGCTATCCCTTCGCAAATTGCGTCTTCGAGATTTCAGCAAATGAATTGTTCTTGCGAACAAACTAACGGCAGCATCGCGACCAGATACTTTCGTTCTGCGAATGATATTTCGCTTCACATTTCTCAATTTTCGAGCACCCAGATCTCGAACATATTTTTCTTTTGATTTCATTTTTTCAGGGATGTATAACTCACTGGTATCGCTGATATTTTTTGTAGTCGGCCTTGAGAGTTTCCTGTTAACGAAGAATCGCTGCGAAGGTCGATATTCCTCGAGTTCCATCGATTCGTTACTTGCGTGTATCATATATAGCGATGCGTCATCTTTATCGAAAATTTGAGCATTCTCGGCGTCTTTCTCCGTCATCGTTGCTAATGGTTCGTTATATACGTTAGTATCCGGTAAAGTACCACTGTCGAGGTCCGCTGGTATAGACTGCGATGTGTATTCATCATGGGAGATGAGAAAATTTTTGAGATATTTGTTTTTTGATGAAAATAATTCGGGGTCGAATAGTTTTCCAGTGACAATGGCTTCCCGATGATTTGCACTGTGGAAGTATAGATTTCTATAGTCTTCTGTGCAGATTGCCGGATGTTCCTGGGTCCAATTATTCCAATAAGCCATCCATTCATCAACACAGTCGACGGGATGGTTCGTCAAGGAAACTACAAATGAGATAACAAAGGCATAAGAACCGCCCGTGGTCGTCGAATAAGTCAAATGTTTCATCACTTTAAAACTTGAAAGAGTCGACAAACACAGCTGAAGCAGAGTTGCCGATGGTAATCCAGCCCAATGCTTGCCACGATTTTTTTTACGACCCGTAACGGTCATTTATCGGACGTCGATTTACTGATTATTTTTATTAACGCCAATTTGCAAACGAAATAATAACAAATAATAATTATTGTTATGTGTGGTGCAGACCTGTGCTTCTTGACTCGCGAACACTGCCATTATCGCACAAGCAGATTATAAACGGGCACCGATACTTTGTAACTAAAATTTTGTTTTATCTCTTTCACCATTTGCTGATCAGTGTTTAGCGCGTTCCTTGTATTTATCATTCTTCCAGGCATATCCAATGCTCGAATGCCCTGTTTTATAAAAACTATGTCTCATTTTTTAGATCGTAGTTGAATCGTAGTTGAAGTCCGTTACTTACTTTCTTCGCAATCGTTAAAGCTTCGAAACTACATTCAAAAAGCTTTGGAATTTCACGATATTTTTTAAGCATCGATTTTTTTGAGTCGATTTTCAAAATGCGGCATAATAACGATAACGTATGAAACTAACGGGATTTTGTACGTCTTATTAGAGATCTTTGGGGATAAAAAATATAAATATAAATCGGTCAAACCGGAAAACAGTTGGCCAATTGAAATTTTTCGAAAAATCAACATTTACATTTTAGCGGGTCCGAAGTGAAGAAAAAAAAGTAGATTTTCATGTCATTTTGAAAGCAATATTCTAATTTGCAGGTTTCGTTAAATCAACAATTTTTTAGAAGTAATTCATTTCGTAACTCTTGATACTTATTGTTAATTCCAGGTAAACTCAATACAAAGCAATCAATAACTACACTTGTGTACAAAATTTAAGTTGGATAGCTTAACATTTACACGAGCTAGCGTGTTTAAGGTGATGTGTCGCCCTTCCGTCGGTAACAAAACCTGTAATGGCAATTTCTGCGTCCTGATTGATCTTTCGTTCGAAAGAGAACGTTGAGCTGTCTCATAATTCTATATAGCTCCATTTTCGCCTTTTATCCGAGGGACCAATCTTGGCCGACAAAATTGGCGTTGGAAAAATTATCTCTGTCTCTCTCATCTCTCTCTTTCTTACACGTATTGTGATCTGAGAGAGAGACTGCAGAAACATTTGTTCCGAACCCAGAATTTTGCAAGGACGTCGGAAGAGTGGGACTCACTGCGCGAATGTGGTACATAGCCCCACGAATTCAACTGTTATCAGAAAATCATACAGTGCAAGGTGCATCGACCCGGCGGCTAAAAAGAACAACGTGCTATGAAGAGTTCTATTTATAACATGTTATAATTATAATTATAATAATAGGTAAACTTCCGCTTAGGGGACCCACCTCCGACCGCCTTCGGACCAAGTGTATTCGACGCGTTTTCGCATGGGGAACAACTTTTTCCTCTAGCAAGATCGACGCTCTCGCCGGCGAACAAAAATATTCAACATTAAAGATGTTAAAAACTCAGGGTCTGATTAACGTTTACGCATATGTATAAATTTACACACACACACACACACACACACACACAAGTATGCATAAAGAACCTAAATAACCTAAAGAACCTGAAGAAGCAGTTTAGTCACGTACGTCGCACCTTATGACGCAATAAGAGCGAATTAAGCGTTTAAGCTACAACATCAACTTTCAACCATGAATGATAATTTTTTTAATTCGGCGTCCGAAGCGTAGCGACGGGAGGCGCTACCCGTGGAACCTACATGTCACCAAACGCGAATTAATTATTTTATTAATTAATGATTAATGAATTAATTAATTAATTAATTAATACATTTCATAAATTTATACACACAAAAGTATGCATACAAATACATACAAATTACCTTCGGTCTTTATGCATACAAATGTGTCCACCATTTTTGACACCTTTGACGAACGCGTCAAATACACTTGGTCCGAAGGCGATCGGTGGTCGGTCCCCTAAACGGAAGTTTTACTTAATAATCTATTAGACACACGTAACATAACTTCATTCGACAAAAAATAAATTTAAAAATTCCTATTCGATAGACTCGTACATTTACAAACGTATCTGGAACAATACTCTAATCCACCGAGTATGTTTGCATCGCCGACGTTCTCTAATAATTATTTAATTTTCGACTTTTTTGCTTTCGTCCGAGAAGAAAAAAATACGAATAATGAACACAGAGCGAAGACGCTAGATCACGTACGGATCACACACCGTGAGTGCAGAGTCTCGGGAGATTGACTAATTGTAAGTAGAAACGGCTCGCATCCAACACCGGTGACGAGTGGTTTTTTTCTTCTTCTTTTGCTCTGACTCTCGGTCTCGAGGATCTCGTCGCAGAATCTTCAAAAACCTATTGCCGACGGGACTCGCGATCCAACCGTTAAGTCTTTATACTGAGAAAATACACAGATCTATGAAGGAAAACGAATAAATGAGCGACGAGTCGTTGGAAAAAATAGTTAAGATTTGTCCAGTATGAATATTTCCGTTAAAAGCTCACGATATTTTGGAAAAAAAATTTTTTAGACAGGGAATTACTTAATTGTCGAATCAGTGAATTAAACACAGACGTAAGTTAGTAAAAAAATATTAATTATGGTTTCAACAGATTAGAAGAGGTTCATAAGCGGTAAGATTAATATCGTGAAATTTTTTTACCTTGTCCTGTAGCGTCTAACAGAGTTGAAGCGCGATTGTGAGAAGTACAAGGGCGTCGTCGAGCCAAGGAACACTGCATTCGGCTTGTTGGGAGTCGTACTTAACGCTCCCATGGGCGTTCTCCAACTGATAAACAGCCGACACGAGCTTGTAGCTTTGTATGTTAAAGCTTATTGCAAGATTTTCCGGTAAGTTGGGATTAAGTGACTTCATGTTTCGGCTCTTCATGAGATCGTCTATAGTCTTCTTCTTGGGGACTATGAGACTCGTTCGACTGCGCTGAAGGGAGGGGTAGGGGTTTTAGCGTGAAAAAAAACACTTTTTTTGATATTTTTTTTTTTTAGAAATATGGATTGAGCAAATTTATTGAAACCTTTTGTATATTATTAAGTATGATTTCAAAAACACTCAGTAATTTTTGTATGCGAAAATATCGAAAAACAAGCCGGTGACGGAGCTTTTCCAAGAACGTCTTTGGAAATAGACGATTTGCGGTGTGCACTGTATCTCAGCTAGAATTTATCTGAAATAAAAAACCATTAAAATTTAGTCAAGGTATCATTAAATCCTCCCGCCAACGTTCTCTGATTATTATTTTTTTTTATTTAAAAAATTTTTCTGGTTATTTAAAGTGAAAACTCCTATTTTTTTACGAAAAATTCCGCCATTTTGTAAGTGGAAAACCCTTTTAATGTAAAAAAAACATCTAAAACTTAACGTTGGAGGGTGGTATTTTATATGTAGAAAGTGTGTACTAAGTTTGAAATGAATCGGTAACGTAGTTTTTAAATAGCAGTGCACACGGTCTTTTAAATAGTGGTTTTGAGGAAAACGCGTTTAAAGTTTTAAAAGCTAAAAAAGTGAAAAAAAAATTTTTTTTTTTCATCCCACACTGAATTATCGATTCCAGCTCCATAGAGTAGACTCCCTGCAGCAGCTTCGATGTCTTCAGCCTCTTTTTTCTCAAGTCTTTGCCTTATTTTGGCTTCTTTGAAATTGTTCAGCAGTCGTTTTGACGTAGGAGCAAATCGATGCCATAATATCCAAATAAGACGGTTTGGATAAAAAATTACTTGCAATGTCCATTAGATCACAAAACTTATTGTAGCCTGCTAAACCCAAACCTAATGTACGCATTACGAAAGCAAATCGAGTGTTGATTTTGTAGCGATGACCAGTTTTCTCACTCGACGGTATATAGCGTGGATCACAATTGGCGCATTTTACCTGGATTTGAAAGCAAAGACCTTCTTTTGTGCAACTTTTGAACTCAACTGAACCATCACACTGAGCACATTTAACCAAACTTGAAATTGTTGAGAAAACAAGCAAAAAATCGATGATTCTATAATGTTTTTCAACGTCTTCTGGCATGGTCGCACTGGTATTCAACTTAATTTTTTTCGATGATGCACTCCTCGTATTAGCTCCATCCTTATTTTGTTTCTTTGGAATAAGCCTTTTTTTCGTTCTGCACAAATAAGTTCTTGTACCTCTTCGGTCATCTCTCGAAACTTTAGATACTCTTGGCATTTTTTAACAGAAAATATCTTGACAAAATTATAAAATCACTGAGAATAAGCGCACGATCGAACGTACAACAACTAACTGACGCTCGTCTCTCTTTTACAGTGTATAATATACACATATAAAATATGTATTTACGGCTTTAGTTACCTGTCTTTACTAAATATACATTTTTCGAAACAGAACAATAGGCCAGAACGATCCCCAAGTGAATAAACTGTATACCTGCTCGCCAGAACGATCCCCAAGTGAATAAACTGTATACCTGCTCGCCAGCTGCGCGTTGTCTTTCCGAGAGGAGACTAACTAGCCAATAACTTCGAGAGTCTGCTCTGTCTTGCTCTGATCGACTTCAAATTTTGAGACTATATTCTTGAAATGTTTAACTATAAGAAAAGACAAAGAAATCGATTTTTCAAAAGTGCAAGCCCTTTAGAACTGAGAAGCGTGGGTTGAGAGAGTGTTATCATTTCTAATTTGTTTCCGCAGAGTATGTCGAGATGTTGTTTTTCGTGTGGGAATACTAAGTATCCCAGGTTTTGTTGTAGTTGAATGTAAGTTATTTCGGGTATTGTGAATAGTGCTGTTTTGCATTTTGGGTGTGTGATAGTTTTGAATTTTCGATTAAGTATTTGAGTGTCGCAGGAGTCGCTTTCCGCTAGTAGAAATGAGGGTTGCTGTCTTTTACATAAAAATATGTCTCCTAAGTTTAAGCAAGAGTGTAGTAAGGTCTCGCTGATGGGTATATAAGCGGAGTATGCTTTTTTTAGTTAGAAGATATTTATTGCCTTTGGTGGTTCGAGGTAGTGGCCCGAAGATGTCGAAGGCTATTTTTTCGTTTGCCTCTCGTGAGGTATCGGTGATTACTGTTGGAGCTTTAGGCCTTATACGTGTTAGTTTGGCCTGTTGGCAGCTAAGGCAATTTTTGACGAATCAGATCATCTCGATCTCCATTCCTTTCCATTCATATTTTTCTTTTAATCGTGCGATGGATTTGTTTTCGCCAAAATGATGAGTTAAGTGTCCTCCGTGATTTTCGTGGAGAAGTTTTTCCTTGTCTTCGTTATCGAGTTGTTTTTCTTTATAGCATACTCGTATGAGTACGTTTTGTTTGTGAGCAAGGAAGTTGAAGATATCAAGTATTGTGCTCTTCTCGTATGTCGATATAATGGGATCGGAAATCAAGAATCTTGGGTTTTGTTTCTGGGCTTTGAAGAATTCCATGGCTATGTAAAGTTCGTTGAGCCATTGCTTCTCGTCGTAGGGTCCGAGTTCAACGTTGTTATCGTCTTCTTCAGTTGTTGGTTTTTGGATTGGTACCCATAGTCCTTTGTTGGTATTAACGAGATCCTTTATCATGTTTGTGTGGTTTTCAGTTATTCCCCAGATAGTATAGTCGTTTTACAGTTGTTCCGGAGTGGGGAGTTCATTTTCGTTAGGCTGTTGGCTCTCGGTGTCTTCCATAGCTTGTTGTAATAATTCCCGAAGATTGAATACTCTGGAGAGCGCATCTGCTGCGCCGTTCTCCTTTCCTTTCCTGTATTAGATTTGGAATTCGTATTCTTCGAGCTTCAGTCTCCATCGTATGAGTCGTGATTGATGGGTCTTTCATGTTGAAGAGCCAGAGTAATGCCTTATGGTCAGTTTCGATGTTAAACGTTCTTCCGAGTAGGTATTGTCGGAGTCGTTTAACTGCCCATACTATGGCTAACAGTTCCTTCTCTGTGGTGGTGTAATTCTGTTCAGCTTTGTTTAGTGTGCGCGAGATGTAACAGCATGGATGTCCTTCTTGTGATAGTATTGCTCCTAGCCCAACGTTCGAGGCATCTGTCGTGAGCGTGAAGGTTTTACCATAGTCAGGGTACCTCAGTACTGGTGCTGTTACTAGTGCCCTTTTGAGTGTTTGAAAGGCTGTTTCCGCTTTTGGGTTCCATTCGAACTTTTCGTCTTTCTTGGTTAGCAGGATCAGGGGTTTACTGATGGTGGAGAATCCCTTGATGAATTTGCGATAGTAACCTGTGAGTCCCAAGAATCCTTTCACTTCAGTCACGTTGGTGGATTGTTTGAAATTCGTGGCTGCTTCTATTTTCTTTGGGTTTGGTTTAACTCCATTGGCAGTTATCAAGTGTCCCAGATATTCGAGTTCGGGTCTCAGATATTCGCATTTGTCGGGCTGGAGTTTGAGTCCAGTTTGTTTGAGTCCAGTTTGTCTGAGTCTGTCGAATAGGATTTCCAAGCTTTCGTGGTGTTCTTGTAGTGTGGATACGAATACTACTATATCGTCGAGATGTACAAAACAGTGTTTGCCAATTAGTCCGCGTAGGGCTGTGTCCATCATTCGTTGGAAGGTTGCAGGTGCGTTCTTGAGTCCAAACGGCATTCGGTTGTACTCGAAGTGTCCGTCAGGCGTTGAGAAGGCGGTGTATTTTTTGCTTTCTTCTTCCATTGGTATCTGGTGGAAGCCAGAACTTAGGTCGAATGCGGAGAAGAATCTTGCTTTTCCCAGATGGTTGAGTATGTCATCGATAAGAGGCAGTGGGTAGGCGTCTTGGTCCGTTTTTTTGTTCAGTTTGCGGAAATCGATTACAATTCTCCATTTCTTTTTGCCAGATGCGTCGGCTTTCTTGGGTACTACCCATATTGGTGAATTGAAGGGTGATTTAGATTCCTTAATGATTCCTTTCTCGAACATTTCGGCCATTTGTCTGTTGATTTCTTGTTTATGTACCTCCGGTGGTCGATAACTCGCGTGATTGATTGGTTTGTCACCTTTTAGTTTGATCACGTGTTCTGTTGATGGGGAGCTAGGAAGTGGGTCTCCTGGTAGTGCGAAGATGTCGTCATATCGTGATATTATGTGTGTGATTGGGGCCATTAGCTTATCTTCGATGTGTGATAACCGGGTATTTTCCATTAGTAATTTGATTCTTTCTATTGACAGCTGGTGTCGAGCGTTATGTATCTTTACTGGTTCGCTCTGTACGTTTTCGGCGGGTAAGATTCGATCCGAGGTGTTTTTAATCGGTACCTTGATTTCGTGATTCTTGACTCGGTATAATCCTTCTTGTATCATTGGGTGATTGGTAATAATTGCGTATCCTTTCTTCTGACTGGTTGGTATAGTCAGGATTTTGTGTGTTCGGGATGGTACGTTGTAACCTGAGTCGTGTAGCGGGTATTCTTTGTCGTCAAGTCGGAGTGATGTGTTGGAAAGTGAGAATTGGAAGCTCTCGAGGAATGGTCCGCCAATCACTGCTTCTTCTTCTAGTGGAAAGTCGTCGGGTACTACAGCGAATGGTATGTATCATCCGTGTCGCACTAGGTGGACTGTGTCTGTGGTGATATGTTTTTCATATCCCATATGAAAGGCTCGAGTATATTTGCGCATGTGTTCGTAGCTGGCTGGGTGGATCATTCCGAATTTCACGAGGTTTAGTGATGCTCCGGAATCGATGAGGTATCTTCCTTGTCGGCTTGTTCCGCCCAGTTTCCATAGGCAGTAACATAGTCTTCCTCCTGAGGTAAGGATTCGGTTGTCTCGTCCTCGTATTCTAGGTCGTTATTCTCCCATTCCTGGGGTTCCGTTATATTGTTGATTCGTTGAGGTGGTCTCTTTTGGAAGCTGCCGCGTTGAAAACCCTGTTTCTTGAAACATCGTTGTTCTGAGTGTCCGTTTTGTTTGCACTCTGTGCAAAAGAGTTTCATCCGGTCGAACAGTGGCTTGGCCTCGGTTCGAGCGGAATTTTTGTCAATTGTTGGCCCGGTGAGGCGTGGAGGAGGTCCATGCTGTGGCCTTGGTTGGTAATCACACGGTTGTTGCTGAGGTCGGGTTGGTTGAAATCAGTTCGCCGTTGGTGGTGGAGGTCTTGTTGCCGGAATGGCGTGACGTCTTTCAACGTGGAAAGTTTCGGTTTCCAGAGCTCCCATACGCGCGTCCCTCTGTGTTCGTGATCCGATGCTCCTAACTTGTAGGCAGATGTCATCTCGTAGTCCGCTTATGTATGTTTTTACGATGTTGCGGTCTTCAATTTTAAGTGCCAGTCGAGTCTCGGTTTGGGATGTGTCTTCGTTGGCTTCGTTTTGAATGATATATTTGAGTTCGTTGTATTGTTCCAAGAATCGTTTGTCATAGGAACGGACGTTTTCTCCATACTGTTGCCGAGTGCCCATGAGTCGACTGCGTGCCAATTCGTATGAGGTGACAACTGATATGTTGTCTCTGAGTGCTTGGAAGAGTTCACGGTAGTTGGTTATTTCACTTCCACGGATGTTTCTTTCAGCGTTATCAGTTATTTTATCATTGATAATGAGGTCGAGTAGTCTCTCGGGTCATGTACACGCGGCGGCTGCGCGTTTGCAGGAGCGGATGAATTCTTCCACCCCTACATTGTCGTGACCTTTAAGTGTGCGCACATCACCTGATTGCTACGCGTGGTGGTTCGGCGTCATTTGCGTGTGTGCCTCTATTTAACGGGAGACGATAGTCTTCTCGTTCTGGTGATGATTCGGATGTCTGTCTTTCTTCCCGTGGGTCGCGTCTGGTAGTATTGTGTACTGGTGGTGCGGATGGAAGTGGTGGTGACTCGTCTTCTGTCAAGTCCACCCGTAGATGTTTCCAAACGTCTTTTATTTCGTTGGTTCTTTTCTCGTTTTTTCGTCCTAGGGTGATGACATATCAATTGACATATAATTGACATATCAATTAGTTATGTTGTTTGGTACTGAATAGTATCCATTACTTCTTGTCGCTATCCCTTACCTCAATAATACCTTTTTTCGGGGCCACCGGCTAATGGCATGTTGTTATGACGTCGCGTAGCTGACAGCAATAACCGTCATGGCTGCCGGTCAGCACCCGAGTTCGACGTCGTACATCATCATCGCGAATGACCGAATACTGCGTAGCTGGCTTTGAGATCGGTATCCTTCTCTCTTACTTCCTGGAAAAAACGATCAATGACGTGTTGGGACCTTGTAACCAAAGAAGATGAATCTGCATGAAAGTCTTATGAGTTCGAATCAAGACTTTCTGCAACTGAAATTATCACAGGATGCCCGTTTACTAGGCGGGCGATGGAGACAATGAACAGTGTTGCCAGTCTAGTACTATTTTGAGGAATCTGGTATCCTGCTACGCCTTTCTTCAATCTGATACGTCTACGTTCTTACGACCGTAGTCTAGACACCGTACACTTCTCCGCCTTTTTTGCGCAAGAAATTGGCAGTTCGTAGTATCGACATACACGTGAAATGTCATGGAGACTAGAGGAAAGGAGGGCGCTGTGGATGCCAAGAACCGCATGTGCTATATATACACGTATGTTTTACGCATGCGTTGTTATCAGCTGTCACATAAGCTGATAATTCTTATTTCCTTAACCTTAATCCTTAATTCACTTTAGAAATCAATCTGGTAAAAGTGCCTTAACGTGTTTCTATATTCAAGTGATAGTGCAATTACCCAGCTAAATCCAAAAAACACCTCAAAAATACCATAACAATGTATATCCGACAAAGTAATCTTTATGTACAAGTAGTCATATGGCCGAGGCTCCCCGGCCATTCCCCGAGCACTATAGACCTCATACTGTCAAATAGACCTGCCATTATACACAACTTATGTATACTTTCTGACTCTCTCTCGGATCACTTTCCTGTCTTCTTTAATCTGCGTGGTAACTTCGCTCCTGCCCAGCGCCTACTCCGCATCAATTTCAAAAAAGCCAACTGGCATCTTTTTAAAACCATCCTCGATGACGCTCTCTCCTCGACAACCTTTCCCACCCTGGATTCTCCTTCTGCCATCGATGGATCTATAAAACACTAAAAACTGCAATCAACACGGCAGCCGAACTTGCCAAATTCTCTCCCGCGAGTACTGTATCCTAGGGATACACCACCACCTGTAATAAATAACCTTATTAAAACTAAGAATAAAGCACGAAAACTATAGCAACGTACCCACTACAGGCAATATAAAACTATTTATAATCTATATTCCAAACAAGTGTAAAGCGCAATCAGGGCCTGGCGGACTGCCGCCTGGGACGAGAGCCTTTCCTCGGTTACGTTAAACTCAAACTCTATCCGGAAAATAACTAGAGCTTTCACAAAAGCTAAAAAAGCTCCATCCCGGCATTAAAGTCAGGCCCCTTTTCTACCCATTCTGAACAGGATAATGTCAACTTACTCTGTAGTATTATGCGAACATTCATTCAACAGCTACAGCTATTGCTCGAGGAAATCTCTCCTTCAAACAACATGCCACGGCAACCGTGCGAAAAGCTCTGGCCTCCAAACCTCCCCATTAGACTCAGAACTTGCACTTGCCACCCAGTCTGAACTAAGCCTAGTAATCCGAAACCTAAAAAACCGATCAACCCCTGGACTCGATACTCTCTTTAATAAATTAGTTAAAAATATGTCAAACAAGGCACTTGTCTATTTACTTAGAATAATAATTGCTATTCTAATCTACCACTACTTTCCACGCGTATGGAAACTCGCACTAATTATCCCGATTATAAAACCAGGTAAATCTGCCTGAGACCCTGTCAGCTACAGACCTATTAGCCTCCCGTCAACATTGGCCAAAATAACTGCAAAAATCATATTAGCACGCTTGGCTGACTACTGCCGAACATTATACATCATTCCATCTGAGCAATTCATTTGATTTAAAAATCAAAGCATTCAACAACCCACCAGCTCGCCCGAGTTATCGAGCACATCAAACTAAAGTCCCGTGAACCCCAATTCACGGTCTTAATCCTCCTCGATAGCGAGAAGGCTTTTGACTCTGTCTGGCCTCATGGACTTATTTATAAACTTATAAAATTCAACGTGCCCACCGAATTTTGCAAACTTATACTATCATACTTAACCGATAGAAAAATCACGGTAAAAGTCGGCCAATCATTATCGGCCTTGACATCGTGGCAGGAGTACCACAGGGATCTGTTCTCTCCCCCTCTCCTTTTCAACATATATATTGCCTCGGTATTTTCAGTGGCGGACCCTTGCTCCCTCGTCCATATCGCTGGCTTTGCTGATGATCTGGCTCTATTCTCATCCAGCTCCTCACCCAAGCTTGTGATAAATCGCCTACAAAATTCTATACATCACATCATAAATGAGCTAGAGAAATGGCTCATTAGGGTCAACTCTGAAAAGACTGAGGCGATCCTCTTCACCTCACTTAAACACTCTCCCTCCCAGATCAGTATACGAGGTAAACAAATTCTCCTCTTTCCCCACATCAAATACCTTGGAATAAAGATCGATATAAAAACTTCGTTGGCATACCCACATGACGGCAACCAATAATAAAGCCAAAAATCTCATCAGTCGTCTTTACTTACCGCTGCTCAAGGCTAGAACACTAAGCTTAAATATAAAAATCAGAATATACGCAGGTGTCTTTGGTCAATACTTACTTACGCCTGCTCCATCTGGCACAACGCGGCGCAGACCAACATTTCAAAAATGCAAATAACGCAGAACAAATGCCTCCGAATCGCTGCGTCAACCCTCCGCTTTACATCAAACATCTCCCTCCACCATGATCTCAACTTCCCGACTTTCACCGAATTCATCCTCAAACTTACCAACAAATTTAATACCAATCTAACTTCTCCTCTCATCCCTGTATTTACCTCTAACATCTCGACACACTCTCTCTCCCTCCAAGTGAACACGTAGGCGTCCGAGATAACCTTCCCCCCCTTAACCCTCCCATGTACCCCGTTAAGCGAATTTCAAACCTACCTACCCAAATACCGAGCGAATATAATCCCATGTCGACCCCTTCGTAATATAACTAGTGTTAACTCTACATATGTATATATCATATGGGTCTGGGAAAAAGTTCGTGGCGTTTTTCCCGATAGATGGCATCAATTGCAAGTAAGTCAGGAAACACAGATCGCAGCGACACCACTAAACGCTCGTTGGAAAGGTGACACTTCGAGCGTTACTTTGAGTGTATAAATATTGAAATTGGTGCAATGGTTGGAAAGTTGTTTGCGTTTGAAAATAGAGAATAGTAATGAAAAATTGCGCTATATTTTGCAATATTATTACGACAAAGGGAAGAACGCTGCGCAGGCTTGTGAAAAAATTTGTGCTGTGTACGGTGAAGGTACTTTATCAAAATCTGCTGCGCAGAAATGGTTCGCTCGCTTTCGTTCTGGTAATTTTGATGTGAAAGATGAGTCAAGCTCTGGTCGTCCAATCACTGAAAAAGCTGATGAAATTCTTAAAAAAGTCCAGCAAGATAAGCATATCAGCAGTATCGATATTGGTATGGAGCTAGGCATTGACCACAAAACTGTTTTGAACCATCTACACAAAGCTGGCTACAAAAAGAAGCTTGATGTATGGGTTCCTCATGAGTTGAGCGCGAAAAACACTATAGACCGAATTAACATCTGCGATGCGCTGCTGAAACGCAATGAAATCGAGCCATTTCTGAAACGTGTCATAACCGGTGATGAAAAATGGATCATGTGCGACAATCGGAAGCGTCAAAGATCGTGCACAAGGGATAGTGAGCCGTCACAAGCGTTCGCGAAGCCAGGATTGAGGGCGAAAAAGGTGATGCTGTGTGTGTGGTGCGACTGGAAGGGAATCGTCCACCATGAGCTACTTCCAGTTGGTCAGACGATTGATTCTCAACTCTACTGTGGACAACTAGAGAGATTACGCCAACCAATTAAAATAAAACTGCCCGAATATATTAATAGGAAAGGTGTTGTCTTCCATCATGACAACGCCCGATCACACACTTCTTTGATGACCCGTCGAAAATTGCGAGAGCTTGGTTGGGAAGTTTTGATGCATCCACCGTATTGTCCAGACATAGCACCCTCTGACTATCACTTATTCCGATCTCTGCAGAACTCTCTCAATAGAATTAAGCTGTTTTCAAAAGAAGCCTGTGAAAACCACTTGATTTAGTTTTTCAACCAGAAACCACAGAAGTTCTTCACCCATGGCAGGATGGCTCTATCCGAAAAATGGTGAAACATTGTCGATAATAATGAAGCATATTTGGTTTAAATAAATTCATTTTCACACTCTAAAAAAACCAGTTGAATTTTACTAAAAAAACGCCACGAACTTATTCCCAGACCCAATATACTCATCTAAGCTAGTACACTGCACTATACTATTTCGCACTCATAGTGTGCTGAAATAACGGCTGTACATAAGTGCCAAGCATCTTGTAAATATGTAAATATGTAAATAACTATTGTAGATTCCATTGCGCGCCTCTAGGCTAACTACTTTAATTAATTTTAATTAGTTTGCGTTTACTCTTTAAACAACATTCCTCTTCCATCGAATGACCAAATGTCCCGCCTACCTGCTCTCATGAAACCAACTGAAAATACTCACAATCACGATTACCATGAAAACACTAAAATCAAAAATAGACCGGCGTACTGCGACCAGTGAGCCTGCTCGTCTCCCACCCATCATGATAAAGGGTTTTTTACTACGACATTTTTTTCCTTTAACCCACTATTTTTCTTAACCACACATATTAAATAATTGTACCAGCTTTCAGCGATTTATAGCCTACGGGCAGGTGAACGCTCTCACCCCATCATGTAATGCAATATAATGTAACGGACTCCTGATAATAAATTGTAATTAAACAGTTAAATGGTAGATGGCCGAGGTGATAGTGTTAGAGCTAGTTTTTTTTGTAGTTTTAGTTCTTTCTGGTTATTGTGAGAGGAAGGAGTGTGTAGGTACTTTTCAGTAAATCTCTTACTTAATGAAGCACTATGGATATATGTCTTTATTTTAATATTTGTGCTAAGACGCGTGTACATTCGACCGTGGTCAGCGATGAACTACTTAGCGTATCTCTTATTGTCTATAGCTGGCGCGTGAACTCGAACGAACGTTCCATAGATTGCCCGAGTTGCTAAGCGCTACTCTTGCTTTGTCTATCCGCCGAGGCCCGGACGGTGACGCCGCCGAATCGTTGCGGCTCTTACGCGAAACGCGATAAACCAACTGCCTCAATACTACCGCCGTTTGAGCGTTTCCTCGTAATTGAAGTTATGTTTATTAATTCGCATAACTTCCTGAAACGTTCTCTTGGCAGCGCCTTAGTGAGAATGTCGGCTCGCTGTAATTCCGACGGAACATACATTACTATTATCTCATTATTCTCAAACTTCTCGCGTATGTAATGATAACGTATGTCGATATGTTTGGTACGCTTGTGAAACACAGGATTGTTCACCAAGCGTATCGCGCTTTGATTGTCGACGTATAGGGTTAATTCACGATCGCACGAATATCCTAAATCTTTGACTAGTTTACGCAGCCATACGGCTTCTTTAGTTGCTGTCGCAGCAGCCACGTATTCCGACTCCGTTGTGCTTAGCACGACTAGCTTTTGTCTTTGGGAGGACCACGACACTGGCCCGTTTGCCATACAAAATATATATCCCGTGGTCGATCTTCGCGTCTCGACGTCATTGGCGTAGTCTGCATCTGAAAATCCTATCAGATCTTTTTCGCTACCGCCGCTTTTGTATTCTAGCCCGTAGTCTTTTGTCCCCTTGAGATATGCAAAAATTTTCTTAACCGCTCTCCAGTGTTCGACACTGTGTTTGTTTATAAATTTGCTTACTGAGTTTACGGCAAATGATATGTCAGGACGAGACACAGCAGCAAGGAAAACTAGGGAGCCGATTGCTTCGCGATATGGTACGATATTCGTCGTCTCGTCGCTTTCTTCAACCGGGTACAATGTTACATGCGGATCGACCGGTACGCAGACCGGATTCGCATCTTTCATCCCGAATTTTTCTATAATTTTTTCAACGTACGTGCTCTGATGAATCGTCAGAGTTTTCCTTCCTCGATCTCTCTCGATTTGCATCCCGACAAAACTACTCGAGTCTCCAATTTTTATTTTAAATGCTTCGCGCAATTTACTCGTTACATAATTTAGTGTGGATTTTGTTTTCGCTGCGAGAAGACCGTCGTCTACAAAGAGTGCTAGGTACACGGTTTCGCCTTTAACTTTCCCAACAAAAATACACTGATCGGCTTGACTACATTTGAGATCGAACTGGCGCAAAATTCCGAGGAATTTTTTATTCCAGCAGCGAGGTGCTTGTTTGAGCCCGTACAGAGATTTATTTAGTTTGCACACCACTTCGTTTGCTTTGCTACCCTCGACTTCCAGACCCTCGGGCACTTCCATAAAGATGTTTTCTTCTAATTCCCCGTAGAGAAACGCTGTCTGGACGTCGAATTGCAGTAGTTCGAGATCTTTCTCGGTTACTGCTGCAAGAAGTACGCGGAGCGAGTCGTATCGCACGACTGGTGCAAACGTCTCCGTGTAATCAATCCCGTATTGTTGTCGAAAACCCCGTGCGCACAGCCTCGCCTTGAACCGTCGGACTTCTTTCGCAGGATCCTCTTTGATTCGAAACACCCATTTGGAATCGATAGTTTTCGTTCCCGGCGTTTTTGGCACGATCACCCAAGTTTTGTTTGTATCGTGTGCTTGGAGTTCCTCATCGATAGCGTGTGCCCACTGCGCGGCATCAATGCTTCGTGTTGCTTCCTCGTACGAATTCGGCATCGGATATTCAGCAATGTCAACTTCGAGTTCGTATCTCGCTGGACGACGAATCGTTTCTCGCCTTCGCAGCACTCGTCCTTCAGCTTCTTCTCGATGCTGAACGTGATCTCCGATTTCTAATTCTTCCCCTCGTTTCTGAGCTTCGAGCTCGTTCTCGACGTCGTGTTGAATTTCTTCGCCTTCAGCCTGACCATCGGCTTTTTCTTCCTGTTCCTGGAACGTTATCGTTTCGACTTCTTCGTCGTCGTCGTCGATCTCTACCTTGCCGATCCGCTCGTGGAATGTTGCGTCTCTCGTCACACTGACTCGCTTCGTCGTCGGATCGTAGACACGATAATTTGAAGAGTCACTTTCGTATCCGACTAAAATCATTTTTCGACCTCGCAGATCGAACTTCTTCGTGAATTGTTTCGGTGTGTGTACGTACGCCACTGAACCGAAGATTCTTAGGTGATTCATTATCGGTTTCTTCCCTATCCACTTTTCGTACGGCGTGGAGGTTCCACCCGAAGACACTGTGCGATTTAGCACGTACACGGCGGTGTTTACCGCCTCGGCCCATAGCGATAACGGCAGACTCTTCGCGTGAATCATCGTTCGAGCGCTCTCAACAATTGTTCGATTCTCCCTCTCTGCCTTGCCGTTTTGTTGTGGCGTATAGGGAGCTGTGTATTCCTTTTTGATGCCTCGCGCATCGAGATACTCGTTCATTTGTCTGTTTCGGAACTCTCTTCCGTTGTCCGATCGCAAAATTTTTATTGCACGCCCGAATTTGTTAGCGACTAGTTTTTCGAAAGTCTTAAACTTCTCGAAAACATCGGACTTATGGCGCAAGAAATAGACGTGACGATACTCGGACGCATCATCCTTGAACGATAAGAAGGAACTCGCGCCGCCCGGCGATTCGACGGACATCGGTCCACACACATCAGTATGAAACACCTCACCCGGTTTCGTCGACACTTTATCACGTTTGTTGAACGGTAGTCGATGCGATTTCCCCAGTCTACATGTTTCGCACACGAAGTCTGTCTTGTCACTCATCGACACTCCCCGTACAAGTCCCTTGTCCACTAACTCACGTATCGCACGTTTGTCCACATGGCCGAGCCTCTCGTGCCATACGCGTAAATTGTACGCAGCTGTGTTTGCCTCTTCCGAACTCGATTTCGCGGCACGAATAAACATTCGGTAAATGTCATTTTCTTGCCTCACACCCGACGCAACAATCTCTTGGTTTCGCATTATATTCACTAGATCATTTTTAAATATTACCTCGAAACCCTTTTTAGTGCAAACGCCGACCGAGAACAAGTTTTTCTTGAGTTGAGGGACGTAGAGAACTTCCTCAATTCGCGCGTCGGTCCACAACCCACCAACGAGCTTTTTTGCAAGAACAACTCCTTTCCCCACCACACTACACTTGTCGCCGTCGCCGAGAGACACGGTTCCGCCATTCGAGATTGGCTGGTAGTCTGTTATCCAGTCGCGTCGGTAAGTCATGTGTCTCGATGCACCACTGTCGGTGATCCACACTTCGTTTTTACCGACCGCCAGCAGCTCTCGCAGCTGCTTACAGCTCGGTTGCTCGAGTTCACTCGACTCACGCTTCGCACTTCGCGCGCTTTCAGCGACGAACGCACAGTCAGGTGACTGATTTCTCCCGCCGTTTCCGTCGCTCTTTCTAGTCGGACACTCATGCGCATAATGCCCCATCTCGTTGCACTTATAGCACTTCACGTTTTTCTTGTCCTTGTTTTTTTTCTTTGGCTTATTTTTGTTCTTCCGATTGTTTCGACCTTTTTCGTCCTTCACGGCCGAAAAAGCATTGTCAGCACTTTCACTCAGTCCCAATCTGACTTCCTCACGAATTAGTCTCTCTTGCAGGTTCTCGAGCGTTTGACGCGCTGGATCAACGCTGTCCCATGCTGTTTGCAGCGTGCTGTATTTCACTGACAAGCTACCCAGAATTTTCGCTATCACAGTTAATTCTGTCACATGTTCACCAATGTCTTCGATTTGTGCAGCTAAATTCCGTATCTTCGCGATATGCTGAACAACCGAATCACTCGATTCCATACGATATTCATGGAATTTTTGCATCAGCAAGAGCTTGTTCGCGGAAGATCTCTGCTCGTGTATTCGGCATAAATTATCCCACATGTCCTTCGCGGACTCACACACAAGCAACGGTTCAAGTTGAGCCGGTTCGAGCGCAGACGAGATAAGGAACATTGCTTTCGCATTATCTCGCACCCACTGCCTCGATTCCGGCGTTGTTCGATCTCCCGGTAACACTCGCTCACCGTTCACTATTTCGTCGATCTCGTTAGCCATAAATAATGCCTTGAGTTGAAATTTCCACCCTTGGAAATTTGCCCCGTCGAATTTCTTCACATGGCGAGCTGAGATGTCCTGTGACATTTCGGATGCAAGGGAGACGCGTCCCTATTCTCGCAACACGTGTCCGACAAAAACTTCAAGATGGCTATCGCCCACGCCTTTTGTTCCCGACCTCGTTCCTCTCTCTCTCAATCAGATACGCAGTGGAAGTGTAGTCTGGGCCCATAACCTGTTAGAGCTAGTTTTTTTTTTTTTTTTTTCATTTCAATATATATATTTCGTATTCAAAATATAATAATGAACATTACACATGATGCTAGATCATATCGTGACAGTCAGCGTTGACCAGCACTTACAGTGGTACCGTGGTCAGCGATGAACTACTTAGCGTATCTCTTATTGTCTATAGCTGGCGCGTGAACTCGAACGAACGTTCCATAGATTGCCCGAGTTGCTAAGCGCTACTCTTGCTTTGTCTATCCGCCGAGGCCCGGACGGTGACGCCGCCGAATCGTTGCGGCTCTTACGCGAAACGCGATAAACCAACTGCCTCAATAGATAGCATCTCCGTTTCGTATGCGCAAAGTGCCAGGTTCAAATCTCGGTTCGCGAATTTTCTTTTTAATTGAAATTATTTATTTTTAACTGCAATTGTTTGTTATATCTCTTATCTGTAAATTAGTTTGATTACATCTATATTATAATGATCATAATGACCCAAACAAAAATAATAACATTTGTTATAACCAATGAATGTTAATGTATATAATAATGGTTGACGGTTTTTTAAAAACTATTTCAAAATTCACTATAAAAATTATGTGCAAATTCTTTATACATTTTGCGTAGGTAACCAAAATTTTAATAACTTCTGTTCTTTTAATAAAAAGTAATTAATTTTTAATTTAATGTTATATTAAATATTGTGCGTCTGAAATAAGAGTTTCACCAATCTACACTTTTAATTGCAAAAATATATTTTGTCATGCAATAATTAATTTGTGTTTTACAAAATATCTTTAATAAAAAAAATTCGTCGTGCGAAAAACTGATTCATGGTGGACCACTTTAAAATCAGCAGGAAAAAATAAAAGAAAGACAATCGAACTATGTATTTTTTTTTGTTAAATAAGAAATTATTATTTTACTATTTTTTATTATTTTTTCGGCGCATGACTTCCGAAAAATCTGTACCTGTAAATAATTACACAGTATTCAAACATATTAAGGATATAATTACAAGGGATTGTATTGTTTGTCTGGAAGATTCGAACACCATGGATATAGAAAGAACAACCGTATTGAAAATTCGCGTCACAGACTGGACACTGGTACTTTTGATACGACGGGTGCGGGCCTGGATTTGCTATCGCCGCTGCACTTTATTACAAAGATAAAGCGTGTGATAAAAGAGTAATTTGGATTGATGGTGATCGCGTTTTTGGGTGTTCTGGAATAGGAATTTAAAAAATTAAGATTAGATTTGTAATTAAAAAGTAAATTACTAGATACTCCCTTCGTCTCTTTCGAAGTCGCCATGGCAAACCCGTAATTTTAAACGCAAACGAGTACGTAAATAAAGTAAGCGCAAATGATTATAAACCACCATGACGGTCAGTTTCACCCTGTGTACTGACTGTATTACTATATTTTCCGTCCGTAACTACAATGCGACGTCTACAGGTCGATTTGTCGTCAGGACACATTTACGGACGTTGTCTGTACAGTCTCGCCATACGAAGATAAAAACTCCTTCCCTCTAGACTCCATGCGAAAGGTGTTTAGTTGCGAGCACGATCTTGTACAAGGGGTTTGCGCAACAATATCGTAATCTATCAAAAATCGCTTCGACATTGTCCAGACAATAGGGACTCTAATCATATTTATCGCAAGCATTAAATTACAAGCACGGTCTTACGTTACAAGCGAGCGGTATGTGAGACCGTGGATTGAACAGAAGGAGATCAAACGTGATTGAGAGTATGTGGTGCATGAAATGATAGTTAGTAAAAACGATTACAGCCGCCAAGTGGCACTGGTGACGCTATTGACAGCCGATGGAGACAGATTTAGTAGAAGAAAACATTGATGTAATCGCATAAATTAATGATTTAAAAACCCTTGAAAAATGAATGACTTTAAGTTGTCGTTAAGACGATGTTACATGCCCCCTTTCGAAAGGTCAATCGTGATAGAGATATGGTTCCCATAAGGGGGTCGAGTCACCCAAAAATTATAAAATAATAATTACTTTCCAACTGTATCGGTTGATGCGGGTAAATAAAAAAAGTTTAATTTAAAAACACACAAACATTAAATATTTTCACGAGCGGAATATTATTTTTCTAGCCCAGTTCATTGGTACAAATACTTTTTTCATTTTCAATTTGTCGTAAGGCTTATTAGGTTTCATCCATGCACCAAGTTTGCTTCGCGTGGTGATAATTACTCCCTTCACTTTGAACCATGTGACACCTTGTGGACTCTCTCTCTCTCTCTCTCTCTCTCTCTCTCTCTCTCTCTCTCGCATACACAGATAGCGAGACAGGGCGCTTATAAGCAGTATAGTTTCCTCGATATAATTAAACACTTAAAAGAGCTTGCAATTAGGTGATGCAGATAACAAAGTCGCTACTGCTACCATGTATACCAAGTTTGTTATTAGATTTCGTCGTTAATAAACTCGCTACTTGAATATCAGCTTGAATGAAGGATTCCAACGCGATCAGGAAAAGATAAAGGCTTTCCGAATATTTCTTATTATATATCTATAATTAAACTGCCAGCAAACAGTTTAGATTGGCTGTACTCATGGTCAACCCTTCAAATAACTCACATTGACAGAGATCTTGTTGACAGCTGATCATAACCGAATTAATTCAACAAACTTAAATAGTTTACCTTCGATAAATAATATAAATTGGACAAATTTATATATTGTTTGCATTTCTGAATTTAATGGTAGGTTCATTTTTCCAATATCTACAACTTTTATATTAATTAAAATCGTGTAATTTATGAATTTACAGTTACATTATTACTGACGAAATTTTACGAAATCTTATAGAAAAAAATTCTTCAAACTTTGAAGAGAAATTGGAATTACGTTGATATTGAATTTAATGTAAAATTTGTATGAAAATCTTTATTCTATGCTGCGAGAAGCAGCTCACACAATATTTTTAAATCATTCTCTTCTCGCAGTGCTGGATAAAGTACATTTTTTTTATTCCAAGAGGAAAGACACGGGTAAATGATGGGAAAAAATTATTAAATCAAATAGAAATATGACAAATAGAACAAAAATCGCAATTGGTTATTTAAAAGAAATTGAACAAAAAAATTTGGTTCAGAAAGGTCATAGGATGATGTTAGGAATATCTGATTGTCAGATTCCAGTTACACGGCGAATCCATTTTCGATGATAGAAAACGTCGACGTAGACGCCAGGGTTTTTCGGTACCGCGCACTTGTATCCGTTGGATACGATGCCCACCAAGATGTTATTCACGACAAAGGGACCTCCACTGTCGCCCGTGCAGGCGTCCATACTCCCGTCGTCATAGCCCGCGCAGAATTGACGTTTTTTTATGCGAAGCCGACGACACTTTTTTTCCGAGACTATGGGTAGTATCGCCATCAAGAGATCGTTACTAAGCGCACCTTCGAACTGAGATGAAACATTTATTTTCAGATATATATTTATTATTTTTATAAGTGACGTACAGTGTTGAAATAATATAATTTTCTACTGATAAAAATTGTTTTACATTTAAAAGTTAAAGAAAGTAAAAATAGAAATTGTAAACCTGATTTTTAAAAAAATTGAAAGAATAATATCTTTAATGAAAGTGATAGTGACTACTCAAAATACGAATGTTGACAGGACGATATAGTAAAGAAATTTTTTAAATTATACTTTAAGACAAAGAATTCACCTCTACCGTGCCCCAACCAGCGACCATCCCACAATTGTTCCTGGGAGCTCTGGTCGTCGATAATGGTATCGGCTTGACAGCCGGCGAGAAGATGAAGTTGGGACTGGTCTTCAGCACAGCAACGTCAAATTGTAGATTCGGCATTCGTGTAAACTTGGGATGTAAGTATACCTTATCGACGTTGTATTGGCAACCGCCCAAAAGTTTAGTGCTACCAACGTGGACGTATGAAGGACTGATACTGCAGAAAAAATTAATAAAATAAATAAAATGATATAAAAATGATGATGAGTTGATGAATTAAATAATAATAAATGAGTAATACGCGTCGACGCAGTGACCAGCAGTAAGGACCCACTTATCGCCGATTATCGCACCGCCGCATCCAGTATCCACGAACACTATGTAAGGAATCATTTCCGCCGATTCCACGACATATCCTTTTACGATTCTTCTGTAAGATTTACAAGAGTTCGGATCCCAGTCCGATGGATCGGAATGTATAGATATAAATTTATGACCGCGACGACTGTTGTACATAGAACCTAACGTGTCCATCATTGTGTTACGATTGTTTTCCTCGTTGGAATTGGAGCTATCCCATCGCAACCTGCGTCTTCGAAATTTCAGAAAATGAATTGTTCTTGCAAACAAACTACCGGCAGCATCACCACCAGATACTTTCGTTTTGGGAATGATATTTCGCTGGACATTTCTCAATTTTCGATCAACCAGATCTCGAACATACTCTTCTTTTGATTTCATTTTTTCAGGGATGTATAACTCACTGGTATCACTGATATTTTTTGTAGTTGGCCTTGAGAGTTTCCTGTTAATGAAGAATCGCTTGAAAGGTTGATACTCCTCGAATTCCATCGACTCATTACTTGTGTGTATCATATACAGCGATGCGTCATCCTCATCGGAAATTTGAGAATTCTCGGCGTTTTTCTCCGCCATCGTTCCAAATGGCTCATAATTTACGTTAGTATCCGGTAAAGTACCACTGTCGTGGTCCGCTGGTATAGACTGCGATGTGTATTCATCATGGGAGATTAGGGAATTCCTGAGATATTTGTTTCCCGATGAAAATAATTCGGGATCGAATAGTTTTCCAGTGACAATGGCTTCCCGATGATTTGCACTGCGGAAGTATAGATTTCTATAGTCTTCTGTGCAGATTGCCGGATGTTCTTGGGTCCAATTATTCCAATAAGCCATCCATTCATCAACACAGTCGACGGGATGGTTCGTCAAGGAAACTACAAATGAGATAACAAAGGCATAAGAACCGCCCGTGGTCGTCGAATAAGTCAAATGTTTCATCACTTTAAAACTTGAAAGAGTCGACAAACACAGCTGAAGCAGAGTTGCCGATGGTAATCCAGCCCAATGCTTGCCACGATTTTTTTACGACCCGTAACGGTCATTTATCGGACGTCGATTTACCGATTATTTTTACTAACGCCAATCTGCAAACGAAATAATAACAAATAATAACTATTGTTACGTGTGGTGCAGACCTGTGCTTCTTGACTCGCGAACACTGTGCCATTATCGCACAAGCAGTTTATAAACCGGCACCGATACTTTGTACCTAACATTTTTCTTTTATCTCTTTCACTATTTGCTGATCATTGTTTAGCGTACGTTCCTTGTATTTTTCATTCTTCCAGGAATATCCAATGCTTGAATGTCCTTTTTTTAAACTATGTCTCATTTTTTACATCTTAGTTAAATGATTTCTTATCTGAAAAAGTTTTTATATAAATATATTATTTAGTAATAAATTGTAAATTTAACTGAAATGCGTGTAAAAATTTTTTTTTCTCGATGGCGTTCGCCCAAGTCCGTTACTTACTTATCTTTACTTACTTATCGTTACTTACTTATCTCGCCAAGTCCGTTACTTATTTTTTATGGGGAATTCGAATCTGCAATAAAAAATAGGGGTTCCCATTTACGATTTCAAAGTTGCCCCCGCCCCCACCCCAGGTGGTAGGGGTGAGGGGTCGACTTTGGTATCATTGGATGACCCCCTTCCAGGCGAACAAATTGTATTTGTCTTCAGATAAATCGACCATCCTGTATAGTACCGTTTTCACCTTTTATCCGAGACCAATTCTTGTCGAAAAAATTGTTGATGGGAACATTATCTCTCTCTCTCTCTTTTTCTTATATATATGGTGATCTGAGAGAGAGACTGACGACACATTTTTCCCGAACCCAGAATTTGCAGGGACGTCAGAAGAGGGGGGCTCACTGCGCGAATGTGGTACACAGCTTCACGAAACTTTTATCAGAAAATCTGAGCTCCATCACTTGCGGCTTCCCAGCCCATAGAGGCTACTGTGCAACATTAAAACTGAATCGAAAAATGTTGTTACTGTCGATCAGCTAGCTAATCTCCAACCCGATAGTTCAATCCATTTTCTAATAAAATTATAAAAGTTAAATCCACTGTAGCCATTTAAAAAAAAAAAGCAATCACACCTTTTGAATCTCTTTCGATTTTGTCCAAATGCAATACCGACTAACCTTGAGCCATAACTTCTCTTTTGTAAGAAGCTACAGCCCAATAGTTCGCAATTTGTTGAAATCAGGGTGTCCACGTCGTTTTGCATTGAAAAATTTAATTAAATTTTAACATCCGTCACAAATTTTCCACGATGAAAAAACATTAACTGATCCATGTTGAGTGCCTGATTTGATCATGATAGTTGAAGGCATTCCCTAGTTTTAGACGATTAATTAATTTTAACCCAAGTCACACACAAAGACCGGACATTTTTATCTGAGCATAATTTTCGAGTCATTCAACATATTTAAACTACTACTCATTAAAAACATTGTTTATTTCTTTAATAAAAAAGGTAAATAAATAAAACAAAAAAACAACGCAAAAACGTAAACACTCAACGTTTTTTTTATCAGCCATCCACGTGGATTAGGTAAAACATATCAAATCCTTTTGGGCAGAGAGAAATAAGTTTATTAGCACATAATGTCTCCCATGCTCGTTGTCTTTGTGATCTAGTACTATTACACGTAGAATTTCTTTCTCTCTCGTTCAAAATTTTCCGACCGCGTATCTATACGTTTAACATTATTAACATCGAATGTTCATGATTTACCATAAATACATAATCTACATTTTATCATAATAATAATATATTTTTAACAGTAAATTCCGCTTTATCGTATGTATACTGCGTGTGTACGGTGATTCTTCGAATGTGTAATAATAGCTCACCGATAGTTGAACGAACTAACAAAAAAACTTACTCAATTGGTGAATACCAATAACAACAGCGACATTTAATTTATACACTAAACATTATTTAAGGATGTTTCGGCGTATACTCTCGGTGACAATAGCATCGATTACGGATGATTCGCTTCCGTAATTTATTAACGCGATTGTAAAACGTTACTTTTCTTTTATTAGTTTTTCTTATGTACACAGGAGCACGTGGATTTTATATTTATTGTCGGGATTTTTTTCTGCGTGTTTCACAACCGCTCGTTTGTTTTTTTTCGGCAAACAAACACAGCGACACAGTGCAAGGTGCATCGGCCCGGCGGCTAAAAAAAATAACGTGCTGTGAAGTGTTCTATTTATAACATGTCGATATAATAATAATAATAATAATAATAATAATAATAATAATCTATTAAACACACGTAACACTTCACAACTTCATTCGGCAAAAAATGTTTAAAAAATTCCTATTCGATAAAAAGACTCGTACATTTACAAACGTACCTGGAAAAACACTCTAATCCACCGCGTATGTGTGCATCGCCGACGTTCTCTAATAATTATTTAATTTTCGACTTTTTTGCTTTCGTCCGAGAAGAAAAAAATACGAATAATGAACACAGAGCGAAGACGCTAGATCACGTACGGATCACACACCGTGAGTGCGGAGTGTCGGGAGATTGACTAAGTGGAAACAGCTCGCATCCAACGCCGGTGACGAGTGGTTTTTTTCTTTTTTTGCTCTGACTCTCGGTCTCGAGGATCTCGTCGCAGAATCTTCAAAAACCCATTGCCGACGGGACTCGCGATCCAACCGTGAAGTCTTTATACTGAGAGAATACACAGATCTGTAAAAGAAAATGAATAAATGAGCGACGAGTCGTTAGAAAAAATAGTTAAGGTTTGTCCAGTGTGAACATTTCCGTTAAAAGGTCACGATATTTTGATAACAAAAAAAAGATCATTAGACAGGGAATTACTCAATTGTCGAATCAGGGAATTAAACAGAGACGTAAGTTAGTAAAAATAAATAAAAATTATGGTTTCAAGAGACTAGAAGAGGTTCATAAGCGGTACGATTAATATTGTGAAATTTTTTTACCTTGTCCTTTAGCCTCTGACAGAGTTGAAGCGCAATTGTGAGAAGTACAAGGGCGTCGTTGAGCCAAGGAACGCTGCATTCGGCCTGTTGGGACTCGTACTTAACGCTCCCATGGGCGTTCTCCAACTGATAAACAGCCAACACGAGCTTGTAGCTTTGTATGTAAAAGCTTATTGCAAGATTTTCCGGTAAGTTGGGATTAAGTGACTTCATGTTTCGGCTCTTCATGAGATCGTCTATAGTCTTCTTCTTGGGGACTATGAGACTCGTTCGACTGCGCTGAAGACAACCGAGTATATTGCCCAACACGTGCATTACCTCGTCCGATGTCTTAAATTCGTATTGACGATCCACGTTGTCTATATGCGCTATCGCTTGTTGCAGATGATTCGCCGCGTCCTGGATCTGCTGCAATTTCCACGGATGGTCGTTCTGTATGCTCGTTCGCATGGACACGTTTTGCTGACGTTGCACCTTGAAATTTACCTCCTGCAGAAAGGATCAATATACTAACTGAACCATATTATTCAACTATAGTATATAGATCTACTGTTCTATAGACCTATTGAAGTATTTAATTATTATATTTTTCAAAATATTTAACTATTGAGTTAGTGAATTATGAAATTGTTAAACTATTGAATTATTAATGTGTTCAACTGTTCTAAAATAAGAATTATAAAATGTTTGAAATATCAAACACTTAAGCTATTGAATTAGTGAATGATGAAATGGTTTAATCAGTGAATTATTAAACTGCCGAAGTATAAATCTATTGAATTAGTAAATTATTACATTCTTCAACAATTGAATAATTAAATGTTCGAAATTTTGAACGAATCAATTGTTGAATCAGTGAATGATGAAATTGACAAATTAGTATAATATAAAATTGTTAAAACTTGAAACACTGAACTAGTCAATCATTAAATTATTGAAATTGTTGAACTCTTGAATTATTCAATTATTGAACTATTCTAAATTAAGAATTATATCATTTTAAAAATATTAAACTCTTCAACTATCACAAAGTAGTGAATGATGAAACTGTTGATATATTGAATTAATGACTTTTTTTATTATCAAATTATGACTTCCTCATAGAGGCAATTTTTTTTTCGTGAAAACATTTTTTCAGTCTTTCATGTCAGATAACTTAATATGTTTCAAAACGTCCTAAAATCATGTTTAGAAAAAATGTTTGTGTGTGTGCATGATGAGCATGAGATAATTGAAATGACTATATCTCGAGAACGGATTGATCGATTTTTGTAAAACGTTGCACACGAGTCGGGTCGCAATCCCCGTTGGTTTGCTGCAATTTTTGCTGAAATCGCCAACGGGTGTTTCATTTTATGGATGTTTGAATTTTTCGAAAAAAGGGTGTGATCTCTTGAACTTTTGTACATTTTTAGCTATCAAGCTTAAACTTCCTACAGGAATAGGTTAAGGAACAAGATTGTTTGGTATTGAACTTGCATGAATCGATCAAGGCGTTCTAATTATATGCAATTATGGGTTTTTTTTATTTTACGAAAAAAAATAGATTTTTACTCTAACTTTTGTAAATATTCATTTATAAAACCCAAAGTTGACATACAAATTGGCTAGGATATTTGGTCTCGAATTCGGAAAAAATTAATCAAGGGGTTTAAATTTTGTTACATGTACAATGTTACTAAGTTTTTTACTTGATTTAAATAAAATTATTTTCCAGATTTGACAGCTTTTTCCATGAGGTAGACAAAATCGATAGACATACTTCCTCGTAGAGATGAGTTTGTCAAAGGTGGAAAATAGTGAGGCAAGGTTCTACTTTGCATCTTTGTTCACTATTCATCTATTGATGTTGAATTATCAATGTATTCAACATCAATTCTAACTAATTCCTTTTGCGTTACTCACAGCATTTGTGATACTATCCCCAGTCAGAACAACCACGCATTTGATATGATCATGAGGCGCAGCAAATACAAATCTGTCTGTCTTGCACTGTTGATCATTGCCGAACAGGGCCAGTGGGAACCTCTGAGCACATTCCTGCACAAAACAATAAATACAGTCAGTCCTGAATATCCATACCTCACTTCCTTGTCGCTGTAATGATGAAACATTGCTTGCAGAAGCTATTAATCCGAATATCCAAAAATAACAAAAGCTGCTCTCTCGCACGCACCGTTAGAATGCCTCTCAGCTGCGAGAGAGATGAGTGAACTTCTTCGTGGAGCACCCATTCAAATTCCATTTGCTGCAAGGATATAAATCAATTGTCTCAAAAAGAATAGTTTTCTAATTCGATAAAAAACGATTTTTTACCATTTTTATCTACGATAACTTTATTGCGGTGGGAATAAAAAAAAATGTACTATTTTAACGATTGAACCTTATTTATAAAATTGACGACAAACCGTCAATTACTTTCAAAGATTTTGCGGGGTACACGATAGTCGTCAAATTAAATTAACGTTTCAAAACCTCTCTGAGTCACTGAATATGAGTCTATAAGTTTTCTTGATCATATTAACAAATAATTTCGTATTTGCGGGCATAATACAAACACAAAAAACAGTGAAAATTTAACAAATTGAATAGAGAGGTGAGAAACTAGGTGGGGTGAGATAAAACTGACGTTGGTTCCCGTCAGGATAAAAGAAACGGGGATAACCTCGTCGAGAATTTCGGATGTTCACCGTATCAAGTTTTAGGCTACTAATATTAAGATTGGCTCGGTTACATAGGAGATAAACGTGTTTATCTTGAAAATACATAAACCAATAAGTTCACCGACGATTAGATAAGCGTTAGAGAAAAACAATTTGCTTACGAGATTATGAGCCTCCTCTTTCTCGCAGTCCGCCATTTTCGAAACTGCCGCGACATCTGCCGGTCTGCCAAACGTTTCGAAAGTTTTGAAGACGAGTAGTGTTGGCAGGATTGACCAGACGAAGTAGTAAATGCTATAATAATCAGCCTAAAGTGCTTTTGGCTAATAAATAAATTAATTAATTAATAGAAGCCGTAAACTTAAGTGGAGGAGAAACCTCCATCCTTATACAATAAGTGCGAAAGAGGTAAAACTAGTATAGCGTTCACAGCGGAGTGAGAGAGATGCAGCACATCTTTGTAAATGAATGGACGTGTCATCTCTCCCCTTTACGTGATGTGTTACACGTTTCTTTCGTTCTCTTTCACTCTTTCCCGATTGCCAATGGTGGTAAACCACTTGCGCTTATGGCGGCTCAGTTGGTAACCCACCTCACTTTACGGTGAGGCGAATGACTTATTTTACGTTGCCGATGGGTGAGAGATATAGCACCATAAGGATTGCATCAGTGCGAGAGAGATCACACCAAGTGTCTCGTGGTACAAAGTGAGTAAGTTTTTCGCTTCGTCTTAAGGTGATGTGCCACACGTTGTCCATTTCTCGTAGACCGCTAAATGTGCTAGAGAGATAGCAAAATATTTCCATCGCGAATTTCTCCGTCGGGATTAATCTTTCGGATAAAAGACGAGAACGGCAAACTGCAGAATTTCGGGACGCAGCTCTCCTCATTTAACCGGAAGAACAAACGTGGCAGAGATATTTGCATTACATAGTCTTTCATACCGATCAAGGGATAACACATCACCTTAAGATTATCTGACATACCATAGTCGGTATATCCATAACTGTTTGCTAAAAGCAATATACAACATTCGGCGCCTGCTAAACGCCTGTCATACCCCATCGACTCCTTTTTTATGAGGGGACTCTTAAGGCGAAACGAAACCTCCATACTTACACAGATGTGCTGCTTCTCTTTCACTCCGCCGTATCCGCCATACTAGTACCTACCTCTTTCGAGTCGTGGCTGGAGTTATATGTTTCGTCTCGCCTTAAAGGCCCTTAATTGTGGGCCTAACATTAAGGACTCACCACTCCCGAGAACCGAGAGATGAAGCATCTAGCTGATACGCTAGACGAGGCATTCTGCGACGAGTACTGAAGGCGTTCATCACTACTCGCGATTAACCATTGTACCCACATAAATTTTCTACATATAATCCTCGATACTATTACCATTGTCAGTTACTTGCTTATTTTTTCAAGGTTGCCGGCGAATTTTCGATAAAAGCAAATTAGGTGTCTCTTCGTCGATTCGTTAAGGACATTAATCTAATTTGCTTCTATCCAGAAACATATCCTGCACCCTAGAAAAAAAGAGGTAAGCAGTTGTTGATGGCAACTGATGAGCTCGAGATGGATGAGTGGAAAGGTTTGTCACATTACCTTAAGAGGGAGTAAAACATGTATGAGCGCAAAATAGAACTAAATGGCCCTTCACTGTGGAGTGAGAGAGAAATAAGTAATCTGTGTACGTGTTAAGGCTATGTCTCATCTTAACCCCTTGTCTTACGATTTAATTTCCAACTGTGCGAGCCAAAAGCGACACCAAGGTCGGTCGCGCGCAGGGACATACACAGCCTGGCTCAGCGTTCGAAACTGTACAAATCGCAAACTTCCTATGATTTGTATATACACGTGCGCGGTACAATTAACTTTGCAAGATGTTTGATAAATAATTACGATTAGTTGATTATTAAACAAAAAAAAGATTTATTGTTGCAAATTGGAAAGCATGCTAACATTTGATCTTGTCGATCAACTCCTATCATCCCTTTGTTGTATTCGACGATACACTTTGGTTTCCAAGTAGGATTGTGATGATTTTTGCTTTGCTCAGTCAGTGCTACTGTTGTGTGTTTTTGTAGATAGAATAAAAACGTCTCGTTTATCTTTACATTTTATTGCCAGTAATCCATTGCAGCTTCTCATTTCATATTTCCCGTTTTTTAAATTTTGTCCTCTTCCATTGTATATATTTCTTGAAATTGTTGATTAAAATAATTTATCACGGGTTTTATTTTGTTTAATTTGTCACTTCTATTGGCCACATTATTATTTGCAAAATGCAAAAATCTACTTATTTGTAAAATGTTTTGTCCCGATAACCTCGCGACGCCTCTGAGGCGTCATATTCATGTTTGGCGCGAAAACCTTGCGACGCCTCTGAGACGTCATTCTAAGCTAAGGGGTTAATGGATCCAGAGAAAGTAAAAAATACCTCAATTACAATTAAATTATAATTTAATTGGCTATATATGTGAAGCATTTTCTCTTTACTATTGATAGTTCAATAGAAAGTAAAAAGTACATAAATTCCAATTAAATTATAATTCAATTGGCTATATGCACATGCGGCACACGCATGGCGTGTTGTTTGTCAGCACGACAAGCTTCTCTTATCTTACTGTGTGGGTTCCGTCAATCGTCGTCGATTAACATCTAGAAACTTGAACAAAGACTATTGAAAATTAATTACTAAATTTTTTTTAATTGTATCGATAGCCACCTTTTTACTTCTTTACCATCCGTTACTGCTGCATAAGCAATTCCACAGTAAATTGGTTAAGTATTGACCCTGCATCTTTTAAATCGAAATGAAACTTTAAAAATTATCTGGTCCTCCTCCGGCGCGCCGTGTACACCAGCTGTGGGTTTAATTGAGTCGCGTTGAGCATCGACCACTTCGAAATTTTTAAAAGTGATTTAGGGTAAGATGCGTAACATTTTTAAATGAATGAAATAGTTTCTGATATTTATAAATGTCGTTTTTATTTAAACAAAATATGTATAATAATATCTTATGTAATTACATTAACAACGAAATTATTGCTTAGAAGTGAACATTCTCGGATTGTAATTTGCTTTTTTTTATAGATCATTATGAAGGAATTACTTTTTTGTTTTGTCACTTATAGCTCTAGCTTTCTCGAATCGCGATTCCGATATTTTTTTTGTGATCCCTGTACTAATTTGAATCAATTTTTATAGCTTGAACAGATCGTAGAAGACTAACTCCTGCTGATAATGTTTTAATTGTTCCGCCAATTCGATCGCATGGTACCTTTCCATTTCTAGTAGCAGAAAATATCATGTTGCAGTAAGTATGATGTCATCGTAATGATGGGAAAGATTGATGAATTTTTTTTAATTCTTACTGTCCTTACTGTCCTGCAGCACAGTTTGTGAAGTAATTAAGTTTTTTAACGTAACTTGTCACAGCCGTAGTGTTATGTGGTTCAAACAGTTCGTAATAATAGCAAAGTTGTTATATATTTATCTTTATCGCTATTTCATTGTGAAAGATTAACGGATTATCAACCCGTGGAAAAAACGCTTGCTCGTCGAATGTCGAGCTCAAGAGCTTGTTCGATGGTAAAAACCGATCTTTCCATTGTCAAAGAAGCAATAATTTTATTTCAAACGGCACCACATAGTTCAATAAAACGATTAGGATTGTTGAATCAAAGAAAAATTTATATTTCCTCTGTATAGCATCTCAGGATTCTCCAGCTGCAGATTTAAACATTTGCTATAATTAGCAGATTGTCAGAGCAAAACTTTTTTTCTATTGTCTCTACACTATCAAGAAAGTATTTAAAAAATTGGAAAATACTTTCTATCGGCATTTATTTTCCACGCGGTGCACAGTCGATGACAGTGATTGGGCGACGGGCGAAACGCCTTATAAACAAATTAATAAAAAATTCGAGTCCATTGATTGTTAATCCTGAAAAAAATTATATACGTCACAGAATATAATGTATAGTTTGATAAACATTTTTTAAAATGAAACAAATCGGTGATTTTGGCGAGAAAAGTTTTGTAACTTTTCAATTATTAATAACAATGGGAATTAGCAATTTTATAATTGCTTAAAGAAATGTTTATTCATTTAATTCCTCGAGTTTTAAAACGCGCTATTAGTTATAATCTTTGTACGACAAATAAAACCTGAGATATTAATAATATAATTCTATCGCCCGCAACGAAAAGGAACTAGTCGTTAGTTATACTGTACGGATTCATATCGATTCTCTGCATTTTTTATATTGATTGTCTAATAGAAACTTGGACAAAGATTTTAAAAATCTTAGTAATCATTTCAACAAGATATATTAATGGTCATTTTAATAGTTTTCATTTTACCACGGAAAACTACTATTAATTGACCTTTCAATCAAACAATTATTTCCCGAGAACGGTGTATCATATAAAAAACATTAAAAAATAAAAACGTGCAATTAATTTTTTTTTTAATTGAACATTGTTATTTGATTAAGTATAAAATGTTATCGTTTCAGGGGAAAAAACACGAAAGAACTAGTGGTTAGTTATACTGGACGGATTCGTATATATTCTTTATTTTAACATAGAAAAATATTGAACGAGCGTATACGAAATTGCTTGCGATACACGAATATACACAACAAATGGTTGACACATCGACATTCAATGAACGAGTTTCTTCAACTTTGGCATCTTTTTCGGGCAACTTATAACGTGACGACTCCAGTGTCGAGCCTGACAATTTTCGTCGCAGTAGAAGGCAACCTCGCATCCAAGGCACTTGAACATGGAACCAGTGAGACCACAATTTGAGCACTCCAAATTTCTCATTGTATTAGGACTGTAATTGACTTTTCCCAAATGCGGAGTCTCACAGTTTCTTGCATTATTATCTCCAGAATCTTTTATATTTTTTGGGCGGGATGAACTCATTGAGAGTGCCGAAGCCGAGACGAAACCAGGGGTTGAGGTTCTCGCGAGAGGATTCAAAATATTTCCAGTAGCTGCGGAAGTCCACGGAGAAGTTGATCCATAATTATAACCGCGTCCCATGGCGCCCAAGACATGTCCAGGTCGCCAGGAGGACCCGGAAACCGGAAGTCGCATAGAATTTTCTGGATAAGTCGCCCTGGCGAATCGTTGTTGTTGTTCCTGCGTCTGCTGCTGTTGCTGCTGCTGCTGCTGCTGTTGGTGCTGTAGACAATTTCTATAATTAATCGTCTGACCGTTAACAGGATTGCAGGAAATTCCTCTGTTATGTCCGGCAGTAGCTAAGGCCTGATGATACTGGGCGCTGGCCCTCTTCGCCTGCTCGAAAGTCGTTGAATATCCGGAGGGTTGAATTTTAGCATCCCTTAAATAATTCATCGAGTTTTCCAAGCGTTTTCCTTCGTTGTGTTGCATAACGGAAACTCTGTAGTTCGGACGCTGCAGAGACTCCGGGTTTCCGGGAAATTGAAGACTTCCGGGTGAAATGCGCGCTTGTTGATTATTCAAAAGCGAGGAATTCGGTCGCATGAGGGGATACTGAAGTATAGCCGCGCTGTTCCAGAGTGATGCGGTGGCGGCCGCGGCAGCAATTGTCGGACTGTAACCGTAAGCTACGCTGTACGGATCGATCTGAAAATGGAGTAGGAAATAACGTAGTAATTAAATGGCGAGCGAAAACAGCTCGTCAACTTTTTGTTGCGTGTCTATCATGAAAAGAGAGAAACAAAAACAATAAAGAGCGCGAGAAAGAGAGGCTCACGGCATAATTTCTGGTGTACAATCGCGCCATGGCGATTGGCGAGCAAAATTCCTGGCGGAGAGATGACTGTGGCGGTTGAGGAGGCAGAGGCAATGTGGGAGCGTAAGATTGAGGTAACGTTTGAGACTGCTGGTCCTGAGCTGATCGCTCTTGCCAGCGATCAGCTCTCCACTGGGATGCGACGTTTACCGTCTCATCAACGACAGGGTGAGCCGCCGCTGTTTGAGGGACTTTCGGGGTCGCTGGTTTACTGATATCGGAGCTGAAGACCTAATGAAAAAATACTTATTGTCAATATTCGGGAAATTATTTTTTTTTTAATTTAATGTTGGGCACCACTTACTGACAACTCGACAACAACAAAAACAAACACAACAACCACAGCAATAATAATAATAATAATAATCGTTTCTCCGTCTACTCAGGTCACACGAGTCTAAACTGCCTGCTTACCTTCGGGGGAAAGGAGCAGTCAAGCGAAGTTATTTTGAATACCGTCCGCCCGTGCTGTATGTAGGTCAAAGCCCTACAGGATCGACCATTATAATTGTAAACAACAACAACGACAGCCACAACAGCAACAACAACAACAACAACAACAACAACATCAACAATATAACCGTAGAGTAATAAAATGGTCGTTTGTCATAAGTCTTAAGATCATACGCACCTTTCGGCGACATGCCCATTATCTGGTGGGTCGGCTGCAGAAAGTGATCATTCTGGATTACCTCCATCTACTTAGGTCTCACGATTCTGGACTCACCTATTGCTTACCTCCGAGCTGGAGAAGCGGTCAGGCTGATTGATAATTAAGAAACAGCCCCTGCCCGTCTTTTCGGTGAGTGGGAACCCTAACAGGGTCGGTCGGGTGAGAGCTCATACATTTTTTCGTAACAACAACAACAACAACAAAAACAAATGAACTAGCGAAACGTAAATTAGGGCCGATGATAGAATATCGCAAACGTGTATAGTAAACGTACCTGAAAGGCGCTAGGTCGATCCTCGACCTGCGCAGGTTCCGGCAACTTGTTACTCGTTTCGACGTTAGGCACTTGTTTTTTCGATAATCTGGCAATCCAATTGGCAAGAGTCGGAAACTGTTCGGCGATACCGAAACCATTTCCACTGCTACTACCCTGTGACTCGACTACGTTGTCTTCACGCACAGTCACGACTTTTTGCTTGGTCCCTTCATCCTTCTCGGCTCGAAGCTCCCGAATATTGCCGAGAATTTTGCAGGATGAAGTAATAGGCTGCGTGTCCACCGTGGCTACGGTCGCCGTAGCTTCATTGATCTTGTGTAAAAGCTGCGGCTTAGCCTCGTAATCGGTGTCCACGCTCGTCGTATCGATCACCACTGGCTGCGGGCTCGACAAGCGCTTTATCACTGGTTTTATGCCTTCTGGACTTACCACGCGAGCTTTCGCTTCGATCACTGTATTTTTGCTCACTTTAGGCTCTTCGTAGACCTCGAGAATTTCCAAATCGTTTTTACTGATGTCGACACAAGGTTTTTCCGACAAATGTTCCGGGTCAAGGACGAGCTCTACTTTGTCCTTAATAATTGTCTCCGTTGTGGTGGTTATGACCGGCGAGGACGGGCCGGCGATCGTTTCAAGCGGTTTTGCAAGCGGCGATCGATTTTTATGCTTAGCGTGACCGCGACAAGAGTAGCTGTCGTCCCAGGCATCGTCGATGCAGTCAGCGATCGTGATGTAGACACGCGGTAGAACTGGCGGGCTGTTTCTTATCTCGCTGGGTGATCTCACGGCCTCGTAGTTCGTCGGCGATCTTGGCGAGAGTTTCGGTGGCTCCAGAGAGGGTGAGGAGCATACCGAGGACGAATTCGAGTTGCAGAAGGCCCTGGCGGGCGAAAGTATCGCGCTCTGTTCGCAATTTTCTCCATGATGTACCTTCTCAACGTCCTGGTAGGGTTTCCAATCAGGCTGCACTGACTCCTCGACGTAGACCGCTTTCGGCAATTCATTGAGCAATTTTTCCAAATGTTTTATCTGTCCCTCGTAACGATTCATCGTTTGACGAAGTCGACTAGCTCGCAGTCCCGACGAAGACGTAAAAACGGTGCGTAGCATTTCTTTTCCCAATTCGACTGTCTTTCGTCGTAATTGTCGTAGCTTTAGCTTCAATTTTGTCTGTCTGTAGCGAAGCTTCGCGGCATCGAGGGTGTCCAGTCGGGGCTCGCTCGAGGAATCAATGCGCTCCTCGTAGGGAGGCGTGTCGCCAGTTACTATTCGATATTTGCTGCTAATTCCACTTTCAAAATTAGCAAATGCTCCGCTTCGAATAAATCCAGTTTGTATGTTGAAGCCCGAGTCATTGATCTCCCGGCTTATTTCCTGACAGGTTGACTCTCCCGAAACTACGCGGTGTTCCTGCAGGGTCTGAATCTTCTTAAGCCTCAAAGGCGGCACCGTTTTCTCGATTTCCGTAATTACACCAGAAATATCCTCTTCCTCCAACTCTCTTTTTCCTTTTCTTCGTCGTTTCCTCTTCTCCTTGGACACAAACCCGTGAACCCAACATCCGGGTGACGAGGAATCCAACCTCGATGGACAGATGCTGATTTCGTCGCTGAGATCAATTCTCTCTGGACTACGAGAGATGTCGATCAAATTTTCACTCGTTGACACCGCATTTTGATTATTCAAGCTTCTCTTCATTATTGAATCCTCCTCCTCGGGCTTTCCTTCCTTTTTATTTGTAGAAATATCAACTTGAAGGACCGATGGCTCAATCGTCTGTGGAGCGTCTATGACGAGGGCTTCAGAATAAGTAGCCGTGGCGACCAAGTTTCTTGGGTTTCGTCCTAGGGAACTCTTGACGATGGTCGTTCTCGATGGTGTGTGGTGAGGCACAGGACGCACCGGCAATGAGCGATTCGGTTGAATCGGTATCACGAAAGCCTGACGGTCCCTCAATGCAGTGGCTAGACTTCCACCGACAGCTTGCTCAGCTCCCTTAGACGTATTAGTAATATTATCTATCATCGTTGAGCTGCATATAGACGAAGACGTTTCCCCCCGTAGGAGCCGCGCACCTGTGGAACAACCGCACTGGGTTCTAGAACGATGGATACGGCGAAGGCAATCGTATACAATGAAACACACGGACACCAAGAGACACCACCTCCCCCCGTCCCACTCAACCCCCTGAAAATAGTGGAGAGAGCTTTCTGCTTTGACTTAGATATCAGGAGGAGAAACTCGTGTGATAAAAGTCGATATATAACGTGGAAAATGCGAGAACCCTGAGTTTACTTCGCTCTGCAGTTCTGAATACGTGTAGGGCTACGTGGGGTAAGACGGCACGTGTTCGACAACCGCAAATTATCGTTTCAATTATTATTTTCCTATAAATCCAACCTTCGTATTATGAATGCCCTTAAAGTCATTACAAAATATTGAATATTAATAGAATTTCAAATCTCGTTATAATAAATCTTCACTCGATATTAACGACGAATATTTAAAATTTATATTGTATTAAAGTACGAAATGTTTTTAGAACATTTAACTAATTTGCAAATTTTTTAATTTGTCGATTCGTTTGTAATATAAATTTTTTAAAACGGAAATTAAAACATTGAACGAAAACCATAAAGTTTTGTGGAAATTGAGTTAGAAACTGTCTGGCGCTTCTTCCCCGATACCGACGGTCTTAATATCTCTCTATGCCCGTCTTGCCCCCTGCCCTAAACTGCACATGAGCGTTTTCGTCCTTTCTTTATCTCGTTTCTCGAGTTCTGAGGCTTACAGAAGTATATATTGCACACGATATGGTCATATCGCGTAGCAAAGGGTAGGGGACCCCTTTCAGAGCTTCCTTTATAATTCACCGTCCTCGGCGACCAGCGACACGACGTTGGTTTGCGGGGCATCGGGCTTTCCCTCTTTATCCTACAGCCACGGTTCGACTATATGTGAAACTACCATACTCGTGAATAAGTCAGGAGCCGTCGAGTCATTATACCCGAGAACTTGGCAGCCGCTGACGTTGTGCCGATGCGTCTTGCTCGCGGTTACATGTCTGTGCGGTATCGTGAAAAACTTGTATCTCTTCCCCCCCAACTCGTCATCAAACTATTTTATACAAATATATTCTATGCAAAGTCCCCAGAAAAAAAAAGTAAACTTGGAAGGGTGCATCTCTCTATTATTACACGTTCGCCACATGCTTTGCGTTTAGTTCGAATAAATTAGCGTGTACACTTTATTTTTGTGCGATAAGACAAAGCACTATAGTCGTGGGTTTGGTATTGATGCAACGAAACGTGAAAACTTTTCCCGCCGGCTTTCTTAAAATTAAATATAAAACTCACCGAGTGAACACATGCCAAGCGTACACTTTCAACGGTTGAATTAACTTGGTATTGTAGTTAATGAAGCAGACAATTTTTCTCCCGAAGCTGTCTTGAGTCGTCGGAGAAGCGCCGAGTCGGGAGGGCAATGTATATAGACGGATGGAGGGATGCGTCGAGTTCTCGGGGGTTGCGCGAGGCCACGCGGACGGCGATCGACTCGCGAATGCGGTTGTCGCCGTCGGTCTTCTCTGCATCTCCTAACGCCACGTGGTGGTCAAAGGTCGTGCGCAGGTGAAGACAGATAGGTGTTCCAGGGTCGCGTGGTTGGACGTATCGGTCTTATTGAATCCAACCACCGACCACTGCCGGTCATCCCATCAGTTGGATTTAATAAAGTCGAGTCGTAATGAAAACAAAACGCAGCCAGGAGTTAAAAATACTAATTATCAACATTTTGGAATGGCCTAGTGACAGGATATTAATATACTGTCAATAGGGGATTATATCCTCTGGAAAAAGAATATATCTGACGTATAGAACTTTTCGTCGGTATACATGTGAGACATTCGCGGTCAACTCAGCCAATTTTTTTTTATTCTCTTAATCTATCCCATAATTAATCGAATCACAATATCGCTTTTATATTTTTTCAATTTTAAAAATCCAATCTGTTTCGAAATGCTATTATATATTTTTTTAAATCAGCCTAATTCGAAAATTACGAGTCACAGTAAAAATTAATTAAACTATTAAAGTTGTAGTTTTATATCAGTTTTTCAAAGTTATTTTTACATATCATTTTATCCGCTGATAACGTTGATATTTATCAACAAGTAACATTGGATATTCCGCGATTAACATTTTGCTTCTTCATACAGGAAGCGTTTTTATAAAAAGAATTTGTTTCGAGATTTTAATGTCAGAATACTTAAAATGTTCCAAAACGTCGAGCAACCATATTTCGAATAAATGCCCGGACGCGCGTGCGCGTGCGTGTGATGAGCTTAAAAAATTGAAATGGCTACATCTCGAGAACGGGTTGATCGATGTTATTGAAACTTTGCACACGAGTCGGATCGCAACCCCTGTCGGTTTGCTGCAATTTTCCCCCGAATTCCTAACGGGTGTCTCATTTTATACTTGTTAAAATTTTTCAACAAAAGGCGGTACACTCTCTGGTTTTCGTAAATTTGTAACTATCGAGTTAAAACTTTCTACAATAATAGGCCATGGGACAGGGTAGTTCGGTATTGAATTTGGCACGAATCGATTGAGACGTTAAGATTTTATGGAATTATAAGTTTTTGTAATTTTGTCAAAAAAATATTTATTTTAGCTCTTACTATCGCAAATTTTCATCTACCAAACCGAAATTTGGTATAAAAATTGGCTAGAGGACAAGGAAACTTGTTTATTTAATTTAGCGAAAATCGATTGAAGGGTTTGAGTTTTATTAAACGTGCAATGTTACGAAATTTTAACTTAATTTTTTTTAATATATATTTTTCACCTTTGACCAAGCATTCTCTATCGACGTATTTTTTTAATTTGCTTATAAACTGCTTTCTCATTCTTTTTAATGGCTGATTATTTTTACTCTCGCAAATTTTTAGAATTCTTGAGGTTATTATATTGTACACGATATATGTAAAACCAAGCCGGCAAAATAGAAACTTGCAGATAGTTTCCTCATTATTTCACATCGCTCATAAAGCTTCCTTTATGAGGAAGTCAAAATCGATCAATATACTTCCGCGTAGAGTGTGCTTCGCGAGCGATGTAAAATAGTGAAAAAGCAAGTTGCATGGTTATAGTTGAAAGATTTTTTTTCTATGAATTCTAATCCCATCCCGATCGATGTAATCAACGTATCACGATAACATAGAAATATATAAGAATTAAAGTCCATTCAAAAGACTCGGTTCGAATAAAAATATTTTTCAATTAATTATTCAGTGATCGATTTATTTGTTTGCTAATTATTTCGAGTTTGTATTTGATATGGTTTGTGGAACGAATTCACGGAGATAATTGAAAGCACACTTTAAAAAATTAATGAATCTCCATATTTTTAGCTTTCCGGTGCTAAAAATTTGAAAATCCCACGCAATTGAAATGATAAGAATTGATTTTTTTTTAAATTACCCCTGAGAGTATAAAGAAAGATTCAGAGATGAAGAAAATGTTATTTTCCGACTGTTTCAACACGAAAAAATGCTATATATGTTAGGATTATAAGTTTCCGGGAAGAATCAATTGATTTGTGACTTGCAAAACGACCTTAACTACGATAAAGGCTTGTTCCAGATGAAATATTTATAGATTTGGTAGCATATTGATAGTCCGATAGTTTTGGGCAATTATCTGTCGCCATTTACCCTCGATGCATGTAACACTTATTCAACAAATGCACGTCAGACCACGTAAGACATGCATATCTTGCATGCCTTACCCTCGGAAAAGTTTTCGATTCACGTGCGAGACAACGACGACGTCGACGGCCGCGGCGGCGGTGGCGGCGGCGGCGGAGCTTCATCATCAGAAGCAGGAGCAGGTTGAACACCGCTCTAAGCATAACCACCCCTTCAGCTCATAAATACTGCAAGTGCGTAGGCGGTCGCCCTCCGTAATATTGCACTTTTATCCTTGTGGTAAGTATTCGCTCTCTCCCCTTGTGTTGTTTCCCCGGCTGATAGTTTGCACTCTCGATCACTGTAAATTTCCTCTTGGTCGTTTCCATTGCATATGAATGCATTTTATTGAGTATGGTATATAAAGAATAAGTAATTTAGCAAAGAAATAAACGTACGTCGAAGGTAATAATCACATAAAATCTATACGAAAATAAAGATATTGCTTAAAGTAAATTGCTTACTCAATATTTTTCACCTTTGAAAAGTGATCTCTATGAGGAGGTATACGTTGATCAATTTTGGCTTTCTAATAGAGAAAACTTGATAAAAGGTAGAAATATATGAGAAAGCAACGGACAAGATTCTACTTTACATCCTTGTTAAAAAAAAAAAACGGTAGAAATCGAAGTGTAACGAAGTTCAGTAGTCGAGAAATTAACATGTGGCCTCTAAATCACTAACAACCTTCATAAAAAAATTTGACTTATTAGTATTAGTAATTCGTTTATGCCAAATTTTAGTTCGATTGATAAGCTGATTCTGAATTCACAGGTCTTTTAGTTTTGCGAATATGAAGGATATCGCAATAAAACATTGAATCTACCGTAACATTCGTATCCTTTTATAAATGTTGGCCAAATCTCACATCAAACATCCTTTGATGCTATTAGATATGTACAAAAAGTTTCAGCCTGTGAGTTGTTATAATGATTTCGCGGAAGATGCAGCGGCGATAAATAAGCAGATTCAGAATTAAAGTTCAAACCGGTCAACAGATTTTTACGAATCTTTGTACCTAACATTCATTGACAATTATATCGTGTGTGTAAAAACTTTTATCTCCCTGGCTTAAGTTTTGCGGAAATTAGTGCGTTAACATGAATTTAACGTGTAAAATCCAGTAAGATCCGAATTTATATTCCGATTTCGATCAAATTCAATATAAAAATTTCTTCAGATCGTTGTTGCTAAAGGACTTTGTTTCAATTGATTGGCGGTGTCCCGCCAAACTGACAAGAATTGTCACTCCAAGCTTTGTCAAGCATCTCAAGGACAATTACGTGTCTAGGGGCATAACAGCAGAAAAATTAAATTTTCTCACATTTTATTCGCTCGGTGTACTTTCAATGATCTAATCTTAAGCGGTGCCAATTTGGAGATTTTGGAGGTTGCTTGGTTTCAATTGAACCTACATCATGACAACTTCAACGTCTTTTTAACGTGTTGCTCAACCAGAATGGTCATAAGCTTAGGGTCCTATTTTAAGTATGATTTTTAAACAGAGGCATGCGCATATCCACTTTTCCAAATATTACTCTTTGTTGAAGTGTAAAAAATAAAATTCATTTTGCGTTATATCTCGAATGTTGTTCATACTATGTTATCATCCCAGAGATCAACTATTACATTTGCGGCAAATATAACAATACCTCGACTTGAATGATGAGTAAAATGAAAATCATGAAAAAATGAGTGCAGCGATGACAAAAAAGAAATTGAACCGCGCTTTGAGCCATCTGAAATCATAAATAGCGCACAAAGAAATCGCTCTTTCTTACCGATCAATAAAAAAGATATTGAAATGCGAGAATTTTCACTTTGAAGCAACCATTCCGTTATTAATATAATGAAATAAAATGTTATTGCCCATTGTATATTTGTTTAATTAATAATTAAACATTTATAACAATAAAAAATTGTTTCATATAGTATTTAAATCCTAAGGATTCCTTCTTAAAAATCGCAAACCCCTTCTGAAGGGGTACGTGCGCAAAGCGACTTAAAAGCCTGCAGACAGCGCGTGAGGCACCGAAAGAATACCTTATAAATAGATAAAAGAAATAGAGTTTTTCAAATGTCCATTTCGGAGAAATATTTAAACGTTTTAGAATCGAATGAAGAATTAATTTTTTTTAAATACCGAAATTGACGGAAAAAATTATTTAACTTTTCGATTGTTTTGCAAACATTTTTTAAAATGTTATTTTATTGGAGGGAGGATGGTTCCGCCATATGGTGTACCCATATTTAATCTCTCCTGACGAAGCTCTGAGACGAGCTCCTGCCCATGAAGGACGCCGGGTTTCCATCCCACTGTAACCTGCTGGGATACCTTACCCGAAAGGGTTGCCCAAAGCAGTATACATCCGAGAGGTGATCCTGCCATATGCTAGTAGCCGTGTTAATACCCTCCAGAGTTCGTGTTGTTTCTGCATGACTCTTCGAGAGTCCTCTGTCTTCACTATTTCGTTCTTTTCAGTCTATGTGCCGCTGACCCCCCCTCCCCTCTATCTCGATGGAAATCTCGATGGGGAGGTTTTCCTCGCGCTCGTTATTGCTCTGCACACGAGTCCCCTGATATGTTCGAGTTTGTTCCCCGCCGTGACCATCGACGTTCTCCTCCGCCACACCAGAGCTCCATGCAGCAGGGCGGGTTAGATAACGGCAATGTAACCCCACCGTATCATTCTAGAACCAAGTTCCCATACTTTACCGCAAATCCTGCTAGTGGCCCATGAGAGTCCACAGGCCGCTTCCAGTTTAGTTTAGCGTCTAAGAGGACTCCCAGACGCTTCAGCGCGTCTGCGAGTGCAAGCGTTCTCTCATAAATGGTTGGGGCTTGCCAACCCACTATCTTTTGTCTCTGTGTGAAGAGAACCAGTTCTGTCTTGTCCGCATTGACAGTCAGCTCTGTCCCTTCATACGTTTTTCTAACTATCCCCAAAGCCGTATCGGTTAGACCCCTGACCGTGTCGCCGTGCTTGGATTCCACCACAATGACGATGTCGTCTGCATAGCTTTGGGTCTGGAAACCCATGACGTTAAGTTTAACCAGGTCAACAACGACCAGGTACCACAACAGGGGAGAGATAACTCCCTTCTGTGGGCATACTAGAACTACCGAGTCCCACATGTTGTTCTTGTCATCTCTTGTGACCTTCAGTCACCAACACGAGAGCATGTCAATCCAATCCACCTTATCGTGGTTGCATCGAATCCATGCCTCCTTGCGCCTTTACAATGGCCGTGATCGGAGTGCAGTCAAACGCTCCCTTCATGTCCATGAATACTCCCACTGCCAGTTCTCTAGCTGAGCGCACCGCCTCCAGACTGTGTACCAGTCTGTAGAGCGGTGTCTTCACTGACTTCCCCGGATGATAGACAAACTGCATGTCATGCAGAGGCTTCTGTTTAAGGGGTAACACCACTGTAACGGCTTAAAACACGCTTTTTTTACGATTTTTTTTGGTTGGAAGGAAAGGTGATACGAAAATACAATTCAAGGAAGATATTGAGTGTATATTGAAGTATATTACAAAAAATTTTTATCGAAAAATATTTTTAAATGGCGATGTTTGAGCCATTCTCCGCAGCCATTTCGAATTCGAGGCGCACCGCGGCACGCAGCATAACTGGTGCAATTTTGGACCTGGAACAAAAAACAATAATTCTCCGTTATCTATATAGTTAAAGCTAGAGTAATACGTGGGGGGTTTAAAAAATATTGATTCTTGTAGAATTGACGAGCAATTAAACAAGAAATGACAAATTTTCGGCAAAAAAGGCAATCATTTGTTAATAAAAAATGTTTAAATTAACTTATCGAAAATATGTAGTTATGAATATTACTTATGAAACAACTTAAGAAAATATGTATCCCGTATCTAGTCCTCTTCCAAATGTTATTTTTAAGATATTTTCGAAAGTTCAAATCAAAAGAATAAAAATTGTTCGAGTTATGCTGCGTGCCGTTTTGATGAAAGATATTTCGAGAAAAACGCTAGAGTTTTGATGTGTATTTTACATATGAAGAAATGAAAAATTCGATGACTAAAAAATGTTTACCGTTAATCTGCTGTCCCAGGACCATAAAGCTGTCCTTCCACGTTGGAAAATTCCTCCTCACTTGCTTTTCGCGACAATTTGAGGGCAGAGCGCGCCTCTTTTGCTGCATCCGTCAAAGTTCGTTCGGCGTGTTCGATCCGCTTTGCGTCGGCTTCGAGGCAAAAATTATACGAATAAACCCCTATATCCATCTGCAGAACTTTCATAATTCGTAAAATGCTTGTTAGACCATCGTTAAAACAGCGCACTGCAATATCAGTCGCTATGTTCAACACTTTTTTTCCGCTCAAATACGATTTTGGTGCCAATCTCCAGACCGTTGCGTTAAAACTTTCATTGCTGTTTTGCGTATATCCTCCTAAGCAACGATTCAGCAACTCGTCCCGGTTCAGTTCTTCGTAAATTGGTTTTATCGCGTTGAAAACTTCTTGGAAAAGTGGCAGCTTATGATGGAAGGTGTCCAAGGAATTTGCTGCTTGCGCCTTCTTCCAGTCGCACCCAGATTCTGAACATCCATCGTGCTGCGGTTTTTAGTCGGTTGATAATTTATGGTATAACGTCACCCAAATTTCTTTTTTCATATCTTCCACTGAGTTTGGATTTCGACGAATTGCTAAGACACGGTCTATAACGTTCGAATCCCTCACACTCGACCACACAACGGGATGACGTACTAACGCGCGCACGGCTTTACAACGAACAGTTACAAAAAATATAGTCCAATATAATCAAATAAATTAAATAAAATAAATCAAGAAACGTTAGTTAGTCCTAACAATCCGCGACACGGTCTATAACGTTCCAATCCCTCACACTCGACCACACAACGGGATGACGTACTAACGCTGCACCGTAGAGTAGTCTGACGCGCTTGAGGAAACGTGCGAAATTTGATGGAAAACATTTTTTTTCCGGTAAAAACGGGTTTGTCCCATATTGTAAAAAGTTCAAAGTATTTTTTAAGCTAATAAAAAAAATCGATTTTTTTTTAAATCTACAGTGGTGTTATCCCTTAAGAGGCTCTGCCCTGCCGTGTCGGTCTACCAGTTTCTCCACCTTTTTTTAGCACCCGGTTAATCGTAGTCCGTCCTCCCGGGCTTTGGTATGAAAACCACCCTCGTTCCCCTCCACGACAAACAGATATATCCGAGGACTATACGCGCCCTTATTGCTTTAGTCAGCGGTAGAATCAGTACCCACAGCCCCTGCTGTAGCAGTGCCGGGAATATTTCACCCTCCCCCACAGTTTTATAAGGTTTTTGCAGATTTATGACTACTTGAAAGATATATATCTATAGAAGCTTATTCTTTTGGCTTTATACGCGCTTTGGTTACTGAGAATCGAAAAATTGGTTTCCCTTCTTTTTATGTATACTTTGTGGAAAAAAGGTGCATTCGATAAAAAAAAATTCGACGTCAAACTTCGGCCGATTTGCGCTGAATATCGCTTATATTATAGGTGGTCTCGTTGCTTTGCGTTAAATAATTTCAGTTTTTTTTTAAATTTCGATTTCTTATATAGGGAGAACCATAACACTAACATATTCAATTAAACTACGAATGAGGGCTTTGTATATTGTATGATTATTTTTATTTTTATCGTGAGATAATTGCAACCTTGTTTTATTGAAATAAATAAGAACGACTTTTTCAATTTTCAATTCATGATTATAATTCGCCGTTTTCAAAAGTGTTGCTAGAACCAAAGTTGACACACAAAATTTTAATTTAAAAAAACATAAGGGTTACAATGAATTTAAAAGAAGCGAGAAAGACTCGGTTTAAAAATAAATAAATAATAATATTTGCAATGTAAAAAGAAACGAGTCAGATTGTTTTTGAAAATGGTGTTACGTTGAAATAATTTTTTTAAATTTTTAGCTCATGACCATTAGAACGCGCTCTATTCAAAATTGTTGTTGTAAGAAGAATCTCTAATGAAAGTTGACACGCAGTCCTGAAAAAAAAACAATAAAAGTTACGATGTAAAGAGAAACGAGCTTATCGATTGTATAACTTTTGAAAATGTTTTACCCTAAAAATGATTGAGTATAAATTGTTCAAATTTTTCTTCTTGACTAGAACTCAGTCTTTTCAAAATTGTTGCTGTAACAAAGGTCTCCGATAAAAGCTATGGACATGGAAAATAGTCTATAGACTCCAGTTTGTCAGAAAGACTTTTTATCGAGCGAACTTCCTCGATGCATAATACCGGAATACCGGAAATAGCAACAGTACTACCGATTTATTGGTCGCATAATAATCATCGTAGGACGTTCACCACTCGACAACGACAGTACCTACTGGAAATGAAACTACCACTGCTGCTATGATGTACAGCCAGCACTCGCGCTCTATTCACTGTGCATCGATCGATCGCTCGTGTCCGCTTAGTTGCTACTCGATTGGTATCGAGCAAACAAATTGAATGTACACGAGCGATGTCGCGTTGTCATCGCAATTTCGTCTGCTATTCCTCTAGTCGAAAAAAACCCCCAAACTGTCGTTACCACTGAAGTCGTTGCTGCAAGACTCTCATCGCCTTCGTATTTCTCTATTATTTAAGTTAAATCATCTCTACGCTATGTCGAGAAAAGCTCCAAGGACCGCTGATGCTCGGTTAAATCGGAATCCCGTAAGGTCAAAATTTCCACCGGGAGTTTACACCATCCATACACCCGCGGTTTGTGATCACATGCTTAAGAACAGACCTATACACTTGCAGAGAGCCAATGCGTACGAAGGCAAACAGGTAAATTCAATTATCTACTTTACTCAGCTAAATAGCACTTGAAGTTAAATAATCAATAAAATTGTTTCATAGCAGTATCTACCTCCGAGTTGATTGCAATAGTTTATTTCTAATGAATATTTTTTTAAATAAATTATTCCCAGCAAGGTTGTTTGCTAACTTTTTACTTATTTTCGTTCCTCATAAAGTGAGTGTTGTTTTCGTGAAAATCTTTTTCTTCATGACTATCATGTCAGAATATTGAAAATGGCATAAAGCGTCGATAAACGTGATTCAGAACAAAACGTCTGTACGTGCGTAAGTATTTTCGTTGTTAAGAATCTAGCGCTTGTAATTTCTTAGACATTGAGCTTAAATTTAATTCACAAGTGGTCTGTTATGAAACAAAGTTTGAAATTGCAGTGTATCGGTCGAGGGGCTTAATTTAAATGGGATATTGAATTTTTTATTCATGTCTGTCGTAGCTGGTGCAAATGTTAAGAGACTATAATTTTCTACACAAGTGGATTTTACATTGAAAAATAATTGGAACAGAATTTGGAGATGATCGATCGAGTGGTTAAAATGTTATAATTTGTATTTTTCGAAATTTAAATGCAAATGACTATCAAGACAATTAACATCACAAATATCTCTAAAAGGATTAATTATAAAGTTACAAAGTAGAGCCTCATACCTTGCTTCCTATTCCTTTTAATATTTGATTGTTATTACTCCCAAAAATCTGGAGTTATTGATCGTAACTGGTCTATAAAGTTTAGCAATCCTGCGAAGTAGAACAGATTCGCAAAGCTTCCTCCATAAGGAAGCCGACAATATTCAACATACGTCCTCACAGAGGTTGCTTTGTGAACGGTGTAAAACAATGAGAAAGCGATCTGCAACGTGTGAGACCACACAGAATTTTTAGAATTACAATTGCCAAATAAAATTTTCAAATTATATTTCAACGTCGCGTTTCAAATAAATATTATTTTCATTCAATAGAATTGTTTCAAACAATACGTTTATTAGTATTTTTTTATGCCTAGCGCTTTCAAGTTGTAATATTCTATTAATTTTTAGAACTATAATTGCTGAATAAAAATCTTCAAAATAGCCGAAATTCGCATCAATCTAATATCGATTTTAGTATCCACTTTAGTTATAAAGGCATAAAGTCTCGTAAATAGAGATGAACTCGAGATATGCACTTCCTCTTAATAAGTACTATTAAGATTGAAAGGAATTGTTTGAAAAATTATACACAACATTGCTAATTCGTGATTCACTATGATTCAATTGACTTTCGACAGATGACTGAAGACGCTAAACTAATTCCTTCGAAAGAACCAACGGTTTATCCGAAGATAATAAGCCAAAAGGAGTACGATTACTTTCGGGAGCATGCGATTGCTGGTTTAACTACGAACAAGGAACGCGAGGCAAAACTCTTGGCAGAAGAAAAAGAAAAGGATCGTTTGATCGCGGAAAGCATGGCTCGAAAGGAAAGATTTCGACAAATAGATTTACAAAAAATGCGGGAGAAACCTGCCCGTCTGGATGAAGTGGAAGCCGACGCCCGACGGAGGACTATGCATCTTCTCGAGAGGGCTTACAATCTTAAGATCGAACAGGAGGAGGAGATTCAGAAATGCAACAGGTTGATTCTTGAGACGAAGTGCAGGGCTATACGAGACGCTCAGGTAAACTTTCAGAAAATGTTATCTTCGCTTTAACGTGATATGCTACATATTTCTGTAGATTTTTTTCACTCCTCGTAGTACAAATATCTCAACCATGGTTGATCTTTTGATTAGAAAAGGAGAACGGTGAACTACGTCTTAGAATTCTACAGTTCACCGTTCTCACTTATTATCCGAATGATGAATCGTAGCGGAGAAATTCGTGATTGAAAAATTTTGCTTTCTCACTCAAACGCATTTCAAGAGCGATTTAAGAGAGAAAGAATAAATATAACAGTTAAACCTTTCTCTCTTTTGCCTTAAGGGGAGGCGAAAGATTCATTTCACTTTGTACCACGTGACACCTGGCGTATTCTCTCTCGCATTCACGTGATCCCTACGGTCTCTCTCATACACCGGTAGTGTGGAGTGAGACTTTCGTCTCGCCTTAATGTGATTTTTTATACTGACTGAGCCACTATAAGTGCTGATGAGAGCACTATTGGCGATCGCAGAAGAGCGAGAGACCGGAATTTGTAGCACATTGCGTTAAGTAAAATCGCGCTGAAAGATTGGTTGCGATTATAACGAAATTATTGAATGTGTGTAATTAATAAAATACTAAAGTATATAAAACTGATGATAAGATAGCTGAGAAGAAGCTAATCGAACGCGAATTAAACGAGGAGGAAAAGCGTCTGAACGAAATGATGGAGAATGAAAGGCGATTGGCGATCAAGGAGGAAGAAAAGAAGGAGGAGAAGGAAGCTATGAAAAAACGTCAGTTTGCGAGGCTTCTCAAGGATCAGATAGACGAGAACGAGGTGCAACGAATTATGGAATTCGAGAGAAAGCAGGAGGAAGGAAAATTAATAAATCTCAGCAACATGGCCTGGCAGGAGGATGCGATCGTCAAGACGCAAAAGAAGGAAGCCGAAAGCGCGATGATTCGCAGAGAGTTGGCATCTGGCAATGAACGATTGCGGCATTTTAAGGATATGGAACGCGAGGAAAGCCGAATTATGGACCTCAGGTTCTATTGTCGAACGATTTTTAGCATTTTTGTTATCGAATTAATCTATTAGAACAATATTTTTGTCACAGGATACGCGAGTTTCAAAGATTGAAGGAAGAGCGAGAGGCTGAAATTGCGGAAGCGCAGAGACTCGCGAACATGAGAAAAGAGAGAGAAAAAGAACGAATAGCTGCGCAAGCTCGGCAAGCTAATGATCTTCAGGTAAAATGACAAAAACTCATTTCTGAAGCAAGTGTATGTAATAATCGGAACTGAAAAAAGTATCGTGTACCTGATACTTGCAGTACCAAGTACTTCAAGTATCAAGTACCAATTTCGCAGGATTTCTCAAAGCGTTCAGGAGATATCGGTTTGAATTTTGCAAAGCTAGCGCGCGCGCGCGAACACACACGCATGCGCACATATGCAAACATGGACGCTCGCGATCAGACATTTTCAAAATGATATAAGCGAATGATTTTCGTGGTGCTTAAGGGGGATTTCATAAAATTCATATATCCATGAAACGGTTCATGACACAACATAAATACGCGTTCATACATTCTCCCGAGGGTTATTATGATGTAAACTCAAATTTCGATCGATTTTTATTAAAACTACTTGTACTTAATACTTTTTGTCTAGCAAAAAGTACTTCACGTACACAGAAATGGGTGTAGCTGAAGTAAAATTGTATTTGCAATATCGTATTTCAAATATCAATCAAGTACGTAGTACTTGAAGTATTGCCCAGCTCTGATAATAATGCATTGTATTCAAGGCTCAAATCGATGAATTGAACGCCGCGAGAATCCAGGAGGAGGTCGAACGCGAATGGCGCCGCAAGGAGAAGGAGGAAGCTCTGAAGCAAGCGGAGAAGCAGAAGAAACTGGAAGTCGAGAGAAGAGAGCAAATCTATGGTCGGAAAATGATGCAGGCTATGGAAATAGAGCGTGATCGTCGAGAATTTGAGAAAATCCTCGCGGTGCAGAAAGAGGCAGTTTGCCGAGAGCAAAGAGAACGCGAGGCTAAGCACCTCAAGTCTATGAGACATCGAAGCGAGATTCTTCGACAAGTCAACGAAAAAGAACGAGAAAAGATTGAAACTAGGAGAAAAACATTCGAGGAAGGAATAGCGATACGTGCCGAGGTGGAGACGCGGAAGAAAAAATTGAAAGAGGCTATGGAACGGAAATGCGAGGAAATGAAAGCCAATAACGTTCCCGAAGCTTACATAAACGAAGTGAAAAATTTGATTGAAAATGTCACTTAGAAACCTTTGATTTTCGTGAAAAAAGGTTTTTTGTCTTCTTTTATTCGTTCTTATAAATGATCAATATGGACGCACTTTTTAAATAGAATTAACTAAACTATCCTGCTTCGATTGAATTCTTATAGTTTTCGTTGCGCTGAGATCATTTCCAGAGCATCACGACGCTGGGATCCTTCTCGACTATCTCCTCAATTTGAGCCACAGACTGACCTGTGTTGCAACAGATCTCGTCAAGGCTGTATGCACCGGTAAAGGACTTGTAGACGGGTTCGTTGTGACCCTCGGCGTTGTCGCCCTCGATTTCCGAGCAAGGGCCGTGCACGTGGATCGGATACTGTTCGGTAAATTAATTAGTAAAGCATTAGGACATACAAATTTATCATAGAATTTATCGCGGATGCTAACCTTGTAAACTCGGCGTATGAGACCCTCGATTAGTCCAAACTGCACGAGCTTTCGCTCGTTAATGCGCAAATTTTGGGGATTCAGACGTTGGCATAAGTCTCTCATGCTCGTTCCATGCGTCATGCTCGCGTACATTCGATATATGTCGCGAAGATATGCTGGCTGTCTCGCTGTACACAAATCGTTAATAAAAAGGCGTAATTTAATCTTTTTTAAACAGCTGCTGTTACTTTTTTTTATTGAACTCTGTCCTTAATTCCTTGTCAAGTATCCCTCGATCACTGACTAAACCACACTTCTTGTAAAAACTAGTTTTTTCTTTTTTTCGTACGTTCGTAAAGTTCGAGATTTATGCAACCTACGTGATTTTGACGCGCATTCTATGCATTTTTCCTGCAGATGCTGATACTCCGCGAGCTCTTTTAGTTTCGGTGTCGTCGCGTATACGTTGCTGTACTGAAATATCGGGATAAGAGTGACCACTCCATAGTATCTGCAAGATTTTAAATTTTATAACCCTAATAGTCGGGAAAATTTTCATCATCAAGTTATTTACAAAACATTTTTCACGTACACGAGATTCTGAACGCAACTCTTGACTAAATTGTTCTCGACGTCAGCCTCTGTCGCTATACGAGCAACGTGATTAAAACCGTCGATGTAAGGTAGAACTTGCTGGGTGGTTAGGTCCCACTGATCGCTACAAAAGGCTTCACGACCCTCTAAAAATATTGGCACCTGGTGATCCAGCACAGGCTTTGGTTCTGCTGCTAATCTTACCACTTTTAGATGCGATGTCATCGTTCCTTCTTTTGAAATTTAATATAAAAATTTTTAATAAAACTTTAAACTCAACAAGTTAAATAAAAGTTACTAAAATGATAAGAAATTTAAGCTAATTCACCAAAAATTAAATAAACTGAAACCAATTTACCAAAAATGCAATAAATTGAAATGAAAATGAATTAAATTGAAATGAAAATGAATTAAATTGAAATAAGAATTAAATTTAATGAAATAGATCAATTGAAATTCTAAATAGTCTCACTGCTCTCGTTTTTCTTTGGAATATTTAACACTAGTCACCAGTCAGGGTGCACATTTTGTGCGAATTGAGGTCCTCCATCACCTGCCCAAGCAATTGTGACAGTCTTGTTTTGTCATCGGAAGAGGACAGAAAGCGATTCTCAATCTCAAGTGCCATCTGCGGAATAGACTTCCGTCAGAGCCAGGCATTATCTTGTAAAGTTGCCTTGCTTAGTGGCTTTCTATCGGCAATCAGAAATCTACCAGAAAATCAGACATCTTCTTCAGCACTGGCTCGTAGTGGACCGTTCGAGCTTCGGCGTTGCAAACAAAGCACAGATTGAAATAAAATGCATTTCTCGCGTACTTCTTGTTGTCTATCTTTATCGGAAATCCTAGTATCTTGTAGTCTCTCAAAGTCCTAAAAAGATCAAATTTCTTGCAGCTTTCTTTGTCAAAAAGATTCAAATTTTCATTGCAACAAACGACAACAGGTGTTTCTTACACGGTAATCGTACTTCGTTGCAGCTGAGCTTTTGGAATTATGTAAACGCTGACATTATCGAATATATCTTTGGAAACAAAATTATCAGGCACCTAAGATTGAACACTCAAACTTCGGTAAGTTGCAAAATAACGAATTATTATATTTTTTTCTGTTGAATTTTTTTATACAACTAACCTGACAGGTTATCTTTGGACCCGCTATGTGATGAAATTCTGAAAAAAATATGCAACGTATGACTCCCTCATGATCTTTGCTGTCCATGCTCTCCGTATTCGAAGTTTGCATTGTTTTTTCGTGTTCTCCATTTGTCATTCGATCCAAAACAATTGTAAAACTGTTGGCGAAAAGACGAGAATAAACGGTTTAAAGCAGATGCAACTGTCGTTTAGTGCGCACAGGAACTACGCAGACCGTTACATGACCTTCAAGGGGTAGTGTAGAATTTTCATTACAAAAGGCGCAGAACGCTTTTTCACTACGTTTTCGATAAGTAGAAACGATAGAGAAAGATTCACTCTCTCTCCACTCGTGAACCCAAAATCGCTGTACATCCTTCATGTTCTAAGATTTTGTACAGTCCGTCCCAGATCCTGTTTATTCTAAGAGTCCCTCGCAGCCCACCCGGGCCCAAATTATTATTTTATCTCTTAGGATCTTCCTGCCCCCTTGAATAGAGGGTTTTATGATGGATCGGTAAAAGATGTCAATGATAGGGACAGAAAAGGTTCAATGATAAATTCTGAAGATTCGTAGCGGTCGAGTCGTACGAAACTACAGTAAAGCAATAAAATCGATCCAAAAATATGTCAAAATAAAACATTCTGGAGATACTTCGTTTATTTATTTCCGGTTAAATGAACATACGGCTCGCACTTCCAGGGCGCCTGACATTCCAGTTATTTCCAATTTGTCATGAATAAGAATAGATCTTAAGGTGATGTAATACCCCTCGATCGGCAACAAAAACTGTAATGGAAATTTCTCTGTCACGATTGATCCTTTAAATCAGGGGTCTCCAAACTTTCCAGCCTTAGGGCCATTACTCCAGTGAGTTCCGAGGGCCAAAACCATATTATCATTGTTGCCGGTGGTAAAAAGTGAAATAGTCCAAAATCTGTCCGCGGGCCGAATGTGGCCCTCGGGCCGTAGTTTGGAGACCCCTGCTTTAAATAAAAGAGAACAGAGAATTGCGTCTTACAATTTTACAGTTCATCGTTCTCATTTTTATCCAAATGATCATTCGGTGTGGAAAAATTCTGCTATCTCTCTCCCATGGATAGCGATCTGAGAGAGAACGACATGTAGCACATCGTTTTAAAAGGGGATTCCGGATTAGATGTTTTTACCGACATTGGTCGGTAAATAATACGAAAGGGACGCTCGAAACAGCATCTGTTTTGTAGGATATAAACCTTTCTGAAACTCGCATACGTCAAACTGGACCGGACGTCGATTCTCTGACGTTTTCGTTTACGTTTAAAGAAACTAACGTCAAGTGTATATACTGCGTTCAGTAATTCGGCCTGTTACGGCAAGGGATTAAAAAAGCAACACGAATAGAGACTTTCTGACAATATTGAAATGTTCAGAGAACATGAAAGAATGAGCGGCCGGTCTGGTTTAACATATGTGAGTTTTGGAAAGGTTTATATCCAACAAAACAAATGCTGTGACCACAGTCTTACAAGATCGTGTTGACATTTCGAGCGGCCATCTTGATTTTCTGAATGGTCAGTCGATGAATTTAATTTTTTCCATATTTTCAATCAAAATTCGACGTAAAGTCGAGGCGTTTACGTTCATATTAATCCTGTACAATTGTAAGTACATCCGTTGACTAGAAAATAGCATATTTTTACCGATCAGTCATCAAAAAACCTACTTCAGAGTCTAGCATCCCCTGACGATGTGGTACATATCGTCTTTTTCAGATCACTATTCGTATCAAATAGCAAAATTTTCCCATGGAGAATTTCTCCGCTACGATTGATGTATCAGATGAAAAATAAGAACGGTGTACTGTACACTTGTAAGATGCAATTCACTGTTCTCCGCTTTTATTCGAAAGATCAATCATGACAGTCACATTTGCATTACAGTTTTTGTTGCCGATCGAGAACTAAACCTACTCAGTCGGTAACAAAAACTATAACCCATGGGGGATTTTATATACCGTAATTTCAGAAAAAAAAAAGTTTTAGACAATAGCCTGTTGTACTGTGCATTGTGTAAAAAATTGCTTTTTTCCGAAATATCAGTAGTCACTGAACGGCATGGTCTGAAAAAATAGCAGCTATCTCCCTCGCACTCATGTGTCACGTATTATATGTTTCATCTCACTTTAAGGACCGTTATTCGTAATAAAACAAACGGAATAAACCCCGGATCCGCTGTTATCCTTTACTGCACATATATCCTTAGATAAATATTCCGGGGTTATCGTACAAATTGATTAATAAAAGCAAATAGACTGCAATTAATAACTTTTGTAAAACTCATAAAAGCAAACAATGTTGCTGTTGATGGTTTTTTTTTTCTAAAATCAATTTGTCTACAAGATAATTGATAAATAATTATGAGGAACCCACAGGCTCGGATTTCTTGAAAGTGAAAAAAAAATATGGGCATGGTGTCTATAATTTCGAGCACTACATACATCACTCTCTTTATAGCTTTAAGGTAATTTTTATTAATTATCTCGTAAACTAATTGTCAGTCAGATGAATGTCTTATGAATAAAAGTTGGAGAATTTTATGCGTTCTACAACTTTTATCTTTCACACTTTTATATAACTTCTACGGTTTACGAGATAATCCATTAGACAATTAATGAATTACAAAGAAATACTTTCAACTGAAAAAGATCTCGACCGAGACTATTTGTATAGCGCAAAAAAATTTATATTTAACGGTCAATCACATAATTTCCAAATTCTTTATTGACACAGGTTGTTTACTGGATATATCACAAATTATGAATAATACTTGATTATTATTCCATCATTCGTTTCGATAATTAAGTATTTTTTTTTCTTTCTTGTTTGCTATCGCTGCAAAGAAGCGCCCATTTAATTAAGCGGGTCTGGGGAAACTTTTCGCGGCGGTACTGAGGAAAGCTTTTTTTTTTTCTTTTTCTACATCGTGTATGTGTTTATAATAGTAATATACGTCTACAGTGGATTTTTATCTAAATAAAAAAAAAGAGGAAAGAAACAAGAGCGACGAACGTGTTTGAATGGTCGCGGTGCCGAGTTTCGTTCGTTCGAGGCGCGCGTAGTACACCGCGATCCATGCACTTGCTCTCTCTTTCTATCTCTCTATTCGATTATTAATTTTTTAAATACTGTTGATGCAAGATTGTTCGATCTTAAATCCGTAGCAGAAGGACGTAGCACGAATATTGGGGGTGATCTCTCGTCTCGCAGAGATACGGCTCTTCGTAGCACATGACATAGCTTTTGTTTTGTTTTATTATTAACTTTTAAACATGCGTAGATCCAAACACAAAGGAATGTAGGCACATTACGAAATTTGTCTCTCGACTGAGTCGCCGGAATATTTCGCTATTTTCAGAAAAATTGCGTAGCGTTTTAGTCGAGGGATTTCTGAAAAAACAGATTCAACAATAAATTCGTTAATTTTTATTTATCATGCTTTGGGCGTAGACTTTGCGATTTGAAAATTAGGTCCTGCACATATCATGCAAAAAAAAAAAGAAAAGAAAACAATGTAAAACTAATGGTGAACTATTTTTCAATATAGAACAAAAAATCGAATTATCACCGAGAATCGTCGATATTTTGTCTGGGTCTTCTCTCAAACGAATGAGAATTAGATATATTGCACGAGAGTCAGTTAAGACAACTTCGTTTATTATTCATCAAAAGATTAATTTACTTAAACATTCAATTCGTACGGATGTTTAGTTTTAAACAAAGGGGCCCGGACACATTGACCGTGGGGGGCTAGTGTGTTTCGAAGGAGTCAGAAAAAAAAAAATAAATATAAACGTAGATGAAAAAACAAACGTTATTACACCGTTAGAAAAAGATTTGTTCCTTAAATAATTGCATTTTGAATTATCGAGTGTGTACGTCAGGTGTATTATTTGTGTGTATTGTTTTTTTTTTCTACCATCAATCTTTCCTCCAATGGCCTGTTATTTTTATTCTTTCGCAGTCATTAAAAGTCTGTCACTCATGTGTTAACTCGCTCCCTTCATCGTTCTTTATTTCGTATTTCTTTTTTATTTTTATGTTCTTGTCTTCTTCTTCTTCATGCTAAGTTAAAAGTCTGTGCTACATCTCTAGCTAGTAGTTAATTTACTTTTTTTTTTTTCATCATTTTTAAATGTACGTAACTACAGTTACCTCGCATCTCTCAGAGTCCGCGCTTCGAGAAAATCAAAACTAACAGCGCGCGTGCGCTATCGCGTTTTCTGTCTGTTTCATTGCTCCGTACAATTATGTATTACGATTATTAAATTCAATTTGGTAGGGAGGGGTTGAGCTAGCTTTGTCGTTCCTCGTTTCGCACCTCTCTCTCTCTCTCTCGACAAGTATGATCTGTTTGTTTTTTAAACGTTTAAAATAATGTACACAGCGCCGCTGTCGACGGATCCAAGTCTCGCGACAAAAGGTAATCAAATTAGTTATCGCGTGTGCAATACGTTTTCGAGGCCTTCCCCCACGGAACTGTTTTGTTTTTTTCGATAACTCTCCTTACAATTTTGGATTATGAGGATCGTTACAGCTAAACGGCTCAGTTTTGCAGCAGAAGTTTGTAAAAGAGATGGATTTTTTCACATCCAGGCAGAGTTTTACAGCTATTCCGCCAACGGCAAAAATATATGCACATATATATATATATATATTTATTTATGTATATATATAAATCGAATAGTATACGAGCTTTCGGAGACCGCGAATGGGAGAAGAAGGGACCCGACTGGATTAACCCGAGATTTTGTCAGTTGTCGCGTAACAGCGTTTACAAATTACAAAAAAAAATGTTATATTTTGTTTATCGGTTGCGTTTCATTACCAGTGAAGAAAGTAGGATATACGCGAAAGTATTTATGCATTTTCGATATTTTCGTGGTAAAACGCATCAATTGACATATATTTTGCGATATAAAGTGAATGTCCCAGCGTTCGTCCATTATACAAGTAAGCGACAGTGTGTACTTTGACTGTAGATAAAATTATAGTAACAAGTCGATTACTAGTACATTGGCGGAAGACTGAAACATCCATCTTATGTGTCCAAATATATTTAATAAAATATATCTCGGCGCATTTTATCTCAAATATATGTGAGATATATAAGACATGTTATATGCCACGGAGAAAAATAGTTTTGTTACTCCAAAAAATTCAACAAAATCATAAGTACAGAGAGTAGAAAAAATTGCTACGCAGGACCAATTGGTTTTGCTATCTGGCGTTATTTTTTTTTGTTACTGTAACGATTCAGTTCACAATGGGAACAAACTACGTCTTCTGTTAAGGCGAGCGAATGAAGGTTTAAGAAAAAAAAACAATGTTACAATGTTAACAATGCGAAATTGAGCCGTTTTGTTACAACAAATTATTTTGTCACAGTAACCAAGTATTTTGTTACAGTAACAAAGTTTGTTGGATCGTGGTAGAAAATCGCTGCAAATAATACAATTTGCTACCGTAACAAAGTGATTTTGTTTGTCTTTATATTCATCAGCCAAATTTGTTGACAAGAACATTCTCGCTTACCCAGAAATTTATTTTTATCTGTGCGTAGCCCATATTTTTGCGATATTTAAAAAATATAATTATCGATTTCTGATGAGAACCAAATAAAAAAATATCTCAAAATTGTCTCCGGACATACAAATTAGGATATCTTGTTACCGACGAAAAATCATATTTTCACACATATTTTAGCGAGTACCACTTTCTCACGTGGTAATTGACAAGTATCGCGGATTGAGCGAGTGACTTAACTAAGAAAAGATGTCCAGGCATCGAAATTCCGACCAATCGTATTCCGGTAGTTATTTTTCGTTACAAATCTTTGTTTACATTTCGTAGATGATTTTATAGATAATCGAATGTTGGAATAATCGTTTGTCCATCGTTGACGAAATATAAACACCGATTTTGTACTAAACGATGCGAGGTAGAACATGACTGGTCGGTATAAATACGAAATTGAGGCAAAGTCGTTGATCCAATTGATATCAGTTGCAGCAGAGCTTTACGATATCGCGAGAGAAAATTGCTGTACAAATAATAATGGAGAGCAGATTCTGAGGTGTTGGAGCAACTTTTGCCATAGAAATTCGAGACGAAGCACAAGAGGACCGCGAGTTGGCTTGTTTCGCAGAGTCGACCGGTCTTTGCGTTAAGGGGAGGCTCAACGCCCTTCCTCTTACACTTACGCGATCTCTATGACGCTACCTTTCTCGCACACATGTGATTTCCGTCGGTATTAAATCTGACCTTAAAAAAGAAAAAAAAACGCGATATTACGATTACCGAGTACGCGACGAAAAAAAAAAGATAACACGTTAAAACGAACGAAAAATTCGCGTGTGTCGTTCGAAGCAGGTATGTACAATTGCAGTCGCGCAGTAATCGCGTGACGATCGATGTACAAGAGAGTCGGAGGAACGTGGCCGTTACGATCGTCGTTTTATCGGAAAACGCGAATTTCTGCACTCAACGATAATCGTTTTGTATTTTTTTTTTCTTTTATTTTCAGTTGGGAGAGTTACGGGAGGCATTGAGAACGAAGGGAAAGTCCTCCCCAGCTGGCCCCTCGTAAAACACGCTCGAAAAATCCGGCTCTGAACTTAATCCTCCTCGAGTAAATCGTCATCGTGTTGTGTAGAGTTGATAATACCGTAAAACGATATATCATCATCATAATCATAATAATAATTACTAATTATACTTTATTATAAATTAATTAAAGAGCTCTTAACCGTAGGTGTTTATGTGTTTTCTTGTTTTCTCGCTTTTTTATAATTATAATAGTAGTATGTACGATAGCTTTTTGTAGCAGCTTACTCTCCGGCCTGTTATTTCGACGAAGTCAGACGCGCGCGTGTAAGGGATTATCGTTTTTCTTCTGCTTTACTTTTTTCGTCCATCTTCCATAATCATTATGCTTCTTCGCTCTTTCTCTCTCTCTCTCTCTTTTATTCGTCCTCCTCTGCGTCGTCCTCGTCCTCTTCTTCTTCTTAAACTTCCCGAATTTTCGATGAAAGCTCGAAATTTCGGTGACTAGCGACATTCCCAAATCTTGACCGTCTGATCCACGCTACCGGTGACCACGTACGGATGGCTCTTGTGAAAATCTGAGAACATGACGTGGAAAGTGTATTTTTTTTACTTCCGAATGCGATCTTTCTTATTTTTTTTTATTATTTCTAATGGAACATTATGTCCAATATTTTTCAAATTGTTTAACAAATTTTTATTAAATTCTGTAACTTTAAAAACATGAAAAAATGGTCACCTGGAATGGCTGGGATTAAAAAATATTATTTAACAAGCCGTTTTCGATATTTTCTTATTTGAAAATTCAGAATTTTCAATGAGAAACGAGTTTGTAGTTCTTGGAACGAATTTTTTTTCTATATGTCTACATTGATAACAGAAAATTTTGTAAAAATTTAAGCAAAATCGAACGTAACATATTGGTCGGAAAGTATGTCACGTTACCATTTAAAAAAATATATAGATACAATCCACGATACTTGACATTTTTTTAAGTTTCCAGTCAAAAGGTCAGTCAAAATTGCAAATTTGATGTATTTAACATTTTTTCGTCCACCAATAAAGTAGATTTTTGGATCTATTGAGTAAAAGTGAGAAAATTCTCGATTTCCAAATAAGCAAAAGTCAAAAACGCCTTAACAACATTTTTCAAGAAGAACAAAATTACAGACACTTTGATGAACTTTCATGTTCCTTAAGTAAACAATTTTTTTTAATGTCGAGGATTCTCAGTTTATCGAAATTTGATGGAAGCCTTAAATACAATATGGAATTAATTATTTTCATTAAAACGATAACACATCCGCGATGTGAATTAGTCGGTTGATGTTAGAATCTATTAGTTATCTCGTAAACCAGTTTTAGGCTTTTTCAAATCTGCGCGTGAACAAACAGCTCGATGTACTACAAAACATTCTACACTGGTTCAGCGAATGCGCTCCACTTAATCGGTGTAGAATGTTATTGCAAAGAAAATGAGACGTCATAGGGAGTAATCCATCGAGCATTTTGTTCTGAATTACGCGACTAGTTGAAACAGTCCAAATTTAATGTATGCGGGAACGGTTTGATCTAGTCGGTTCTGATCAAGACAGAAAAATTCTATATTCCAGTATTCAAATGATATATTAAAAAATTATATTTATCGGTTGACCGGAGACAACAATATCGCATGCACGGAATCATAATTTTCTGGCTAACAAGTTTGCTTGGTACATTTATATGTCACTAATTTCTCTAGTAAAATACATTTCAACCACAATATAATTCCGGACAAAATGTCTACCATAATACAACTCGACCGGAAGCACAAAAATTATTATCTCGGCCACAAAATGATTCTACCACAATTAAGACACATTAAGACGACACTCGGTGGGTAACAAAAACTGTAATGCAAATTTTTCTGCCACGATTGATCTTTCGAATAAAAGAAAAGAACGATTAACTGCGTCTTACAATTCACCGCTCATTTTTTATCCAAAAGATCAATCGTGACGGAGAAATTCGCGATGGAAAAATCCGTTAGAACTGAACCATATTGTACACCATCACGAATTATATATTTCTTTACAAAATATTAAAAATACAAATTATTATCTTGGACTTGTCATGGTAACCGTATCTCCTTAACGTGATGTGCTACATGCTTCTGCCGTGCTCTCTCATTCCCTTATGACGGCCAATAGCGGTATCTCATTCGCACACATGACGGCTCAGTCAGTACATCACATCACCTTAAAGCCTCCCCGTCAACATCTCTACCATATCATAAATCTATCAATTTACATCGCTTTAAGTTTAGAAAAATATTTAGTCAACATTTATTAACTCACCGACAGAAGTGCAAAAGTGAACGTGCGCCTCGAGCGTTTTCATCGCTCGCTTGTTGCGCGTGTCCCATACCCGCAGCGTCTTATCGTCGGACACGCTCACGATAAATTTGCCACCGGGATGGAAGACGATACCGCGCACCCAATTGTCATGCCCTAGAAGCGTGAAGAGACAGACACCGGCGCCTACGTCCCATACGCGAATCGTCTTATCTCGCGATCCCGACGCGAGGAAGGGACCTTCGTGAGCTCCCTTGTTGTCGGCTCCAGCCGCCGCGTTGATCGCTGCTCTCGCACTATCCGGCGCCCAGGCGATGCATTCCACCACGTGATCGTGGTCCCGAAGTTCGAACTTTTCAGTAAAAAAATTTAATAAAGTAAAACTCTTATGAAAACGAAAGTTCATTCGATAGAATTTCTACGCTTATTTTTCTATTCATTATGTAGAATTTTTAAACAAAACGTCCTACGAATGACAAACCAATATCTTCGTAAAACATTTTGAAAAATGTATATTATTAATTAAAAATTGTTTTTAATGTTATTGACGAAAACTCACTTTGGTGTCCTTTGTAGCCATGTGCCAAATCCGCACCGTTTGATCGTTGGAGCAACTGGCGATGAGCTCACCACAAGGGCTGACCCTCGCCATTCTCACCCATTCCCTGTGACCGGTGAGGGTTTTCACGCAATATCCCGTCGCGACTTCCCATATTTTGATGGTTTTGTCGCGGGAGGCGCTCACGACGAAATCACCCTGCGGTACGAACGATACCGAGTTGACGTTGTGATCGTGTCCATGCATTGTCTTTACGCAAGCGAACGACTGGTGAAAGTCCCAGAGTTTGATAGACATGTCCGCGCTGCACGAAACGAGGAGTTTGCCGGATGGATCGAAAGCCACGTCCTGCACACTGTCCGTGTGACCTTTTAGAGTGCGCTCGAATTCACCGCTTTCAAAATCCCATACCTATTTTTATTTGTTTAAAAAAACACACATGTGTTACATTGTAACAACATTTTTTATTTACCTTCATTGGCAAAGCTAACAGGATAAAGTCACCATTTAACAAATTTGTCTGTTGAATGTGCACATTTTCTAGCTAAATGTGCTGCTCAGTTTACCATCTAATCGTAAGTCTAATTTCGATTAAAATTGTAGGTAAGATTTGTCCTTTTATTCACTAGCGTATACGAATTTTTCAATTAAATGTTTTGTTTTATTTTCTTTGCAATAAAATACGATTTTTTGAAAGCTCATTTTATTTCGCGAAAACCGAAATAATAAAGAATTCTTTCATAACATTTCGTTGGCAAAAGTACGAGAACGAACCGACAAACTTCTGCAAACCATTTTGCAAACATCAAACTAAAGTTGCGTTCGGATTTGTCGATAATTTAGCGCCAACAGATTATGACCAAAGCTTTGGGCAATTGTTGTAAAATTGGTGAAAATTATTCAGCATTGGTTGCTTCCTTGGTACATTCGAATGAAAAAATTATCTTAGCTGGATAATTTTCTTAAATTTCTCAACTGTTGTCCGAAAATGAGATCATACGCTATGATCACAATTTGGCCGACAAGTGTGAACGCAATGCTTGGGAAATGGCGTGCAGGAAAATATCCTGGAACTTTGGCTATATGGAAAGTGGTTTCGCTCAACTGTCCATTCACTGATGACTTTATTAGATATTATCGTTTGCAAATAATTTTTTTTAATATACCTTAATCGTTGCATCCTCACTCGCAGAAACAATGAGGCTGAAAACCGGATGAAAGATAACTCTGTTTATTGGGGATCTGTGCCCGGTGAGACAGTGTTTTTCCGGCGGCCTCGGTATCCACTCGGACGACAACCTCTTTCCCCGCGTTGGTGCACCCTCGATGAACTCCTTCTCGGCCTCGGACAGCTTAGACTCTAATTCCATTACCTAGCGTAGCGGGAGAAAAAGAACGATGAGCACGATTAGCGAGTCTCTCTGATAAAAACGTCGAGTAGATGCACATTTTTTTTTCGAGCGTCATTTAGCACCCGCGTTAAGGACCCCCCATGAGTCTCACCTTCTTCTGCAGCCGTATAACGGATGTCCATTTTTTCTCGAGGAGACCGCAGTACTTGCGCTCGACCTCGCCGGGCATGTCAGCTTCCTTCTTAAACGCTTCCAATGCATCCTGGTACCCGTTGGTACTTAGATAATCCGCAATCGCCTTATTTCTGCAATGGACAAATAGGATAATAAAGATTATACCATGAACTCGATACTTATCATCGATATGGTATTAAAATATATGGATTTACGACACCGATATAATCTTTAGCTTTAACGTCGTGTTTATTTTTCTTTTTATAGTAGTTAAGGAGGGGGAGGGATCCGCCAAATTCAGTAAAACAACCTTTCCTCTTTTTTATCGGAAAAAAAATCGTTGAAAAAATCAGCATGATTAATAGTTCGCAACGTTATTCTGATGATGCAAAAAATCCTCAAATCCGAAAAATTGTAAAAGGAGGAAGCTCTGTTTTCATTATAACATTTTTCTTTCGAGATTTTCATGCCAGGATATTTTAAATCGTCCAAAAGGAAAGTGGTTTAGAAAAAGCATCCGTTCGTTTCTGCGCATTCTCTCTCTCTCTCTCTCTTTCTCTCTATGTGTGTGTGCGCGTGTGCGTGCGCAAAAATGTTATCACCTATAACTCAACAACCATTAGAGCAATAGACTGAAATTTGTTAGACAAGTGAAGTAGTAACCTCTCTTTGATTGTTGTAATTTTTTACTAAATGTGCACGCATACTTAGATTTTATGTCGGTTCGAATTTTTTTTAAAGAAGGGCGTGGTCACTCTTACTCCTGTTACACTTCGGTTTAACAGTTTTTCATAATTGCAGACACTTCGAGGTTGTTTGGTATTGATTTTGGCCGTAGTCGTAAAATAGGTTTCCACAAAATTTGAAGCGGTGAGGCAAAACTTTGTACATAAACGAAATAATATTCAGAGGTATTTGGTACAGATTTTCGTCAAAACTTGTAAGCCAATTGCTTTTATATATCATAAATATCCGTGTTTTGTTATATAAAGTAGCAGTTAATTGTCTAACGTCAATGCGGCGTTATCTTGAAGAATAAATATTCCATTGACTTTTCTTTTACTTTACTTTCTCTTAAACCATTAAAATTGAAGAAATAAGGATGCAAAGCAGAACCTTTCACGTTGTTTCCTCATTATTTTTTACCTTTCACGAAGCTTTCTTTACGAGGAAGACCCAATTGATCAACATACTTCCTCGGAGATGTATCTTTGTTAAAGGTTCAAAATAATGAGGAAGCAATGTGAAAGATTCTACTTTGCATCTTTATTATGGAAAAAAAAATGGAACTACCAACTAACTTTTATATTCAAAGTTGGGGGTTTTAAAAAAAATTAGAACACCGTTACGAACAATCAATCGTAGAGGATTTTCCATACGATTTTTTCACCGATATAAATGTTCCAAATGAAAAAATATATATTTCACTTACATAAATGTTTCATTTTTTTTTGTGATTGTCAAGTAGGAATATTTTATATGTACAATTGGAATTTTATTTTTATGATTTTTAGATGATTCGACCCCCTTAATGAATACTCGATTACATAATTTTAAATTCATTTCTGTATTATTTTCTTTGTTGGAATAAGTTTTACTTGGAAAGTTTGAACAAAAAAAAAAATTCTAGTACTCGTTTAACTTGATTTTACACAATTATATGATCCTTGAAGTGTATGTAAAGCAAAGGTACAAAGTGGTAATGACTCGTGACTCAGTTTTTCTCATAATTAAATCTACTCATTGTCCTCGTGACAAATCACTGACGATATAGTAAAAACGACGGTAGCGAGAGGTATTCGTCAGTCGGAAAACGAGGGAGATTTCAGTGTCTGAAGAAGGTGAGCGCTCTTGCTCCCGTGAGAAGACCACCGAGTGAAGTACATTAGCACACTAGCTGCCTATACCGTACGTATAAGTAACTATGATATAGCTACCTAACTGTATAGAGTGTGGGGGTGCATTGGCCTCATGAGTATCTCCAGAAATATTGTCTAAGTGTGTAATCGACTTATTCGTGCCACTTGGCTCGTTTTTTCGCTGCAGCAGCAGCACCACCACCACCACCAGCGGTCTTGGGGAATAATATAATGCAAAGGCACACTCAGGTGCAGTAGGAATGCGGGAGTATGACCTGCATCTTTCGGAGTGCACCGAGCGGAATCATCGAAAGCGCCTCTCGCGAGGCTGCACTCTCGCGTTACTGTGAAAGGTGGCCCTTGTACTCGTGAGAAAAGAGATGCGGGGATGTTACGACCTCGTGACGACTAGTGCACTCGAAAAAATTCTTTTTAAATAGTAGGTGGCCCAATTGTATAGTAAAGCAACGTCAGATTTATACATTTTCTGCATTGGCAACATAGTTTTTCTTTTTCGATAAAAACTTTGTTTCATTTGTACTGAGCAGAAAAATTTTATCGCGTAGAACCTCAAGAGTACATTCAAGTCAAAATAATACAACAATTTGCATCATGTAGCTCTTTTAACGATTGAAAAACAATCCTATCGTCAATGCAAAATGGAAAATACGGCATATTGTGGATTTATAAAAGAAATACAATTTTTAATCGTGTAAATTATTTGGATCGTAAAAAACTTTTTTTTTTTCAACAAAAACGTGGTTTCTATTGAGCAGAAAATGTTGATGTAAGGTCTTGGCAGTACATTAAGGTTGAAATAAAATAATCATTTGAGCCCTGCAGCTTTTTTAATGATTGAAAAACAACATTTTCATGAATGAAATTGATTATTTTTTCAGATAAACTCGGTCTAATTTTAATCAGCAGAATATCTGCAAAAGTAAAACAACCATTTGAGGCCTGCAGCTCTTTCAATGGTTGAAGAGCAATATTTACATGAATGAAAATATAGAATATGTCATATTCTGTGTTCTTGAAAGCAATTCAACTCTTTTCAACGTCAAGTTTGAGCGTTAATTTGTATCTGCATATAGAATTTCTTATTTTTCAATAAAAACGTGGTTTGTAATTAGCAAAAAATGTTTATGTTGTAGGATTTTAACATTAAAGTCGAAATAAAACAGCCATTTGAGCTCTGAAGTTCTTTAAATGATTGAAAAGCAACATTTTTTATTAATCAAAATTTTTTAAATGCCAAATTTGATGTTCTTGAAAGAAATTCAAATTATTTTATCTTGCAACTCATTCAAATCGTAATGAAAACGTGAAGTTTTGAGTTTTTTTTCGTCTGCACATTGAATTAAAAAATTTTCTACACAAACTTTAATTTGTTATCTTAAAAATACCTTTCAAGACGTAACGAGAGTACGTCGAAGTCGAAATAAATCATTCATCAGAGCCTTACACCTCTTTCAATGGTTACAAAACCAAGCTTTTCGGTAATGATAGTAAAAGATATGCCACATTCTCTATTCATAAAAGAAATTCTACTGTTTTTGTTGCCCAACTTATTCGTGTAACTTTGTTTTTATTTTGCTTTAACATAGGTAGAAGATTGATTCCTTGTGACGAGTAGAAGGCAAAAGAAGAGAGAAAAACGGTTCGGTGTAGTGCAAATACGATAGAATCGTATTTGTCTTGGTGGGACGCACCTGACCTGCATCACGAAGCTTTAACTGCGGGCGTATGGGAAGGTCTTCTCGTAGCAGCAGCAGCAGCATCAGCCGCTACGACTCTCCGATTCGTGGGACTCGCAATACTATGTTTGCGGGGGCGTTTAATCCTGCACGCAGATAATATCAAAACGATATTGCGATGCGGCTCGAAATGCAAACTGTTCTGCGCTCTGTGCGGGAATTAGCTGAGAAAAGGATCGAAAGTCGGGCGGTGCCGGCACAAGACCACGCGCGGGGTGAAAGGAATCCACGCTCCTCTCTCGGTTCACGTTATTGCGCTACAATAAATTCTCGTGCCCCGTATTGTATTGTACACGATTCTCAATCTTCTGGAGCGTTCTTCAATACTCCAACAAAATTATTTAAATAAACTTTGAGATTTTTCAAGAATAATTCACATTGTAGGTACAATTAAAACTTTCAACAGCTCGTTTTGTTGTCAAAATATTTTTGACTAATATGCGAGGCTAAATTTCCTGTTGATTTCGTCGATCGAAAGATAACTCGATTTTACTCTGCATCTCAAACAATTTTTTCACCAAAATACTAACATTTTTTAACAATAAATGTTATCAAAAAAATAATTGGGTCCAGTGTGTATTCGATATTATTGAAAAAAAAAGTTTAAACCCTAAACTAAAATATTAAATGTCATAAATCCATTGATTGGATCCATTGATATGTATGGAAGACCTCGTTAATATCAATTAGTTTATAAAGATTAGCGATTGCAAAATAAAATTTGCAATTATTTTAATATGGCGCTATGCTGAATTCATTTTTTTTTCGCCTGTTGACGTCCGTGGATCGTATTACGCGTCCAGGAAAATGAAGCGTCGCTACTGTACAAAACGATATTGAAATTAGAAGAGCAAGGGAGGCTGCAAGATGGAAGAGAGGGAGCGAGGAAGTCGAATGTGATGTGGTCATGTTACGATCCGGTTCCTACAGCTAGGTGCGTGAGGAGATTCTTTCAACTCGTCTTGACTGTTGGCCGATGACGTCAGGCCCTTCTCGTTCGCCTTCCTCGCAGCGGGGACACAGGTGTAGCGAACGAGCAGGTAACAAACTAGCGAGTCGAGTGTCGCGCTACGTCTAAATGTATAGAATTAGAGAAAGGAAAAAAACATGAGGCAAGCGGCGAGTGTTGCACGAAGAAAAATGTAAAACGAGATGAGAAGGAGGAGCCACAAAGCAGTGTTCATTGATCAATGCGCACGATTCTCGTTACGTATATTTCTTCCTTCTCTCTGCGTTCATTTTTCATCATCCCTTCGTCTCGCTACTCGCGTCCAAGTCGTCGTTGCTTCATTTTCATTCTACCGAGGACGTAACTGGGTTGCCGGTGCGCTGTCGGTATCGATCCCTAAAGTCGCGCGTGCCCGAGACGGCCATGTCGCCCCTCGCCTTCCTCCACGCCCTCTGCTACAGCCGAGCATTTCGCAAGGCATAAACTACCCCTTTACGAGCGATCTATGACTAATCCGGATTCGCGTGACTTAAAAAATGTATGAGGGACGGAAAAAACCACGAACGAAATGGTTTGCCACGACCATATTTAAATATACGAATTTTTCATTACGGCGACTACGGCTTCTCATTTTTGTTGTTGTTGAGTTTTTTTTAACTAAATGATGAGCTAATCTATGCACAAAGAAGTTTATTCAGAAACTCAGAAGATTGAATTTCAATTTCCACTTTGAAAAAAAAAAGAAAAAAGAAAGAACGAAAGAAAATAAATTAATTCCAAGTCTTAACGTTCTTGAGCGTCCAGAAGGGATTGCGATTGCTCGTTCTAATTTCCTTTTAGTGCGCAATTGAACTTAAAGATTGAAGTCTCGAGCAGCTGTCTTTAATTTTATAATTCCGAACAAGTTTCGCCCAATGGGATCGCCCAACCACGAGAACGTCTCGTTGCGTCAGCGAGAGCAAACCACGAGTTCTCGTTCTAACGATTGATCGAGCCTTCCTCGCTTCGATACGCCCTCGCATGCGGCCCCTGGTGATACTCGAAGGTTCGTCATGTCGAGAAAAGTCACCTCAACTCGACATGGACGTTCATTTTGAAAATTCGTTGAATTCCGATAACGAGGAACTTACAACTCCTCCCTCTGCCGTTGTGACAACACCATTTTCATGATCCTCGTTGTGGGCCGGCTTGTTCCTCGTCGGGGACGTTATTAAGCCTTCCTTTAAGCGAGCTGGACCAGAACCCTCCCTCCAGTCGGCTCGTTTCTCAGTGGACCGCCATCAGCGTCGCCTGAAATATAAAAATCGTTGAAAACTATCGTTCCAATTTATTTTCTAACAAACAACATATTTCGAAGTTATTTTATTGACTTTTTCATAAGTTTCCGTCAAAGTAGAACAGTTAGGTTTCCTGTCATTTTTCTTTTCTTTTCAGAAGTTTGTCTTTTCTTTTAAGCTTTCAAACCATTTCTACGCCCGAAATTACGAAAGTCTCTCTTAAGTAGAAGAATTATAACAAAAATGTATCCTTCAAAGTGGTTTATGATATTTATATATTGTACTTTTGTGCCGCTGTTTGCCAATAATTAAATCGTACCGACTGTTTAAATTTTATGCAAAATAATTAATTTTTTGCATAAATAATACTTTACGCTTTGGATCATCAATTGATGCAAATTGTTAATTTATATTATTATTCATATAACTTTAATGCTTAACTTATCATATTAATCTTTATATTAATTTTTTAATGATGTACGTTATAAAAAATTCCAAAAAATAATACAATTCCTAGCGTATTGAACGTTCACTCTCCGTTTGTTATGAATGATCGATTATGTTCAACAACTTAACGACGAACGTCATATGATCTATAGATGGTTCTAAAACGGGCGAGTCTATGACGCCGGAACGGGCAGGATAAATTCTCTCTTCACGAGGGCCAAGTGGAGAATAAAAAAGTAAAAGAGTTGGTGATCGTACACGAAAACACTTGACGTACATCTCAGCAGGAGAGCGATAGAGTAAGAGACCTTGACAATCACGAAGGGTGTATAGGGGATGAACGAAAAAGTAAGAAAAGGGGAAGAAGAAGGAGAGAGAGAATAAGCGAGGGAAAGAGAACTAAAGTGAGGAAGAGAATGGCGATGCGGAGGTCGCGGCGTCGTCGCGATGTGCCAAAATCGATATCTCGAGCGTAGCCATCCACCCCTCTACATTGCCTGGAGGAGAAACACAGAACGAGGGTGGAATGGAAGGTGGCAGAGAGAAAGGGAGGGCAAGCAGGCAGGCCGGCCGGCTGAATTCTCTCTACGTCGTTCTACCGGACCCGCTTTCAATGTACTCAAATATTTATCGTCTCTTTGCAATTTCTCTTCAACGACAACCGACAATACCTTCTTGGCGAGCTATCTTATGTCAATTTAACACAATCGCGCATTTTTCCGACGCCAAGAATCAAACCCAAAAGCCAAATTGCAGAACCGAAGCTACGAATATAATATTACAGTTCTGTTATTGATGCGATATTAAAAATCCAGAAAAACATGTCATTGATTCTATATTAAAATTAAATAATAAAAATATTAATAAATATAATTATTATTATTATTATAAATCATTTATGAAACGAATATTGCATCTCAATAACTATTAGTTCGATATTGTTTTAACCATTATTTTATTTTAGTTTTTAGCAACGCTTTAATATTTTTATTTTGTTCAATTGTTGTTTACTTATTATTTTTCTTTGATCCACAATTTTCCTATTTCGAGATATTTTTTTTCTGTTTAATATAATAAAAAATACAACAATGATAGATAATGAAGTAAATAATTTGACTGTAGATTAAAAATTATTATTAGTCGTTTCGTTAGAAACAGGAAATAGAGAATACGGTTATAACGTTCAGTCTACTCGGGCATTACCAGCGCATATATAGAAAACAGAATGAGTCATTATCGCCTGGGAGATCCTCGATGGATAATCGTGCATTATATCGTAGAGATATTCACACGCGCGATTCGGAATGAGAATAGTATGCCGGCTCTCGCGCATATTGCACCTCGTGCTCGTCGTAGGTAGCCCTCGGGAAGTGTAACCTGCGATTTCTACTTCATTGAACATGCTCGCGTTACATTTTAAAGGGCTAAAGGATCGAATTTAACGTTCTAATTAATTGCGTATACGTTTCGTATGGAGGGGAGGGAGCTTTTTAAGGGCTTTAGCGAAACACCTGATCTCGATTTTCCGGCTTCACCCTGACAACTAGTTTCCTGCACAATGGCTGAGCGCAAATTTATTAAATTAATACGCAAGATTGAGTGATTCATTAATTCTCACTCGAAATTATTATGCATTCGGTATCTCATTAAAATTATAATTATTACTATGAATAAAATATTATTGTTATTATTATTATTAACAGTGATTGTTAGTATCTAAATAACTTGTTCGTTAGCAATTATATTAACGTTGTGATTGAAAATAAATAAAGAAAAATATATTTTAGAGATATAATTGTTATAAGAAATGTAAAACTTGCCGAGAATACTTCTTAATGTATCGCACGAGAAACAAAGAAAAAAGCCGGTCAAAGTCCATGCGTTTAATGAAAATGCAAGACACTGCGTTAGCACATTAACGAGCAGTGTAACTGAATTGATTAAAGAAGCTTCGAGTGCAAAATTATTGATTATCGAGCTTGAACGACAAAGAAGAGATTGCGGGATGAATGGGCCGGAAGAGACTGCTGCTGCCGCTGCTGTTCCAGCCGGTTACACTCGGGAGATGTAAAATTGAAAAGTCAATGAGGCATCGATGTTCGCGCGTTTATCATTGACAGCAGTCGAAACAGCTGATTATTTGTTTTATTTCCAAGAAAAAAAAAGAAAGCCAACACATCAGAGCTGTCGTTGTTGAAAAGATGGTTTAATAAAAATCTTTTAAATCATTCGAGTGCAGAAAAAACGAACTTACACGTAGTACTCGATTAATATTTTAGCATTCTTTGAAGTTTTTTAGAATTGAATTTACTCGAGCATAGACAGAAGTCTCCAAGGGTCGATGCTACTCGATAAGGGCGTGAAAAAATTCATAGCTCTGTCCTCGATTTAGATTCCTTTCGAATAGCACACAATCATAATTGCAACGAAGAAATTGATAGTGAAGGGTAAGAAAAAAAAAATCAATCGCTGAGAAAGAACGAGGTGCAACAAGCTTTCTCGGACAGGTCGTGTCTCTCGGTCTGTCTCACTTCCTCTGCAGCACTGTCTCACGCATTCGTGTTTCATTGATTCGTCCGTGTTTTCGAAGCAAGGAGAGCGTGCGAGAGAGACGCGTTTAACGAGAGTGAGAAAGAAAGAAAGAGAGAGAGAGAGAAAAAGAGACCAGCGACTGACGAGATTTCGCGGGTATTGTCATTGACGTGAAAATATATTGAGAGACAGCGGCGTGAATAGTTAATGCTCGCGGTGAGCAACAACTGTTTGTTGTAAATCCGCGTACGGCCATTTTGCCAGTGAGCCGTCACGTCTGGCTGTTAAACCATCGTGCATACGATGCCAACAGTGATGGCACGAGAGGGAAGACAGTCGGTTAGCTATTCGTTAAAACTGTTTGCGGTTTTTATCGTTGTTTACTCACGTTTAACGGCTACCAGATCCCACGGTATTCTGTCCGCGCGACGAAATATTGCGTTACTTGGAATAACGCTACGCGGACGGGACCCCGGGTTCAGATTATAACGATAGGCAACACACACGGACTGTCCAAAGGTAGCGAACTCCTCGGAAACACTTCTCCGAACGTACTGAACGCAAGGGGTCGCGATTTTTCTCACGCATGCGCGCGCGCCCCCACGCGCCACCATTGCCTGGTAACATTACGCTCTACTGTCGATCTAGGGACTTTTAATGCAGCCAAAGTTACTAGACGATATTTTTTAATATTTATGCTTCGTTTAAATCATATTTACATGACAATTTTACGTATATCTCGCTGCATTGGCGAGTTCGATATATACCTGAGGTCAATGCAGGGAGGAGCCCCCGTAGAAATTGAAAGAAGAAAATCTCAATGCACCACTTCAGCCATTCTATTTGTCTTCGGTGCGAATAATCACAACGAATATAAATATTGCTGTAAAACTATAATATTCATAATAATTATTCAATAAGATTCTCATTATAAAAGAAAACTATAAAATGCGCATAATTCAAGTGCGATTTATGATAATTTTTACTTCGACTTTTTCCAACATTATACACTCAAACAGTAGAATAGAAATCTAATTCGACGCTGTTTTTATTTCTGTATTTCCAGTGTGAAACGATGCTCGTAATGCATACATTTCTTAATTCCCGCCTTCTTGTTACTGTTAAAAAAATTGTGAAATTTACAACGTAAAAGATTAAATTTACTATATCGGTGTAAAACGTATTTCTAAACTAGATGTAATCAATGAGAATTGATGTACATTGTGTTGCAACATTTGTAATCAACCATTATTTTTATATTAAAAGTAAGAATTTAATTACAATTAGATATTCGATATTCTGAGCGAATAAGCATCACAGCGACTACAAAGACCGCATAAAGCATGCGAGAGAGAGAGAGAGAAAGAGGAGCCCGCGTCGCAAGATTTTGAGTTTACATTGTTGCACATTGTTGTGTATATTTATAACTTCAATTTAATAAAAATCTCTCATAAAAGCAAACTGTCATTTGCGCTTAAGGAGGTCGGCTACAGTCATTCCGGTGGGAAAATGCGTGGAAAGATCGAGTGGCGCATATGGGCTACATCGTACATTAATTGATGCACATTGTTGTAGGAATTGTATTGTATTGTTGTCCGAGCTCTTTTACTTTAACAATTTTGTGATAACTATGTAGATAAAGCATTTCGGTCTTCGTAAAAGTGCTTTTTAAAGATCTAGAGATTCATTTGGTTTCATTTTTAATTGAATCCTTTATATTTTTAGTATGATTTTTGAGATTTGCGTTAATAATCGTATGACTTTTGTTATGTCACCCTTGTGTAATTAATTACTGAACAACCATGTGGTCGATCGAATATCCTCCATAATTTTTTTTACGTCGAGTATATTAGTCACCGATTTTTAAATTTGTCTTTTCCTGAGATTTAAGTACTCAAACGCACTGTATTACCAGAGAGATAACGATCCTTGTAATGCATATCAAGTCGTTCCCACTCATCCATGAAGTCGATGCGCATCGTCTTTGCATGTATGTCTGCTTAGGATACAGAATGCAGTAGTCGGTCAAGGCTCTCGTAGGTCTTCTCCGGATAGGTAGGCAGTGGGAAAGGAAGGAAAATAAAGTACAGGGCGATATGGAATGGTGAGAGTTGCATAAGTCAGGCTCTCCGGTCTCAGTGCGTCCGGCGTCTCCTTAATACTTACACCATAGATGCTTTAAGTAAAAAGTAAAAGTACTTAACGCACGCAACATTCATTCGATTGGGACTTGGGACTTTGAATTTTACTCTAAGGTATATAGATTTTGAAAGCGTGTCTCGTATCGATGTGCGTTTGTGAAACTATATATTCGTCGCTGACATCTGCGTAAATTTAGTACGAAGATCATCATCGCAGTTTGTAACTTTACATGTTTACGGAAATTTGACAAACCGTAGTTTGTTGAGCTGAATGCGAGATAAGCGACGCTCATCTCCTATCATTCCTTCGTCCACCTCCCTCCATGGCTACTCACTGACCGATGCTGACGACGAGAGCTCGGTGACGAATTGATTGATATCCACTATGCCTCTTCACTCGTCTCGCAACTCATCTCTCTAGTGTTGTACTACGTACACGACGGTTATATACACTCAATTGGTTTTTTTTGTTTTACAGCCACGCTGCATTACACAAGCATGGCAGATCCAACTATACAGACGTTTTGTTGTCATCATAACAACAAGACCGATATGGCGGTTTTTATAATGCAAGAATTCAACACAGATATGTACAACACCGTTTGCATGTTATCCTCTACTATGGGAATATTCGGAGCTATTTATCAGGTAAAATATAATTAACATTTTTATGTAATATGTTTTCCTTTTTATTTATTTTTTTTATAAATTTTTTTTCTTTCCTATTTTGCAGGTTTTACCACGAGAAGTATCATCCTCTGCTCATCGATGGCAAAATTTTTCAGCCGCTAGAGGAAGACAAATAATCGTTTGGCTCGCTGTGGCTGATCTCTTTGCTTCGCTGGGTTTGTAATTTTGTTCATACCATTTGCGATTCTACACAGTTTGAAAACTTGGAAAATTTCAACTATAAATCATTTTAGGTTCTACGTTTTGTAGAATTGAAATATTAAATGTAAATTCTAAAGAATTTTGTAGTTAAAGTAAATCAATCTGTAGACGATCTATCGAGTATGGAGATATTTGATAATCGTCAATGCAAAATATGCAATAAGTTGATAACGATAGAAGAAATTGTTCAAAAATATTCATACCGTCTTTAAGTTAGGTCAAGACTTAAGTTTTGTTTTCTTCTTCACAACAAGATGCGTATAAAGGGACTTTTGCATTGTTTGTATTTTGAAATTGGTGTCGATGTCCTTTTCTTCAAAATTTCAATTCCAATGAACTATTTTCTTTTGTAATTGGCTACAAGATTCTAAATTTTGTAAAGCATTCTAACAATAAAGCTTTTTCTTGAATGACCTTTGATACCCACAGTATCTAGAGGTGAAAAATTTGTGAGAAACATATTTTTGTAAAATCATAAAAATGAATTTTTTTTCATGAAAAAAATATAATTTATTTATCATTTGGTAAGATTGAAAATAATTTAAATTTCTCATAAAAAGAGGACTTTGACAATTACATTTCAGCAGTGTGTCTATAAAGTAAAGACCATAAAGTGTTTAATTGAACCTTAAGGAGGAAGAACGCCTATTTCGGTAAAAATGTTTAATGTTTTTTTTTAAATATTAAATCGAATTGCTTTATAAATCTCTGACGTTCGATTATTTCTAACAATATTCTGATCATATAAAAAGATCGCCGGATCCGAATGTAAAAAATTGTAAAAGTTCATTTTATTTAAACATCATTTAAAAATTATTAATATTGATAAAACTTACATTTTTTTATATTCGTGTCTATTTACGTTACGATTTTTTTTTACTGCTACGACATTTTTGGTAATTTTGAAAACATTGAAAGTGTTGGATTCTCCATTAAAGTTAGTTGCCAGAGGTCTCTTTTTGTGAGAAGCAACGATAAATTCCAATTCGATGATGGTAGAGGAACCATTTATTTGTCCATCTGATAAATTTTCAGTTGATTTGAAAGAAAAAAAAAAAATTCTCAACACTTTACGTCCTTTTCTACTTTTGCAGGAGTTTTTGTGAGGTCAGCATTGTGGATGAATTTTAAAACGATAATGCCAATGGACGACGATACGTCGAGCGTAGTATTCTGCGCGATATCATCGGTAAATTTTGTATTATTTCTACCAGTGCTTCTGATGAATTATTTTATATCTTTAGAAATTCATTTATGAAAGACAGAATAAAGCGCAAGTATTCTAGGCTTGGACTCAATACTTTTACATGGCAACTTGGATCTGGACGCTCTGCTATGCTATCGACATGAAACTTTTGCTCGGAGAACGTCCTGGGCATCCTTCGTTATACCACGCGGTAGCCTGGATCTGTCCGGCTGTTCTTACCACCTTTGGATTAACAATTTTATATGTTCCTGATGCAAAGTAAGTTTTAGTTCATTGCTATAACAATTCACTAGGGGACAAAATTTATTTAAGATCCTGTAGTAATCTGGAGTGCCCCATTAAATACAATGTAGAGAAAATATTACACTTAGGAACGTAAATAATTTCATGTAGAATAATTTCCTACCCAAAAAGATTCATAAAGTAAATTTTTTTTACAACAGCACAAAATTCTGTAAAATTCAAGTCCCAGGTTTATCTAAGATTCCTCCAACATAAAGATCCATTAATTTAAGTTAAAAAATGTGTTTTAACTTGGAGCCCGTTTGATAGATTTTTTGAATCGGTGTTCTGGTTATGTAAAAAAAATTCCAGAGTAATAAAAATAGTGGGAGTTCCATTTTTATCAATTTATTTCCTATTAAAAAAAAATGGAATTCCTACAATTTTGTGCCCCCCTGTGAAATTGGTGCCCCCCTCGCCTCTGTTAAAACCATGAATATCCTTTTAATTCATATAGTATTCCATTCCTAATTACTATAAGATCGTACATAGAATGCTACCTGAATATTATTGGCTATTCGTGAATGAAAATATGAATTTCTTGATGTTTTTTTTTTTCATGTTCATCGTATTAAAGCTGTCATAATTTGACGTCGTTGTCAACCGCAGTGCTGCGAATACTTCCAAATTATTGTGCAACATACGTCCTTCTCGCTATAGTGATGATCGTCAATCCTGCTTTGTACGTTGCATCAACGAAAGATCTGCAGAACGCGGTGACCTGTAGCCTCTCGCAAATAACAGGCCGCGAGAGAAAACTGGTGCAGACAATAAGACTAAAATTTGTTTTGACTAACATTGTCTACTACATCTGTTGGATACCAAACTTAATAAATGGAATTCTCTTATGGACACTCTGGTTTCAATTGCCCGTCAAAGTTATTATTACTTTGTGGTACATAATGGCAAGTATATCACGATAATCGAACTTATTATCAAAAATATTATGATTTTCTATCATTTTAATAAACCGTTTAATTACTTCAGGCGGTTACAAATCCACTGCAAGCATTCTTCAATGCACTTGTCTATCAACGATGGGGCAAACGCGAAAAATTTTGTACCGAGTGGTGCGTCGGAAAGCTGGGCTTGTGTAAAATATCAAAGGATCAACAAAACAACAAGAATATCTCGGAATCCTCACCGCTATTGACTCCTCAATACGCTTGTACACCTCATACCAGTATAAATGGATCATCCTCTCTCTAAAGACAAGAGAAATAGGACAACTGTGATACTAGGCAATATCAAATGTGTTCAAGTATTATAATGTTATTTAAATATCGATTTTCTACAAAGAGCATTAGTGTTGTATCCATGATCATTCACTTTACATTCTTTATATTAAGGAAAAAAAAAGAAATATATATAAATTTATATTTTTAGTAAGAGATTATTGAGGAAGCAAGTTTGTGAATAATTCGGTACAAACTTTTTTAGTAATTAAATAATTATTTTAAGTATGTACGAATGAAAAGTACAAAATAAGTGAAAATTGTGCATTTTTTAAATATTGCAATTAAAGTATTGATCTTGATATCTAAGAAATATAAAGGCACCTTGCGAGCTATTTAAAAAATATGATAATTATTAAGAAATGAGGATTTCAATCCAAGTGGCTGAGTTAAAACGAGTGCGATGTACTTCGGGTTGATAATTATTAAAAATGTTCTGTTTAACTGTGACAAATAAAAATAATAAATTCTGTAAAACACTTGAGATTAAAAAATTGGACACACTAATGCCGTTTACGAAAGATATTCATAATTGAATGTGACAATGAATAATTTCAAGCTGTTTGCTTACTCGCTTGAAGCGAATAGTCGCTAGATATTTGTGAAATCGGAAATTGCGTCGTGAAAATAAGTCGAAGAACAGTTTTAGAAAAATCATTGTTATAATAACGTTGTTTTAGGCTCAGAAGATAATCGAATATACGTTTTTATCAGTAATACTTTTATTAAAATGTCCAAGCCCACCTAACCATTGAATTTAAATGATAGACTCTAGCAAAGTCTTTTTTTTCTAGTTGTCTAGCAAAATATTTTTTTCACTTTTTGAACAGTGGAAAGGACAACTGGGATTGAATTTGATCAGACATCTATGAAGTAAAGATTAAATTAAATGTTTTACAACTTTTCCAACGAGGAAGCTAAAAGAAGCTTTGCGAATGTTGGAAACAATGTGCAAAAAATTGGTTCCATAGTTTATTTTTCATCGCTTTATTTGGACTCAACACTGACAGACTAACTTGCACGATTATGATTAATACTTGTACAGCCGCCTGTTCACAATACGTACAAACAGTTTTCTATCCTTCGTTCGTTACTTACGAAGGAAGTTTAATTACTCACAACGCAAGTACCCGTCGGTATATCCGAAAAGCCATTCGTCGAAAAATAGTGTTTTTAATTATCTCTTCTACGACATATATCGACGTCTCAAATAGTACAAATTTTCATTTACGGCCATTCGATTATTATATTTCAGTTGTTAGCCAACTATATTAACCGCGCGAATATAATAAAAATTGTGTTAGCACCGAAGACGACGATAATATATATATTTTTGTTTAAACTATAAGTATTAAATAGTACGATGGTGGAAGATAGAGAACGAATGTAAATTAAATTTTGATTAATATGACGTAGGAATACCAAGCGTATCGGTCGTTTGCCGCTGTGTTAAAAATATTAACGCGATAATGATAGCTTTTACAAAAGTAAGAGGAGTCGCACCACCGTACAGCACTTTCGATGAATTTTTCATGATGATTTACAAAATCCCTGTTCGGAATCATTTAAAGACGTTGTGCTACACGTTGTCTACCTCTCTAAGATCGCCATACGTGAGAGAAGAATAGCAAAACAATCGCATGCAAATATTTACGCCACGATTAATCTTTTCAACAAAATACGACAACGGTACATTGCAGAATTGTAATTTTTTCTTATCGATCAAGGGGTAGCACATCACCTTTACGGTATAACAACCTTATACGAGATTCATTTACAGCAGAGCGGAGCATATATTTTGATATATTTATTTTAATGTTGAGACTCACTCGAAAGTTTTTATTCGTTTTTTAAAACAACACAAATGCGATATATCGGCAAAAAATATAAAGAAGTTGCTCAAGAGCCTCATAAATATATTTTATCACGCTCCGTAGGTATCCAGCTTTTTTTTCCATGTCAAATAATAACAAATTTTTTTTTTAACATTAAAAAATACAAATTTCCGGGTGAGGCACGGAATTAAAAAGTGAAAATCAAATTATTGTGATCCTTAATGTACAGTTCAAGAAACGGCTAATCTTTTGCAAAACATTTCCCTGATATGTACCATACGGAGGAGACACGTGGTGCATTTAACACGAGCTTAAAAGCAAATAAAACTCTATGATATAATCTCACTTGAGTAGAACAGGGTCTAAACGATTGTTTATATCTGTAAGATTTTCGTGTATGTCGTTGTAACATCAGATTCTAATACATCGTAAGTAGAGAGCGAGAGAGGAAGAGAGACTTTCATTTACCATTACGGTTCGTCGACGCATTGGACTGATTCTCGTTGAGTTTTTTTCCTGTGTCCCAGGAAACGAAGAAGCAAATCTACAGGTACGGCTCTCCACAATGCAGAATTTGGCACAGCAACCTTACATTGCTATACATATTGTCGTTTTCATGTCGATGTATCTCGCCCTCCGAGGGTCAGAGACGTTATCTCACGTACAATCATCTCTGCTATTTTCCAAGCTAATTCTTCCTTTGCCTGTTAATGAAAAAAATATATTATTTATCTCACCGACAGATCATACATTTGCAATTAACATTTTTATTGCCCACAATGAATCGTATCAGTTTTATATCTCGAAGCTTACCTTATCTTGCTCAATGTGTATGAACCTCTTGACGGCGCGCGATAAACGAGATTCTGAAATAATGTTTCTAACTTTAGTGGCGGTTGCTCTTCGTTACTGTGTGACATTATGGTGTATTGCTTTATTATTCTGGAAGTTAGAGTGGCTGACGGTAATTGTTTGATTTAATCGCCGTGACCCACCGTATTTTCTTCGAGGATCTGGCTCTATTTCCGTGACGAATCTACCCATATCGTCGACGTAGCCGACGCTTAGGCTGAAAAAAAAGTTTCTTTCAATTCACGAAAATATTGCAAATTCTGTTTTTTTTTTTTTTTTAAATTATATTCGACCTCAATAAAACTATATCCTGAGGCGGACAACGTTGCAAAACCTTCTCAAATTTGCTAAATGCAATTATTGTGTCAAGTCGCGTCGGTATTTGTTTACTAATTTTCAATAATATAAAAATGTATTTAACTATTATTGACATCGTAATTCTAGCTTCTGTGATTGCTTTGATAAAACAAATTAGAAAAAAATGTGCCAGTCACCCTAATATACATTAATTCAATCAGATATTAGTGAGTCATTTGGCCCCTTAACTATATCCCTGGATCCAAGTAACTAGAACAAAAATTTGAATTGGGGAGAAGGTAAAAAATGTGAAATTTCGTATATCGATCGTCGCGTAGCCGCAGTTCAGTTGATTCCGTCTTTCCGATTTATAGAATCTTTGTATCAACGTGAGACTCGATACCGACAGTTCACCGCAAAACCATCAACACATTATTCTCGAACTCAGCATTTTGTAGGAACGTCAGACGATTAGGGCTCATTGCGTGAAGGTAACATGAAGTGAGCCTCAGAAATCCGACATTTAACATAAATCTAAGTTCGATAAAAATGTGTTAGAAATGTTTAGCTCCGTCCCTCTTGCACTTAAGGATTTTTAGATCATAGATCTCATGCCATCATAGATATCCCAACCTCACCCACTCAAATAATTATACTTCTTGGAAATAATCATTATATCATTCTTTTCTCTCTTAAAGTTCACCTTTTTTCGTGTAAGATGTAGTTTTTATACATTCTGGTATTGTATTAAAAAGAAATAATAATAAATAAGAGAATCGTGAAGATTTTTAGAAGTCAGAGCCACCCTGAGACGCCTTGGATCACTTGAACCTAGGGATGTAGAAGCATGGATCAAAAAACGGGGATGTAGTTAAAGGTTTTAAGATATATTATAACGAAGTACACGTAAATTTTCTAGTGATTTTATAATTAGCCTGTACTTGAGTCTATCAATGCAAGGCAAACATTGCAAAGATGTTGAGTTAATTTTTGCATACATACGTGCTTTTCGTCCGCTTCCAAAGGGAATCTGGGTCGTATAATTGCCTGGTATCAATGTTCATGGCCTCGTTATTGTTTCTCGTATTGTCGTTGTCAGCTAAACGATTTGCCTTGCTCGCTTCTATCTGCGTCATCGTTGTAACGGTCGTCGTCATGTCTTGTGTACCGATACTCAAGGTACTCACTTCGCTGCTACAATCGGAACCTTGAATAAGCAATGCACGGTGTTTTTCATTTGGGCTACGTTGTATATTGTACAAATAACACGGTATATCAAGATAGTAATCACATGAATTATATCGCGAGATAATAACTCACCGGCTCTTCTGATACGAGGATGAGGAAGACCCGTACAAGCCCCACTTTGAATGGTCCCGATGAGCTCCGATAAGTATTTATAATACAACTGGGAAGATAAGAAAGCTGGCAGGTAGTGCTGCAAGGTGTTTTCAAAATACAAGTGAGAATTTCTTTTTAACTAAAATTAATGAATGTGCAAAAAACATTTTTTTGGATTTTTTAAATTAGTCAAATATTTGTTATTTAATCCTTCGAAGATGTGAATCATTTTTTCTTGAGAACGAACAGCGTGGATTATCTTTGTTTTCAAGTACAATACGTCTGTGTAATTAATTTTGTTTTATAAAATTCAAGAAGAAAGAATTTAAGAATGCTTCTTGTATGCATTTTCAGCCAAAAGTAAGATTCTATAAGAATTTGTGTACCTGGAAATACGAGAAAAATATTTTTCAATAAAACTACTACGTTGAAAATACTAAAACCGTTTATTTCGAATAATAATAATATTTAAAAATGATTAACCCCTTGCACTACGCTGAAATTCGGAACAAGCCGTGCCTAACTTCAGACGTTCTTGTTTAGCCCGAAATTAAGACCACGAGTACGGCTCGTGATATTCATGTTTGGACCGAAATATCAATTACGAGCCATACTCATTATATTCACGTTTGACATAAAATTAAACAACGAGCCTGACTCGTGATGTTCAAGTTTGGCCTAAAATTTTCATCACGAGTCAGACTCGTGAAAATAGTGCAAGGGGTTAATAAATTAGTTTTATAAAAATAATTCGTCAAATTTCTAGAAAATCTTTTTTTTTCTCTACTTAAGTGAATTCGTTTTTGTGTGTAATATAGGTGTAATTTCGGGTGTAATCCTTTCATGATAACTTATCTAAAATTTGCACCCTTTGAACATTCTTTTTAATTAAATAAATTAAAATCACTAGAAATATTTATTAAAATCGTAATCGGAAAATCAACAAATTAACTTTATAAGACGAAGGAATATTTAAAAAAAAATTAATTTATTAATAACTTTTGACATTATTATTATTCAAAATCAATTATCTTAGTATTTTCAGTGTTAAAAACTTTGTTAAAGATTTTTCTATTCTCGCCATGTACTCAAAATCTGATCGACGAAACCTTTGACTGGGAACGTATACGTAAAGTATCCTTAAGGCGATGTACTTCACGTCGTCTGACTGTCTCAGATCGCCATACGTACGAGATAGCAAATGTTCCCCATCGTGTTTTTCGGATAAAAGACGAGAACGGTGAACTGTAGATTTTAGAAACGCAGTCTACCGTTATCCTCTTTGAAACGAAACACCAATTGTAACAAAAAAATGATCATCAGATCCATTGTTACCGACCGAGGGGTCATCTTAACGTTATACTCCAAATTCTTCTTGACGATTATTTGAAGTCTCTTAACGCGTTAGCCGACCGATTAGATTACATTCGTATCACGCACCAGTACGTCACCCGTAACTGAAGGGTTAATTGATTTAACTGATGTCATTTATTCCGATTGATTTAATTATTTGAACATTTAAATCAATACAAAAAATATTCACACGAGACTAATAAAAATTGTGGGATGTACGTTAATGACTTTCCTCTCGTTTACGACCGACTTTACCTTACTCAGGAAGTTATATACAACGACGCAGGGTCGATCGAAACAGTCCGGCTGTGGTCCATCGCCCCCCTCCCGGCAAATGTTCTGTTCGACTTGAAATCGAATTTTATCCGAGAAACCTAGTGGCATAGTCGCTTGCAAACTGAAATACCTGGAAATACGTAAATTTAAAAACCAGAATTTAATGCGAACATTTGACGTGCTTAAAAAATGTAATATGCCCATGGAAAACTGCATGATTGAACTTACTTGTCGTATATAATAAGTGCGTCAGTCTGAGCCTCACTGGGATCGATATCACCACGTTTCTCCATCAAATTTTGCTTATAATTAACCGCTGTCATCCAAAAATCCAAGAGTTCGCGCTTATTCTCGAGTTCCATGAACTAAGATGCATTAACAGTTAAATTAATTGTGAACAAAATAAATTCGAAAACAGCAGCTGACGACATTCTCCTGAACAACTCTCGTTAATTTGATAAAGAAAATAAAGTAATCTTTGTTAATTTTTACTACAATTTAATAATTATTATTTAATAGAAACGATATGCATTTACTATTTGTGTTCACTTTTAATAAAATAATTTTTTTCTTTCTATTTAACAAGAAAAATATAACAAGAGATGTCGATGTTTAGCTTCCTAAATAATTTTTGTCTTACTTCCATGAAAAAGAAGAAAGCCGTTTCGTTGTAGAGTATGTCAGCGAGTTTAACATCCCCACTCGTTAAGACATCAATTTGATGCTTACAATGGAAGTCGCTTCTTAAAAAATCATTGATGTATCTGAAAAAAAAACATAAGTTTGAGTTTTCAAATTGATCTTTCTTCTCTTCACATAATTCTTATTCAAATAATACTCTTACTCTTCCTCCAACGCTTTGTAAACTAATCGTTGAACCGACGCCAAGCAACTAATCAAAGGTTCGATAGTTCTGCATGTCAGAGAGTCTTCGATTTCGATTTTGACCTCTCTAGATACGCTACTGACTGGCAACAAGTCACTGGCAATGTATTTTCGGTAGATTCTCGATGCATCCTGCTTGATAGTCGAAACAGGCTGCTTTTCGCGAGCAATCGACAGATCGCTGGTCTTTGGCTCGTTAAAATTTGATCCAGACTCGTTACTATTTACAGGTAGACTCCCATGAAAATCATCGTACTCGTTTAATTCATTTCTCGAACAATTGGAAGCCTCTCTATTGGGACAATTGTAGTTTTGATCGGAACGCTCTTGTCTAATTGGTAAATCCTCGCTGCCCACGTAGGTGCCGCATATGCATTCCACTTCCAACCAAAATTTGATCAATGCAAGGCACCCTCGACTCTCCATAAACTGTATGAAGTAGCCGAGTGCACCTTTGTCTGCCAGAATTTCCGACAAGGTTTTAGAGAGGCGAGAGTGCGAGTACGAGACTTCTATTGAACGATCATCCGAGCAGCCTTCTTCCTCTTCCTCTTCGAGGCTACACACCATACTTGACTGTCTCTCTGATGGATGACGATCAACGTAAGCATTGTTTACAGTTTTCTGTGCGCTCCTCGGTTTTCCAGGTGAACTGCCAGTGGCGTCACTTGTTCTGTCTTTTTGGCCTGTGAACAAAGTTTTTATCATCGGGTGTCATCGATTATTGAAAATTGAACCTTTCTTAAATAAAAAATTAATTTTGGCTATCACCCACAAGTATTATTGAAAATAATTTACTGCTGCTTCTCACAAAAAAATTACTCTGGAGATCAAATTTAACAGATGTGTCAATGATAAAAATCCAAATAGTCCTTATCTCATTGAAGCACCCTTTAAAATCAATCACCAGAGTTATCTTTTTGTGAGAAGCAGCGGTAAATTATTTTTGGTTAAACCGTCAGTGTCAACATTTTATTTTTTTATAACTGTTTGTATGCAATATTTTTTAAATTGGCGACACCCAAATATCACCACCCTAGAATATAACATTAGTGATTAAAAATCATTTTCTTAATAATAAACACATACTCGCAGTTGATTGATTCCAGGAAACCAGATTACTGCCGACGGTAATAAAATATCTAGGAATTTCAAGAAAAAAATTGAAAATAGTCTTTGAGAAGAAGCAAGAAGATGAATTATTAATACCGTTCAGCAATCAAGACTCTGGGCGATCGATATGAGTCGGAATATCTCGATGAACGTTGAAACAAATAAAGATTAATGGTTTTGTAAGCGGAGAGAGAGAGAGAGCAGTAATCAACCATAACCTCAAACACAATTCTAACAATAACATTAGCACACGAGTTTTAAAGATTCTCACTTAATAAAACAAAGCGTTGATCACTATATCGGAGATAATTGACTTATAACATAATGTGACAATGAAAATTACCAGATTTTTTAAAGAACTGAAGCATTCTTTGCGACAACACGAAGCATTGTAAACAAAGGTGTTGGTACCACGCGCATGTGATCCTTGTTTTCTATTTGCTGGTCAGCTACGTTTCAACATACATTTGAAAGACTGTCGGAACTCGTAGAACCGAACGCAAGGCGATTATCAGCTGACAGATTGATGACAAGGGTAAACAATTTACATGCTATAAGCATCGTATGTAATACCGTGTTATATGCAGTCTAATATCGGGTGATATCGGGATAACTGTCATTGGTGTCGTGTATGGAATTTAGACGAACTCTATGACGTTAGTTTTGCAAGAGAAAGCCTGGCGGCAGCCACGCAAATGAACGTAAAAAAGGGGGATTCAAATGTCACGATAAATTATTAGATTTATAAAAGATGACAAGGGCAATGATAACATTTTTTTTAAACAATTGAATCATTTTTTGCGACGAATCAGGGTATGAAAAGGGATTTTTAATGTTGGATTCAGTAGTTGTGTGAGAGATATTTGGTATATGTAATTATGTGACATGGAACATTATCAGATTTTTAAAAAGAATTCAAGCATTTTCTGCGTCGCACGAAGCATTGCATTGGTGTCATATATGAAATTCTGATGACGTTTCGCAGGGCAAGCCTCTCGGCTTTCGCACCTAAATAACTAGCGTGAAAATGAATTTCAAATGCTGGCATTACTAGAAAGTAGCTACTCAGTTCAAAATTTTGAGCATTAGTTAAAATTTATGGGGGATAATCGTATATGGAAACCAAGTTTCTATGCAAAATTTCAAGTTGATAGTCTACATGGTTGTTTAGTAATTCAATTATTGAAGTTTTACTCTTATACATGAGCGACATCCCTGGTTAAGCCCCATAGAATACGATAGACTAGCACATATCGTGTTTATGGCTCTATCGCATTCTATCAGGACTTACCCCATGATGTACCACGTGACACCTGGTGTGCTCTCTCTTGCACTCACGCGATCCCTATTGTAGTTGTCTCTCTCGCAATCAATCACTGGTAGAGGTTTCACACCATCTCCACCCTTTCAGCCGCTTATAAAAAAAGGGCTCACGACCTTTGGCACACTGATTGGTAATCGTTCGACCAATCGTCTTGCAGCAAGTTCGAATTGACAAATCGCCTTTAAGTGAGTTAGTGCGTGGTTATAGTGCCACACGCCTTCTAATAAGAAGGCTCATACGAAACTTTAAGAACATCATTTGGTCATTTTTCTTCCAAGAAGCTTACCAAACTAATGGCGCTTCCCACTGATAGACCGAATGTGCATCGTGTCTAGTTTTCTGAATGCGAGCAAGAGAGATAAGTATACACTCAGGGCATATATCTTCTATACCTCTGCATGTTAAAATCTGCACTCAGTTTTACCCACGGAAAACGCTGTAATGTGACTTTAAAATTACAACAAGGGCACGGAATTAACTTTGCCTGTTTCTGCCGACGTTTCCATTCGTGTGCTAATGTTCGAGTGCTATACGCGTTAAATTTAACTGGTATTTTTATAAAAGATTATCAGTCCAACCGCCAAAGAACACGTAAGCGATCACCTTTCGGAAATCTTAGTCACCCAACCATTGCATTGATGTCATCTACAGAATTGTGATGACGCTTTGCAGAGGCAGCATCTCAAGCGCAGCGCGAACTAGCGTAAAACAATTTTAAATGTTGGGTTTAATATTTATATGAAACAACAAATAAATAATTAGAACACGATAGCTTACGTTAACACTACATATTATAGACTCGAGGATTGCGTTACTTATTCTTGATAATTGATCGAATAATAATCACTTTACGATTCGCTTCAGAAGGTCCTAGGGATGAAATGTATAGAGAATGAGCCATTACCACTGTTTTATTTTCGACTGGGGCTTCTATAACGCTTAAGAAATAATAAAAGTCTGATTATTTATTTATAAATGTCCATTATTCGAATCTCGCATTATAACAGCATTGAAGAAAAACTGGTAAAGACGATGTGAACCATGTATGTGCGACAAAGATATAACTAAGCTTCTTATTCAACATTTTTCCTCCACGGATGATCTGGCGGATAAAAGAGAAGAACGTCGTCTTGCAGAATTGTTAGGTGGAGAGCAACGTTTTCCTCTTTTACTCGAAAGATCAATCGTGGCAGAGAAATTTGCATTACAGTTTTTGTTACCGACCGAGGAGTAGCACATCATCTTAAGGTGGCATCATCCTCAGTCATAGAATTTAATTCTGCGTATGGTGGCACTTTGCTATTTCTCGAAACATTAATAACCTCTGAATGGCGTTGTATAGAAAATTAGCAGCTATCTCTCTGGCATTCATGTCACGTGGTACATGTTTCGCATCTCCTCAAGACGATTTTGTTACTTCTCGATCAGTAACAACAAATGTAATTCAAGTTTCTCTACCACGATGGATCTTTCGGACAAAAGATAATAGTAAACAGCGTACCACAGTCCTATAGTTAATCGTTCTCGTCTTTTACTTGAAAGATCAATGGTGGCGAAGGAATTCGCGTTAATAAAATGCTGTTATTTCTCTCGCTCGTTTGGCGATTTAAGAGAGACGATGCTTATAGCGCATCCCTTTAAGTAATAACGAGAAGCGATGGATGACAATTGATCACATAGAATATAAAAAAGCATTAATAGTAAAAGAATGTATGAATTTTTATTTTTTCATTGTTTTTCAAGATTTTATTAAATTTTCAAAATAAAAATCTTGCAATCTCGGCACTGGTCGTAAATAACATTGTTATCTATAAAAGGTTCAAGGAAAATGTACTAAAATCGTTCATAAAATAACATCATAGAAAAATAGTTTGTTAAGCATTTTTCAAATCCCAACAGTCCTGGTAATAAAAAATAAATAATAAATATATTCGATACCAATTTTCTACGGATACTGAGTACGTCCAGGATGATGTAGAAGTAGAAATGGATACAGAATAATATAGAAGCGTACATGAACATAAGAGATGCAACTGGAATTTCATCTACAAGGTGCATGAAGATTCTCAGAGGAAAGGTCAACGGCCGAGCGTGATCCATGTACTTGGTGTCGCTCTTCGTAGCAAACCGGCTTAATAAATACCGGTTCTCCATAGCGGATAGTCACGATCGAGTCAGGGATTGTAGCACAGTTACTTTAGCCTCAACTCTATAAGGTACAGAGACTCTTCGAATTCCCATTTTTACGTATACTCTCGAAGTCGACGGTTTATATCGTGCTCCGGGACACGCGGAAGTCATCATGCTGTACGTATTATATTGCACTCTCGGGGTTCTTGTTTGGAACGGTGGGGCCGCTTTTTCTACGCCTGTGTCGTACGATCAGCGCCAAACCGGCGACGTCAACGTGCAGGTTCACTTGAAGAATGTGCAGATCGTTGCACTTATCGATCCTGAACTCTTGGAAGATTACATGGTAACTGTAATTATTATAATTATATAAATATAGTTATTCTAAAAAATGATGGTTCTACATGGATCTATAGCATTAGATAGACTCAATATCCTATTTTTGTTCTTAAGGAGACTAAACAGTACAAATTAAAAATGTATTGCCTATAAACAATTCAATTTTTTTAAAATGACGTTATATACTAAATATATTGTGCAAAATGGACCTATGGACTAAGTGCGTGGTGCATCACCTATACCTATTATTATTACTATATTACTATTATTACTATACCTATTATTATTACTAAATATATTGATATTATTATTTCTCCTATTAATATATTTAAAAAAATAATTCAATACTTAATCTATATATCAGTCATCTTAATTACTATGAATTATTATTGATTTTCAGGATTACGATTATGCCTACGATTATTCGGATTTTACGATAAAACCAATATCAAAACCAACGACCAGTTCCTCAAGTTTGTCGACCAGTTCGGTGAAACCGTGGAACACCTGGCCGACGAATCCATCGACTTCTTCAACGACGCCGACGACCGTCGCGGTTGCTCAGGATTTGCCGACAACGGCATCGAATAATCTCCTGTCAACTACGGATCCAACAATTAATCACGAGACAATTAACGTGTCGAATAACGATAAGTCCGATGTTAATAGTACTATTTACAATCTGGGTAATATTCACGAAAGTAACGAAACGGATATCAAACTTCGGATTGAAGACAAAGTTGCTAGTGAATTAATGAACGCAGAAGATATTGTTAAGATTGAAGAGAAGCAGGTGCTGAATTCACTCGCAACAGATCAGGGGAACTTTAAGAAATCGTGTCCAACTGGATATGCATTGAATAAGAAGGGTCGTTGTCGTACGAATCAGTTACGTCGACGCATCTCTCTTGTGCCGTAAGTTTTTTAAAAAATTATTAAACAATGAATGGTAGTTACCGATGATCGATAGGAGTTGGAAAGATTCCGATGATGATTACCATCGACACAGGAAAATAAAAAAACTCTTGTTACGTTTAGATTCCGATCATAGTAATCTTCAGAAAGATTTTTTTATAATTCGGTACAAACGACAAATTAATTTTGAGAAAAATAATAATAGAGGAAAAAAATATTTTCGAAATTTTAATGAAATTAAAGTATCAAGAATTCTTAATAAACACTCGCCAAGTTGAAAAGCAACCATTAGACCACTTTGTGTCAATACACTCAGAGTAATGCGACTGTTTTTATAATTCCGTGGACTTTTTTTCAGTTAAAGCAGTAAAAGGTAGTTACGGTAACTATAAAAATAATCGCACGAGTCAAAAATTAATAGTTGCCGCTTTAAATTATTGCCAGTATCATTTTTTCCATTCAGTGTATTTCTTGCGCTAAGTAAGAAGAAAGAAATGTTGTTTCCCAATTTTTAGTGACGTCAAGTAAGTATGTTAGGGCAAAGTGTATTGAAATCTAAACCCAAAAAAGGAAAGCGAAAGTTATAAGAGTGCGAGAAAGATTGAAATGAATGGTGCTTCACTGCATAGTGAGATACACAGAGTGAAAATGAACGTAAATCATTGAGATTTCGGCTCGTCGCAAGATGAACGAAGAAAATGTCGTAAAAAATATTGAAAAGTACTCCGATCAGAATCAAAACGTAATCAGAATTTATTATTTTTCCTGATTCGAACATCGCCATTGACCCAATCCTTCTAACTTTTATTATTAAATTCTTCACAGAGTAATAACTGCGAGAAAAAATTCACGATAATTATCATCCCTTTCGAACAGGTTGACGATGAAGCTGGGTTCAAAGCTGAACGAGAAAGGTCGCTTCACAGTGAGAAAAGATTTGCCAATAAGAGTATACAAGTCTGAGCCACGACAGTGAGTTCGTCACACGGAGATACTAGTACAACTTTCGACATCACGAAAATCGGTTCTAGACAAATTGCTGCGATCTTTTTTTTTAAGACGATTTTCTCGTCTAGCCGCGTGCCATTTTTTAAAAATACAATAATCGGACGAGGGACGACAGTGATTTGCACTAATGGAATTTTCGGACTAGCAGACCTCAATTTTAAAATGAATTCTGCGATGATAGCAGATTCGAAATCATTCTCAGTCGATATTTTAATTCTCCTAATTCTAATCTCAAGATTTTCAGTGGATTTAAATTCAGCGTAATAAAAAATCTCTATTTATCAATTTGTTAAATAAACTTATTGATTTTTCGTCACTTTTATTGTTTCCGAATATTTAAACTTCCCTATTTTAAATTTGCATTCCATATCAGCAATCTAAAAATTTGCAGCTACCGATTTTCATAAAAATCAAATGATATTCTTGTTTCTCGCTCGTTTATATTGTCGCTGCCATTTATAATTATGACGTGTGATTTTTTTTTACTTGTTATAAGTTGTCTCTATAAGTAATAAGTACAAAATTAAAAACCTGCAAGATTTTCATAAAATTAGATTTATACGTTCGACTGTAGTATCGTGAGAGAGAAATAAATAAAAGCAGACGAAAAATGGGGGCCAGTCAAGTAAACGATACCTCACTTCCTTCGGTCAATTATAATTGAATGTACACGACGCGAAATTCAATTACGCATTAGGTTCGTCGTATGATCTCTTCAATTGTAAAATGAGGTCGAATACATCTCTCGTAGTCTCTCGAGTAATACGAAGCTCTATCGATGACCCTGTGCGCTAAAGATATCGAGAGCCTTGAACTTACGTATCAAAATCTTTCACATTTTCCTACTACGAGTATACATGCGGCTTCGTTAACTGTTACAAGGAAAAAAATAGACGTAGCTCACCAGTCCACGAGGATACTTTTTGTAAAATTCCTATTGTTTACATAATAAATATTTAACAATAAAAAGAAAAGATAATTTTAATATAACCTACTCGGATTACGTACTTGTAAATATACTAAACGGTCGCAACAATCCTGCTTAGAAAATCCGATGGCTTCCTACTGAAACCGATTAAATCGCAGTCGAAATGTATCACGTGAATCGGAGAATCATGGCATCTTTAACGTTAGCTATAGGAATAAATAAGATTTTCTAAGCAAGGCAGCATGTCCGGCAGAATTGCAATCGTGAACAACATATTATCGATTGTAGCCACTTTTTAGCTTTTCCAAACTTTGAAGATTTCCGGATACGGAAATAGCTGACAAGAGAACATGAATCGAGATACGCAGCAGCGTTTCGACGGAAAGCATTCGAAAAAAATATAAAAATGGTTTCTTAACGAGGCGCGATCCGAGGCGTTATTCTTATTTTTCCCGATGATAGATCTTCCTCGGAAACTTACAAATTCCTACTCGAATTTTCTAATGGAAAAACGTTGCAGATGATATATATTTCTATCCGCTAAATGTATGTAATTCAATATTTAAAGAACCACAGAAATTATTATTTTTTCAAAATTAATTGATTAATTATGATTTCTTTGATAAAAGGCAAAACGCAAAAAAATAATCCAAAATCTTTTGTTACGCAATTTTTTGCCATAAGTGTTTCCGACGAATATTTACGATTTTTATTTATCGTGCGAATGAAAATTTATCGTCTTTTAATGCATTGTAAGACGATGTAACAATTTTAAGACATCATTAAAAAAATTGTGATGCGTATTTCTTTACTATTAAAATAGGAGAACGTTCATAACTGCGCAATTCTACGGTTAACCATTCTCGTCTGGGGAGAATACGATATTGATCGTTCGTAACGGTGTTCTGATTATGTATAAAAATCCACACATCAAAATATAAAGAATTGTCGGAGTCCCATTTGTTCAAAATTATTATCTATTAAAAAAAAAAGAACTTCTACAATTTTTGATGGTTGGATTTGTAAATTCTCTTAATCTTCTTAATTTTTCTTAGTCACAATCAGAACACGGTTATAAACAATTAATCAAGGAGGATCTTTGCAACAATTTTGTTGTTGTAAGGTAAAAAAAATAAAACAGATTATTTCACTACAATTCTCTCACCCTCCTCTCCCACGGTGCTTTCAAATTGGAAATTTCTTGCTGATTAGGAATTGAATGAAATTTGTATCGATAACAAAAAAAATATCATGTGTAAACGAAAACCGTTAAAACTTGATAAACTTAAGAACATCATGGAATACCTTAACTCTGCAGAACGTAATTATATCCCACCGAACTCGCGATTTCGTTCTCAGCATGTTTTTCTAGTGGACACCACCAGCAAGTTCACGTAGTGCCGTTGAATCTATAGCCAGAGCCATTGGCTGTTACCGAGCTGCGTGAGCACGGGGTCTTGACTCTCAGTCGTGTATCAGAGCCCGTTCAGCACGGCCACAGAACGATCGGCAGCAGCAATCTGCCAGACCCGTTAAGAAGCATCACGTTTCGTTCGCCACTCCGTAACGCTCTTATCCAGAGCAAACTTGCGGAATGAAGATGACGTTCCTCTTTCTTGTTTCGGCAACGACGATCGTAACGCTACTGCATGTGGAAACGTGTTATGCAGCACCGAGAAAACCCATTAAAACGTACAATCAACGACAAGACGGGGAGTTGAACGTTGAAACTAAATTCGAAAATTTATTGTTCGTCTACACTCCCACTTCCTCCGTCGGAAATGTAGACTTCTCCGGTTTACTGGAGAGCTATCTCGTGGCGCAGAGCCTCAATCAGAAAAACGTCGCATCGCGCGTCGCCAATCATCCAGAAAATCCGGAAAACAGCGCCAAGTCCGACGATTTCACTGACCCTGCGGCCGAAATTTCCATCGCCGGGATCAAAAGTCAAGGATTTGCGGAAGAGAAGGCGGAGAAGGAACCGGAACCGAGTGTGGAGCTCGTTGCAATCGTTCAAAGAGATCTTCCGGACGCTATTGAGTTTTCACAGCCGTCGAAGACGAGCCTGAAAAAAGAGGACTCGAAGACCGAAGTTAATATACAAGCTGGGATTAAAGCTCACGACGCTAGTGAAACAGCGAGAAGGAATACGAGGAGCCTGACAAAAATTTCGGATGAATTATTCGTGTCGAATTTGCCGAGTAGAGCGATTGACCAGCAGGTTTCTTTGGAGAACAAAGTTTCTGGAATCGGGATAAACGATCGCGGAAACGACGTGGGACCAGTCGACGTGGAACTCCAGGAAATGAAGTTACTCGGGGGAGCTATTGAAAATTGCGGTCCTAGCCGATTTCGCGATCGTTTTGGCGTCTGTCAATTTCGAGGAGACACGTAGTTTATCACAATTCTCGACAAAACTATCGGGAATCGCACTAATTCCATTTACCTACGAATATACTTCATCATTAATCCAATCGTCGTTTTAACTACATCGTCATGTAATTTTTTATCGCCGTTTCAATAAATATAATTTATGTACCTCGGATTCTTTTAATTTTCCCACAACCTCATAAATTATATTATATTATTACATATAAACATACAATATTATATTATATATAATTATATCATTGCATATTATTATATATAAACATTAGGCCGCTGATTGCCGCAGAACACTAACTCATTTTCATTCGGCCACTGAAAGTTTCGCCCTCATTATTATACGTGAAACACTGTAAAAATGTTCTTTATGAAAATTAATATACTTGAATTGATAGCTTTTATGCATAAACTAATATATTAACACCTAGATTGTCGATATATCAATATTGACGCATATATTTGTCGATATATTCGTTAGTGACAGTTAAAAGAGGTCGATCGTGCTGCATCGTGGTCGACTGACGGTTCGTTGACTAATGCGTTTAGGTGAATTAATACAAAAGTTGTAAACATTAGAAAAATAATTTTAATGACAAAGTCGAAAGAGCAGATATATCAATTTAATCGATTTAGATTTCTTATTGAAGATAAATTATTTAAAGTTTCTGATTTGATCGGATTTATATCAGTTGTCGAGACCTGTCTACGTGATCATGTCTGTCAGACACTGCATTTGTGTTTATATAAATATACGGTGCTGTCTACTGTACTTCAACTCAATATATGTATGTGAAGTATTCGATTAGTTCCTTTTTTCATGATTGCGTTGGAATCTTTACAATCTGATGTTCAAGCAGCGTGTTTATTATCTGCGTAAATTGCGAAAATATAGATTTTATTTACACATCGAACAGTACAACTGTTTGCGGATGACCATAGATTTATCGAGACCATTAGAAATTTATTGGAGATAAGATGATGTGCTACCCCTTAGTCGGTAACCTAAACTGTAATGTGAATGTAAAAAAATAGCTAACAAGAAAACGAAAATCAAGAGACGTATGAGCGTCTCGACGCAAAGCATTTTTTTTAAATATTAAAATACATTTAAATGGTTTTTTTCACGAGGCGCTACTCGTACTTTTTCCGATGACAGAACTTTCTCGGAAACTTACGAATTTCTACTCGAATTTTCTATTGAAAAAATGTTGGAAATAAAATGCAACATATTTCTATCCCCAAATGTACGTAATTCAATATTTAAAAAATAACATAAATTATTATTATTAAATAATTAATTAATTAATTAATTAATTAATTATGATATCTTTGAGAAAAGGCACAACGGAAAAATGATCCAAAGTCTTTGGTTACACAATTTTTTTTGCAACAAGTGCTTTCGACGATTATTAAGGATTTTTGGAAATCAAGTAGAAATGTACAGAAAGTATCTTATGACAAGTTCGATATCTTTCATTTGGCTATGTAACAAATGGGAATGAAAATGTAACGATTTTAACACGTTACAGACAAAATTGTAAAGCGTATTTCTCCACTAAGATTGATCTTTCGAATAAAATGGGAGAGAACGGGGAACTGCGTCACGCAATTCTACGGTTAACTGTTCTCGTCTGGAGGAAATACAAATATTGATCGTTCGTAACGGTGTTTTGATTATATATAAAAATCCACACATCCAAATATAAAGAATTGTAGAAGTTCCATTTATTCAAAATTATTATCTATTAAAAAAAAAGAAGTTCTACAATTTTTTATATTTAGATTTGCAAGTTTTCCTAATTTTCTTAATTTTTCTTAGTCACAATCAGAACACGGTTATAACCAATTAATGGTGAGCGATCTTTACAACAATTTTTTGTTGTTGTAAGTTAAAAATAAAAAACAGATTTTTTCGCTGCAATCCCCCCCCCCAGCCCTTCCCAAGACGCCTGCAACTTGGAAATTTCTTGCTGATTAGGAATTAAATGAAATTTTTATCGCAAACAAAAAAATTTCATATCAAAACGAAAACCGTGCCCTAGTTGGTTGTGCGATTTTGCAAAGTGGTAAAGTCGAAAAAATCGTCTCCAATTTTGATTGGTAGCGATTTTTCAACGCCAATCAAAATCGCTTCAGTCCAACACTGGACAAATTGGTTACCAGTCAATACTTGAGACGAATTTTTCGACTTTACCAGTTTAGAATTACCAATCAAGTTTTGGCTCGCACAACCCGCTAGGGTGACAACTTGATAAGCTGAAAACCATCATAGAAGACATTAACTCTGCAGATCGTAATTATATCCCACCGAACTCACGATTCCGTTCACAGCATGCTTTTCTGGTGGACATCACCAACAAGTACACATAATGACTGTGAATCTATAGCCAGAGCCATTGGCTGGAACCGAGCTGCGTGAGCACAGGGTCTTGATTCTCAGTCGTGTATCAGAGCCCGTTCAGAACGGTCAAAGAATCATCGGCAACACCTAACTGCCAGACCCGTTAAGAAGCATCACGTTTCGTTCGGCACCCCGTAACGCTCTTATCCAGAGCAAACTTGCGGAATGAAGATGACGTTTCTCTTTCTTGTTTCGGCAACGATAATCGTAACGCTACTGCATGCGGGACCGTGCCATGCCGCACCGAGACAAACCATTAAAACGTACAATCAACGACAAGACGGGGAGTTAAACGTTGAAGTTAAATTCGAAAATTTATTGTTCGTCTACTCTCCGTCTTCTCCCATCGAAAATGTAAACCTCGCCGAATTACTAATGGATAACCTTCTGCTGGCGATGAGCCTTCATGCGAAAAATGTCCCTTCGCGCGTCGCCAGTCATCCCGAAAATCAAGAAAACAGCGCCAAACCCGAAGATTCCACTGACCCTGCGGCCGAAATTTCCATTGCCGGGATCAAAAATCAATCATTTGTGGAAGAGAAGGAGAAGGAACCGGAAACGAGTGTGAAGCTCATTGCAATCGTTCAAAGAGATCTTCCCGATGCTGTTGAGTTTTCACAGCCGTCAAAGACGAGTTTGAGAAACGAAAAGGACTTGAAGAGCGAAGTTAATGCAAAAGGAATATGAGGAGCCTGACAACGATTTCAGATGAATAATTTGTGTCGCAGTTGCCAACGAGAGCGATTGACCAGCAGGTTCCTTTGAAGAACAAAGTTTCTGGAATCGGGCTAAACAATCGCGGAATCGATGTGGGACCAGCCGACGTGGAACGTCTTTTCGCGTCTATCAATTTCGCGTAGACGCGTAGTTTACCACAATCCTCAACAAAACTATCGGTAATCGGCCTAATTCCATTTTACTATAAATATACTTCGTCGTTGCAACTACATCGTTATGTAATTTTTTATCGCTGTTTCAATAAATATAATTTATGTACCTCGGATTCTCTTCATTTATCCACAACCTCGTCAATTAGATTATATTATTGCATATAAACATATTATATTATATTATATTATATTATATTATATTATATTATACATATATAATTATATTATTACATATAATTATACATAAAAATTAGGCCACCGATTGCCGCAGTCCATTGACTCATTTTCATTCAACCACTGCGATGTCCACCCTCATTATTATACGTACTTGTCGATATGTGTGTCAGTGACACTTAAGGGAGGTCGATCGAGCTGCATCGTAGTAGTCGAATGACGGTTCTTGCAACAATGCGTCTATGTGAATTAGTACAAAAGTTATAGACATTGAAAAATCATTTTAACAACAAAGTCGGAAGAGCAAATATATAAATTTATCCGATTTTGATTACTTATTGATGATAAATTATTTAAAGTTTCTAATTTGATCGGATTTTTATCAGTTTTCGGGACCTGTCAATATAAGCATGCCTGTCAAACACTGCATTCTGTATGTGTTTACATACTCTATGCTCTCTAGTGTAACCGAGTTTGATAAATCTATCGCGACTATGATAAATTTGGACTGTATGCACTTTAATCATCGCGTTGGACTCTTAAAAATCTGATGTTCAAGTAGATTATGAAAATACAATCTTTTTCAAATGATTACGTATCGATCGAGACCATTCGAATTTTATTTGAATAAAAATGAATTGGAATTAAGATGATGTGCTACTCCTCGGTCGATAACCTAAACTGTAATACAATTTTTTTTGTCCCGATTGATCTTTCGAATAAGAGAGGAGAACGGTGAACTGCGTCTTACAATTCTACAGTTCACTGTTCTCATTGGCACTCGTAGCAGCTCACTCGGTATAGCGCATCGCCTTAAGACGATGTCGTCTGTCTTTATACGCACGACAGAAATAGCAGAGTTTTTCCATCACTATTTTTTCAACCACGATTGATCTTTTGGATAAAATACGGGAACGATGTAAAACTGTGAGACGCGGTTTACCGTTTTCCTCTTTTATTGGAAAGATCAATCGTGGCGGAGAAATTTTCTTTACTGCTTTGTTAGTCACGAAGGTATTAGCACATCACCGCAAACATAATTCGTATTTTTACGAATAAAAAAACATTATTCGTACATTACGGATAAATATTAAATTATCTCACTTATCAATAAGTCGAACGTAAATATTGCAAGCTCTGTTACATAGTCACCCAAAGTAGAACATCTGAGCGTGCAAAATAGATTGCGTTGCTCATAAGCCGTGATGGGGTTCGCCTATTCTGCTTTCGGTGGGCGTAACGCCGTGAGACTGACGGGAAAGTAACGAGTTCCTCTCTCAACCGTCTCTCCCCTTTCTCTGTTACACAAGCGGTTGCAAGTTGGCATTCACCGAGAGAGACCAAGGCAAGAGCAAGGCCAAGGCTACTAATCTGTGTACAAATGTGTGAATCGAAAGGTCGACGACACGTTGACCGCGAGTCGTTCATTCGCGAACACTCTTAAAGCCAAGGAGAACGTAGAGGCGAATGTTATCTACCTGTATGATCATCGTGTCATTCCCTCCTACTATCACGGACAACTCACACGCTCGCATAAGCTGTAGAATTAAATTTCTCGACTATGGGGTTACTTGAGGACGTTGGCCCTCGGTTCTCATAACCGGTACCGAAGTATTATTTGTAAACAGACCATAATTATAGTTTTAACTTTGTTCTCTTCAGCTGAGTTCCCCACCCAAGCCAATCTCAATAGTCTTGCATAATAAAAATACTTAAAATTATATACGCTAAACTCTTATACAATTTTTTTTAATTCAACATTTTAGGATATTAAAATTCCTTCTTTGGTTTCTGTCAAATTAAATCTTAGGCGATCATTTCGACAACATTTGTGACAAATTAACGCTCGATAGCTCACGATTCGTTAGAGCGAAGATCTTGACTCTTATTTTTAGTAGAATTCGAAATATTCTTACGCTTATAATTTCATTCAATTTGAAATCCCTATTGGTTCTATACAAATTCATTATTCAATCATTTTAAACGTTGCATAGGTACTCGGATGTCTCAATCAATTTCAACAAAAATTACTACTAGCAAAGGGCAATGATTGTTCTACTTGCGCGTTAATTTACAAATTAGTAGAGCTCATAGTATTCTCGCTTTTTTTTTGTTTCTCATGGTAAAGGTGAATGCCATCTACCTGTATCATCATCGTATCGTTCCTTTCTACTATTAAGTAACTAACAACACTCGCATAAGCTGTAGAACTCGATTTCTCGATGATGGTGTTACTTCAGGACGTTGTTCCTCGTCTCTTGTAACCGGTACCGAAGTATTATTTGTAAATAGAACATAATTATAGTTTTAACTTTGTTCTCTTCAGCTGAGTTCCCCACCCAAGCCAATCTCAATAGTCTTGCATAATAAAAATACTTAAAATTATATTCCCTAAACTCTTACACAATTTTTTTTAATTCAACATTTTAGGATATTAAAATTCCTTCTTTGGTGTCTGTCGAATTAAATCCTAGGCGATCATTTGGACAACATTTGTAACAAATTAACGCTCGATAGCTCACGATTCGTTAGAGCGAAGATCTTGACTCCTATTTTTCGTATGATTCGAAATATTCTAATGCTTATAATTTCATTCAATTTGAAATCCCTGTTGATTCTATACAAATTCATTATAAAATATTCTTGAACGTTGTATAATTAGTTGACTGCTTGCATCAATTTCAATATAAATTACTACTAACAATGAGCAATGAGTACTCTACTTGCACACTAAATTAAAAACCAATGGAGCTCATAGTATTTTCGTTTTTTTTTTAGTTTCTCATAGAGGAAACTTTGTTTTCATGATTTCTTTTTTTCGGAATTTCCAAGTCGGATTGACAAAATGGTTTGAAATATTGAAAAAATTCGTTTAGAATAATTATCTGGATGTGTGTGTGTGTGTGTGTGTGTGTGTGTGTGCGTGTGTCCCTTAAAAAATGTGGTGCCCAGGTAAAACGGAAATGTCCCTTTCCAAGCATATCCGTTTTGACAAAATTTGCGAATGAACGGATTGGCATTTAATTACGTTTTTAATTTTTATGAAAAATATCAGTGAATGTTCTAGCTGTCGCAAATCTTTGGCTAATGGATAGTTCTTGATTAACAGTTAAAAATTAAATTGATATTAAAAATTGGCATTGCATTTGAGAAAAATTCACAAAAGCGTTAAAATTTTATGAGATTCTGAATTAAAAAAAAAAAAACACTTTAATCTATCTTACTTAAACATTGATCACTTGAACTCAAATTTTCTACAGAAACGGAGCAATATTCGGTGGTGCTAGATGTTTAATTTATCAAAGATTGATGGGAAATTTAGAATTTTATATAAAATTGCATAAAAAATGTTTTTTTCATGGCTTCTAATTTTGGATCATTTGACGAAACGAGCTAACGCTTGAGAAACGTACGTGACAACATTCAGAAAGATTTAGTATTAAATTCAGTAAAAATCAATAGAGGTCCTTGAATTTTACAGAACATTGCATTTTCAAATTCTCGATTGCCAAGACTTGGAAAAATAAAATGTTTTTAACTCGTAAATAACTCCGATAATTGTTCTAAAAATTGTTAGATAAGTTACGCAGTATGTTCGCGTTATTGGCTACAATTATTGTTAAATATATTAAAGCAATGCGATTTTAGAGCACGTTGATTTTAAAAAAATGAATTTATCATTAAATTTTCGTAAAACTTGAGTTTCTACCATCAAAAAAAGGATGCAAAGTAAAAACCTCGCACATTGCTTTCTCATTATTTTCCATTGTCTCACACACTTTCCTCTATCTGGAAGCTAAAAATTAATCAACATACTTTCTCATAGAGATAGCTTTGTGAAAAATGTAAAATAATGAGAAAACAATGTGCAAGTTTCTACTCAGCAACCGTGTTTTTAATTAAAATAAACGAAAGAGGAAGCTTTTTCGACGAGGAATGAAAAGTGCGTAGTTGCTAACAGTTGGAAAACCGGTTGCTTGTCAAGATATACATTTTTACGACCTACCTCTTAAAATATGTTATCCATCGGTAGTTCTCCATTTACGTCTCTCGATTCTGTGTTGGAACGGTGCGTGGTAGATGCACAGAGCGATCTCGGGTCTTCCGGTCACATAAGGTTCTTGAACTTGGTCGAGCAATTTTCTGCCCGAGTGGGGATCGTTCCGGGCTATCCTAGCTTCGTCCTGTCCGCGAGCTCAGACTTCACTCGTACTCCGAATCGTCGGCATCTGCACAAGTTTCTTCAACGACTTTGATTAAAATATCAATTAATCGTGAATAACGTATTCGATTAGCAACTCAATAATCGTGAAATAATTGTCTAATAAAGTGACAGATCGGTTAATCTCTATCTGTAATCGATGGTAGCCTGCTGCAGCATCAACATGAGAATTTTTAAAACAACCGAGCTCATTCTCCTACTCTTTTTCATTGTTTGCTCGAGCAGCGCTGCTCCCAGAAGAGATCCGCACGCGCTTAACTCGTCAATAGATTCACCAGCATCAACGGATCTCGAGGAATCCACGGAAACGATCGATCACTACGATCAACGACAAAACGGAACGGACAATTTCAGAGTTCACGTAGACGGACTTGTGGTTGTTGTTGCGCCTGTCGAGGCTCTTCTTCTCGCTGGCAGTATTCCCGGTATTTCGAATTCGAATATATTTGGCATTTCGCAAGGAGGAATAATCGAACCACCTGCAGAGCCCAGACCTAAACCCGCGGAAAAGCCCGAGGCGGTTCCCGAGCCGGTGTCCGATGCGAAGCCCGAGGCCTTCAAGGATATACATTTGGACGCTAAATCTGCTCACAGGTTCGATTGCTTTTTTTTACTGAATTACACTTTAGCGTTTTAGCAATTTTTATTCATTCGTGTTTGTTTTTTACAGACCCGGCATCCGACTGATGAACTTACTGTCGCCGTTCCTCCGCAAAATTCAATCGTATCATTGAGCCGTTCCTCCGCCAAATTCAATCACATCATTGAGCTGTTTCTCTGCAAAATTCAATCGCACCATTGAGCTATTCATTCGCCCAGATTCTCGAGGCTTCATCTCTCGATACCATTATTCTCTGCCAGTGTGCTTTGTTATCGCTATCTATTTATACATACATGCTACAATAAAAATATTCAAACTTCATTCGGTACAGACGATTATTTACCGAAACTGTACACCTACCCCATAAATATTTATTCTTTTAAATAACTATAGTTTCCGTGATTGAGAAATGCGATATTATTTCATACGGTGCAATGTTTCCTCTTGTTGATGCAACTGAAATCGGTAAAAAAAATATTAAGAATGAAAATTACAACATTTTATCGAGTTAAATTCTAACGCAAAAAAATTTCACTCTCATCCCTTTAAGTAATTATACTTTTGCGAGGGATATTTGTGGCAACATTTTTTCAAGAATTGTCTTATCTTTCCTATGTTCAAGACGTTGCCATGCGTCGCGTGTCTCTCACATCATCGTACGCGCGAGGGTGATATAATTTTCGCGATTTTTTCCACTGTGACTGTTTTATTTCGGATAAAAAACGAAAGCGTTTCCCTGCAGAATTGTTAGACGCAGAGCGACGTTCTCGTCTTTTATCTGACAGATCATTCATGGTGGAGAAAATCCGGATCGCAAGATTAGTTCTGTGTCTCTTGCATCTATAAATATTATTAAGGTGAGGATCGGTATCGAAAATGATGTGACGATCACCGGTGATGCTTTACTCATCGACCAGTAACAAAACCTTTTTCGATACCGATCCTCACCTTAAAATGATGTGACGATCACTGGTGATGCTTTACTCATCGACCAGTAACAAAAACTGTAATTTAAATTTCTCCGCGAAAGCTTACTTTTCGGATTAAAACCAGAGAATAATGAACGGTACCTGATAATTCTGCAGCTCAACGTTCTTGTATTTTATCCGAAATGTCAATTGTGGCGGAGAATTTCGCGATGGACAATTTCTGCTCCCTCTCTCCAGCGTATGACGATCATACAGCAACAGACGCCGCGTGGCACATAGTCTTAAGATGATATAAAACATGTGTGGAAGTGAGAGTTTAAGTTAATCTTCTTCTCCTAAATATCTCCGATACGACTTATCTGTCCGATAAAATAGAAGAACGGTACCCTGCAGAATTGTTAGAGAAAGATTACCGTTCTCGTACTTTATCCGATATATGATCTATTGCAAAAAAATTTGGGATAGGAAGATTAGTTCTATCTCTCTCTCACATCCATACGTCTTAAGACGATCGCACATCGTCTGTCGTCCTTTTTTTGTGCCATCTCGATCGCCAATGACCCTATATCGCGCTCATGACGGTTCAGCAGGTGTAGCACATCGTCTTAATGCTGCCATAATCATAGGGAAACGTACAAAATTAAGAAAGTTATGTTTTTTTCCTACGAAAAAAACTGAAATTAAAAAAATTAAAGTCATACTATCGTTTTCTTAAGGCTAGGCAAACAACTTACATCACGTTGCCGGGTGTATTAGAGACAGCATTATAGGTATTTCGAGCATTTTTACGTAGAAAATACTTAAAAAAATCGTTTAATTAAAGATCAAACGTCACCTCTGTACCAGTTCTTCTTGGTTTGAAAACATCTCATTGAACTTTCGCTGTTCTGATTGAGGGTTAACTCAATTATCGGGATACGTAGATTCAACTCACTGCAATAAACACAACTGACATAATATATACCAAGACGAGATTTATTTTTTTATTAAAAACTAAAATACACGTCTGATCAGTTTAGTTTTGTTTCCTTTTGGTATATATCACAACTTGATTAGTTTTGCTTTTTTTTTTAGTAGAAAAAAGTGTCCTTAGGACTACGGTCAATTTTTTATTTATTTCAGCGGCTGTACAACAGCTGTAATCTGTTCATCATGAGGAGAAACGGCGACTCGCACTTGCGTTGCCATATCGTCACGAGAGACGGCGAGGCTCGTCGACGATACTCCCTACGACTAGATAAAACATTTATTCGTCAAACCGTTGCCCCGAATGTCGAATTAATCTCACTTATTGGCTTATCGTGTTTGTTAAAATCGATCGATAGACCGTGGATAATCTATCAGGATAAAACTTATTTACATAGTTAACGTATTGTAAGAAATACTGAAGAAACTCGACTGTAGAATCATGCGAATAATTACGTAGTCGACTATATAGTATTTAGGAAATTTCACATTCAAGATGAAAGATCGTCAGGTCCGCAAGTCGCATTTCGATCCTCGGTGAGCCTCTGAATCTCCTCCTTCGGATCGACGGTTTCTTTACGATTTTCTACGACGGTGTGTCTTCGATCGTCCACCGCATCGGCAAAAATTTCATCGGAATTGAGATTATTTTCAGCAATTTTGCGTAATTCTTCGAGTTCGCTGTTGTGCGCTTCTAGTTTTGACTCCAAGTCGATTCTGCATTTAAGGAAATGCATTTGTGAGCTGTGTGGCTAATATAATGAAACAATATGATGAAAGCGAAAGGAAATATCAGCACTAACTTGTCGTCGCGTAATTCTCGAATACATGTGTCGTTGTCCAGTTGAATGATACGCAGCACCTTCAAAAGTTTTGTCACGAGATTGTCGACGTCGATAACCTGATCGACGAGATTCACCGCGGGACTGTAATCAGCAACGGGAACTGTAGAGCTATTCTCAGTACCACCACCGCAATCTGACTCGCTCCGGGAATCGCACTCGTCGACTTCCTCCTCATCCTCGGCCTGATGGAAAAAAACCGCAAATTTTTATTCCGCTACTATTTACGTTTGTGTACAACATATTATCAGGTACATTCGTCTGTTTTCTTTTTTAAAATCATCGCATTTACAATGAGCTTACGATCCAAATCTTTAAATCAATCAATTGTTGAGATATCAAGCTGCAGATATTATAAGTGGAATTGATAGGGATTGAATGTGGCCTTAATCATTGGAAGTACGTATTTAATGAACAAAAAATTGTGATAAAACGCATTAGCTCGAGAAAGTTTCGAGAAAATAAAAGAAAACTTTACCATGACCTTTACCAAAACTTTACCACGCGTCAACTACATTTTATGCGTGTTTGACATATTTTTTTGCTGGAGATCGATAGAACGTTTTTAATTTTTTATTAACGTATAGTGATATACCGCAGTTGGTATCAAAAACTGAAATGCTGTTTATTTCAAGGATCCCGAATACTCAAAGAAAAAATGAGATAGAATCACACTGCGTCTATCATTGCCGCAAAAGGATCCTATTTTATTTTTCCTCAAATATTTAGCACCCTTGAAAAAACTGAATTACAATTTTTGATACCAAGTGGACCCGGTTGGAGCGGGTGAAGTGAGTCACTTCATATTAATGATAACTGGATTACCGAATAAAGGGATAACAATGGACTTCGATATTGTCGATTGATGAGTAATTGTTGTAATATTTTTGTTTCATCATAGAAAAAGCTTTGTATTCATGAAAACATTTCTTATTCCATAGATTTTCAGATCATCGTGTTCAGAATGCTCCGTAATATCCAAAAATCACATTTAGAACAAAATATTTGGACATGTGTATGTGTGTGTGCGTCAAATCCGACAAATGAAAAGTTTTACAACTTGAGAACTTGAGAAAAATTACTGTAATGTTCTGGAGATAACCAAATATTGTGTTATTCAGCTGAAAATTTATACAAATATTGAAGGATTACTAGAATCGAATACGGTGACAAACGGGTGTATGCATAAAAATTGTACGAGTTCGTGAATTTTTCAAATTTGACTAGAAACGACTATAAAAATTTTTAGTTAATCAATCTTGAGCCGATGATTTCGAGTACACAGTATTTAAACAATCCCGCAATGTAAAACGTTAAACAATGCTTGCGAAGTTACAGAATTAAAAAATAGTTATGAGCTCTGATATTTTTAATATTTCGAGAAAATATAGGAGAACATGTTTTGGTTTATTTTTTAACATAGAAGTAAGGAAATTTTACGAATGTTCCGTATATTAAGCTTCCTGAATGACTAAAACTCAATTCAGATATTTTCTCATAAAGTTTTAACCAATTAGAACTATGGCAGATAATCCAATAAAAATAAAAATGCACCTTGCGACGGTTCAAAATGGCCTGCGTGAGATTCGTAAGACTGGTACATTCGTCACTGAGTCTAGGAAGACGCGCATTCATCCCGTCAATGGGTTCGGGGACGCTGAGAGCTCGGCGTAAAGAATCGCTGCTCGAGACCATGTTGTGCGAGTATGTATCGGGCAGAGGAACATCCTCGAGAACACTTTCCATCATGAGGCAGGGTTCAGTCTCAAAGTCGAGTAAATCGGACGAAGACTCGGTACTCAGCTCTGCGTAAATTATAAAAAATACATAAGTAACAAAATCGTTAAATAAGAATGCACGTGTTACACCAGTTTTAAACGACACAGCTGTGATTCTACTCGAACAATCTTTACTAAACTTAAGGTGTTGTGACGAACATTCAGAATTGATGTCTGCCAAAAAATGAAATTCGTTTCACTTCGTCGATCTACTCTATGGTGGAACCGAATTTGCTTTTTCCTCAAACATCAGTCGTCTCTGAGTAGATTGGATAACAGTTATTTATACCAACTGGCCAGACGGGAGGTAGACGGGAGGGATGGCGTGTCACATCACCTTAAGGAAAGGTTAAGCATACTGAATCGGTAACGAACCTTTCCACGTAACTCTCTTTAGGTTACATTGTTTAAAAAGTAAAGAGAGCTTTAGTTCATAATTTGATTTGCTGTGAATCAACTAAAGCTTTGCTCGTAACTTTAAAGTTCTGACACCCTATGAAAAATGTGCACGGAAAGGTTTGTGCTCGACTGAGTTGGCATTTACAGGATCACGAAAGAGCGAGCGGGCTTACGCCTCCCCTGAAGCAACTTCATGCGGATCATTATCTTATTCTCATATACAAATGACACGCAAGATCCTGTGCTAGTTTTATAAACCTGACTACGCTGGTATCAAAGCACTTCTAATACCGATTATAGTTTCCCAACGTATGTCACGAGACCTTAAGGGTCAGCCCCTTTGAGCTTCGCAATTAGACTAAGAAAAACAGTTGAGAAACAGAGTGAGAGGGTCTCTAACTTTCGGAATTCATACGAATGTCACCTTAACATTGAAAAAAAAAAAAAAAACCTGATGGTATGAATTAGTTACCAATATTAACCTTTGAAAATATGTTTCGTGAATTCGACAGGGGACGGTTTTATGTCGGCAGATGGTTTCGTAGCAAAAGGATGAGTCGCGGCGTTTCTGATCGCTCCGATAACCGCTGAAACAAACGAGCCCCTCTTTGGACTCGGTGTGCATTCTTTCATCAGGCTGTGCTTTGAGCTAACCGGGCTTGATTCTGCACTGCTGTTGCTTCTGCTGTACGCTTCGTTGTGATAAACCACATCCTGAAAATTAAATATGTTGAGACAGCGATAAAACGCTTGGGAAAGTATATTATATCGTTTTCTACTTACCTCGAGATCTTTTTCTGAGATTTTATACGATCGTACCAGCTGATCGATCAATCCATCTAGTCTGGTACCTAGCCCGGATAGAGCAACCGCAGCTCCGGAAACTGCGGCGCCCTGACCAAGCAACAAGTCTCTACCTCTTCGCTCCACAGCGTTCAACTTCATACCCAACGAAAGATTCTCCTGCCTGAAAAATAAAGCGTGTAAGATTTTTTTCAAAAATCTCTTTACGCAAAATATTACACGCGAATATCAAGATACGTTAAAATGCTTTTTGTTTAACCACGGCGCTACCGTTACTCTTACTTTTATCTACGGTAGCACTTTATCGGACACTTTCAAATCGATACGCGAATTTTATAATGAAAAAACGTTCCGGATGGATTATAATTGTTTAAGATCAGCTATGATTTACCTTCTCTGTTCACTTATTCGCACGAGGTGCTTGCACTCTTCCGTAAGTCGAGCCAACTCTTTGTCACGCTGCATCAGCAGCTCGTCCTTTTTTACAATCTGTATTAATTACATAGATATTAGTGTTTTAAAATTATGCTTCGTGAAATATCATTTTCTAACCCTCGGTTATCACCCTGAGTCGAATAGACACAGAGACCTTTTTTAAAGCATACACTAGAGGACTATTTTCTTTCTTTAATTCCCACATCTTAAGAGTATCCTCAATTTATAATTAGAAAAATGAAAAAGTAAAAGTTACAGAACTGGAACAAGATATAGAACTGGCGATCACTGCGATGCGAGTGAGAAATATTGAAAATATGTTTGGCATCATCTTATGGTGATGCGATACCCATTGCCCAGCAAGTAGAACTATAATGCAATATGTCTCTGACACGATTGATTTTTTAGATAAAAGAGAACGCTAAACTGTAGCTGACAATCCTACATACCATCGTTTTCGTCTTTTATCCAAAAGAACAACTGTCTGAGAGATATTCGCGATAAAAAATTGTGTTATTTCTCTCGCACGTATGGCAAACGGAGAGAGACGGACGACGCGTAGTTAATCGCCTTAAGACGACGTTCAAGTTACGTGACCTATGGTCCGAGAATCCACAAGTAGGAGATAGACAAAACTAAAAGTGTCTAACGCCATATTTCTCAACCTCAACCTTATCCAAAAGAATAACTGTCTGAGAGATATTCGCGATAAAAAATTGTGTTATTTCTCTCGCACGTATGGCAAACGAAGAGAGACGGACGACGCGTAGTTAATCGCCTTAAGACGACGTTCAAGTTACGTGACCTATGGTCCGAGAATCCACAAGTAGAAGATAGACAAAACTAAAAGTGTCTAACACCATATTTCTCAACCCCAACCAGTGGCTCCATTCCGTGCGATATTCGCGCAGTGAGTAATTTGGGTTTGAGAAATATGTGTGGAAAGTTTTGAGGTGAATTGTAGGTATCGAGCGTCAACGTTAAAGAGCGAGAGAGGAGAAAATGTAAAGAAATTTACCTCATTCTCGGCGTCCTTGAGAGCCTCAGAAAGGGTGGCTTTCTCTTCCTGCAAGAAATCCTGCATCTCCGTAGATTCCGCTTCTAGTTCCTGCTGCTGCTGAAGCAATGCCTTCTGGGCAGCCAAACTCTTCTCAAAATCCTTGAAAAGTCAAAATAATAAATATATAATGGAATAATTATTCACGCTTAAGTAGGTAAGGTAAACGTCTCAGTTATTGTTCGCTTAATGTGATGTGCTACATATTTCTGTGGCCTCTCTCACTCCTCCGCGATCGCCAACGGTGCTATCTCATTTGTTTCGTTCATTTGCACGTTAAGACGACGTGCTACACATATCGTCAGTTTCTCTCAGATTACTATTTGTGTGAGATAGAGAGATCGCAGATTTTTCCCAACGCAAATTTCTCCGACACAATTGATCTTTCGAATAAAAGAGGAGAACGATAAACTACGTTGCACAATTCTACAGTTCATCGTTCTCGTTCTTTACCCGAAAGATCAACCGTTCCGGAGAAATTTCCAATGGGAAAATTTTATTGTCTCTCTTGCACGTATGGCGATCTGATAAAAACAAACGATATGTATGTGTCACATCGTCTTAACGAGAGGCTTAAGTCACGTGATTTATCATCCGCAAGTGCGAGAGATACAGAGCTACATATTTTTAACACATTTTTCTGGGACCCAGATTTTTTTGTTGAATGTGGGATTCGTGAGCCTCACTCCGTATCACATTCACACAGTGAGCCCTACTCTTCTGGTAATTCTATACAGATATGGTTTCAAAAAAAATGTGTTGAAAGTTTTGAGATGAACTGTCAGCGAGGCTCACCTTACGGTAACGTGATACACCTGCAGAAACTGTAATCGATGATAGAAACTGCAACCGAATTTCCTCAGAGCCGATCAATATTTTAGACAAAAACAAATTTGGTTTCACTTCATCTATCTATTCTGTAGTGAAACCGTATTTACTTTTTTCTCAACATCAATCGATTCTGAGTAAATTGAATTAAAGTTTCTGCCATCGATTATAGTTGACGGTTTGTCACATGTTCTTAAGCCCAAATACTGATACCTTGAGAATCAACCGCGATCCTGTAATCTCATTCCCATGCGTACACAAGAATAATACTTTTTATTATGCTCCCAGGAGTAAATAATGTAGAAGTGTTGGAAAGTTATCCAGTAACGGACGGATCCACCCATTGCCGAGTAAATTTCCAACGTGTGTTTCATACGTCCACAGCATTACTACACAATCGTAAATAATCTTGATTTTGATGAATAGTGAAATCTTATTAAAAATTGTAACATTTGGCAAGGTAAGTAGCTTACCCTGTGGAGCATTCTGCAGAGCGATTGCAAATCAGCAATCTCGACCTGTTGATTAGCGACCACCTGACCAGAGGATTGGAAATGGGTCTCGAGTTCAAGAAAGCTGTCGCTGCCCTCGGCCTGTTCGGACTGCGGCGTTCCAAGCATAGCGAGTACTCGCCTAGCGTTCCTATCTAATTCTTGTCTAGCAAAAGCGTGATCAGCTCGTTCCTCAGCGAGCAATCGATCGAGTTTCGATTTCTCGGCCTCCAGTCTTTCATTCTCTTGCTTTAATTGAATCGCCTCAGCGCTAACGGTTTTGAGCTGTGTTTGAATGACGCGGACGTCCTCCCAAGTGCCTTCGGTCTGACATTCGCCGTCCAATCTGTCGAGGACCTCAGGATCGTGTTGCCGCACAGCGACGCCAGCTAAAGCCTTTTCAATGTCCTGACACGTGAGTCCCGTCTGCACGCTCGTCTCGTGATAGATTCGCGTCTTCTCCGTGATCTTTCCTCTTGGATACGGAGGCAGACATTTGCGGAGAGTTACGGTGTCCCTGGAGCTGGGAACCCGTGACTTTTTCGCGGCGCTCAATCTACTGAGACTCGTGTCTCTGCTCGCCGATCGATTGCTCTCAGTCTTGCTGTTCATGTCATCAGCCCTGTCGATAGACTTAACCAGCGAGAAGTTACCCTTGTTTCTACGCGGTAGTGTCGCGTACGTATCGAGCGCTTTCTCGTCGAGAGACGGAGCTCCGCTCCTCGAGTTATAAAGACTTTTCGGAGGGGCGGATAGGAGCGATTTGCGGCTATCTTCGGACGGAGTCGAGCCGGGAGTACTTCCGCGACCACGCGAGCTGCACGAACCACCTCTGGACCGCGAAGCACCTGTCACACTTCTGCCCCGTTGCGCTGCCAAGTCTCTATCGATTTCCGTCGTCAGGACGGAAGGCAGGGAGTCAGGCAGTGGTCTTGTTCGCGTTCTAATTGTTACGGAGGAAGAAACGCCCAATGAATTTCCTGGAGTTCGGAATTTTGTGCTGGTTGAGCCTCGACGCTCTCCGTTGCCAATTACAGGAGTTCCTACGCTTTCCCTGGTCGCTGACCGGCCTTCTCTCGATCTGCCTCTGTCTCTGGAAGACGCGATACACGTGGGAGTCTTGTTGTTCGAAATTGCTCGTGGTGTCACGGCCGCATTGCTTCGCACTTTTACGCGCAGTGTTGTTGGGCAACGGGACGCTAGGTGATCGCCCGTTGACTGCGTACTACTACTCTTGCTGCTCCCCGAATCAGTCTTTCGTTTGCTTGGTGTCGCGGAAACGTTACTGGAGTTTGAGGAGGCGAAGGAACTTCGTTTTGCCGATGACGTAGATCTTCCTGTACGCGGTCCACCAACGCTTCCCGCTACCGAGGAACTCTCGCTGCCACCCTCGCTCGTTCCTTCGCCTCCTCCGCCCCCGTTGCTCGGGTGAATGCTCTGCATACGAGAATCGTCCGGGAGAATTGCACACGGATCTTCGTACACCGAGCAACAGCTCACTAGGCTTGAGTCGCAGGACGCCTCGTCCAAACCGTTGAAGCTACTCGCATATTCTACCTGTGAATTTCATTTAAATACAGTTTAATTAAAATTAACCTTTGTGTCGGTATCGAAATATCTTTAGCAATTGTTAGATTCTCGTGAAGGAAGTTATGCTTTGCCAGCAGTTTTTTTTTAAACAAAACTTTCTATAATAAAAAATGACATTCAAAAAATTCCCGATGGATAAAAAAACGCGTGATTAAATAAAGAAGAAAAAAAACAACATCACACACTGGCACAGGAATTCCCGAATCGATCAAGGTTACAGCTTTAAAATTACGAAAATAGAAAATTTGCAATCTCGTCGTTTCCCACCTGAAGGGTCTCGTGCAGTTTGTGGAAAAACTGCAGTATCCGGCTATTGAAGCATAAAATTATCATGGTAGTAGTAATGATCGTGTTGTTTACCGATTGATTGTGTGTATTCATATGTAATTTGATCAAATCTTAATATCAATTCGTTCTTTTTAAAATGACAGATTTTATTCGGTTGAAAATATTTGTAAATTAATACTATTCTTTTACCCTTGGAAGCTCGCTGGCGCAACCCTCAACACCACTGTCGCTACCATCCTTGCTATCTTTGCTCTCCGGTGTAAAGTCCCGCGATGATGCCTCGTTGTCGTGAGTTTCATCAGCGACTATAGAAGAATCTGTCACCAACACGTTACCCTTGATCGTTTCGGGACTGTCGGCTGTTACGTGAATCACAGTGACGTTACAGTCACTGTTCATCGTTCCATTATGATCATCCTCCTCTTCTTCCTGCTGTTCCTCCGCATCTGGCGGAGAATCTTTGGGGCACGGTGAGGCCATATCCTCAGGGACTCCCGAATCCTGCCTCGCCACGTGTTGTGGACTCGCTGTTGATTTCGCCTCTCCCTCGTCTACCTCGCCATGAAGTAACATCATTCCAGTTTCGCTACAATCTTGAAACTCAATCTCCTGCTCGAGGGATTCACTCATGTCCGTAGCATCAGCGGCATTCTGCAAATGAATCAAGAAATCAATTATTTCTAACGGAAAACATAGGAATTAACTCTATTGGAATGGGCGTAAACGATTAAGAGTATTGGTGCCAAAGCTGCGGGAGGGCGACGGAAGAGGGGTTGCGTTGAACGCGTTTGTCAGTGTGAGAGAGAAGCGTCTGCCACGTGATTGCGAGCTAGAACGAGATAGACATCGGAAGTCATTCGCTCGTCCGACGAATCTCAAATACTAAACATTGATTCGTTTTTAAATTTACAAAGAAGCTGCAATAATCTATTCCAATCCGTTAGTTATTTATTCGGATAGAAAATAAACTAGAAGAGTAAATCGCTTCATTCTATTGTTGAGTCAGTTTTCCTGATTATCCACATAGAACTTCAAAACTTTGAGCAAATCTTGATTAAAAAATTATGGTTAATAATTTTTCAAACAATTGTGATAAAGTCAGCCTATTTTTTCTACAAATTAGCTGATGTCTAACGTAATCAAACAATAACTAATTTTGGCACAAATATTCTGTATCGACCGGGACGAACGAAGAAGAAGAATTGTTAACTGGAAGAATAAAAATAAAAGTAAAATTCCTTTTTGTAAAATTCACAAATATCGAAATCCTCAAAAAATTTTGAAGTTCATCGACCGATTAACGGTAAATTCAATACCAAACGTTATTGAAAATTAATATATTTGTGTGTAAATTTACTGCCCGATATGTTGAAACTCGCACAAGTTAGAGTGTTTATAGACATTTTTCAACAAACAAAAAAACGCAAATTCCTATAAAAGCTGTGTATCCTTCAATTTTCTCAAAAATCGATAGCCGGAAGGAGGAGTGGCTCCTCTATATGCATACCAAGCATCAGCCTTGTAGGTCAAGCAATCTCGGAATTGTAAAGGTTTATTTTTTTTAATCTGATCGCCCACTCATACTCATTCAGACGCTTTTTGTTCTAAATGGAATTTCTGGAGGTTTCAAACCATTCCTCTCAGGTAACAAAGAGAGGAGGTAACAAACTATTCTGTGCAAATTTTTTGTAGGATGATATGAACAAAAGCTTTAGCCAATGCAGAGCAGATCACGTTATCAACTAAAACTGATTTTATTTCTGAAAACTTAATGCACGGAACGGTTTGTTACCAAGCAGCATATCTGTGTAAGTATAAAGATAACTCCCCCTGAAGATGTTGCATTACCCTTGTATTTATCTTTTGGTTAAAAGTGGAGAACGGTAAATTGCATTTAACAATTCCTCAATTGACAATTTTTGTCTTTTATCCGAAAGATCAATCGTGGCGGAGAAAATGGCGATGGGAAAATGATGCTATCTTTCTCGCAAGTATAGCCATCTCAGAGTGACAGATGACGTGTAGCACATCATCTTAAGATTGTGTGATTCTACTCAGTCGGTAACAAACACTGTAATTCAAATTTCTCTCCCACGGTTGATTCATCGAATAAAAGCCGAGAACAGTGTTTGTCGACTAACGGTTTTGCGGGTCACCGTTCTCGTCTCTTATTCAGCATTTGCTTATATTAGGATTACAGTTTCTGAAGATGTATTATCACATTACTTTGATCCCACTGACATTGCAATCGGGAAATAATAATGCGATTGGAATGGATATGAACGTATTAAAGAGCCAGACGTATCGACGAACGAAAACAATTTCAGACCATCTGATATTGAAAGAAGAAAAAAATTTTCATACTTCATGACAACAAAACTTCATCTACGATAAAGCAACAAAAAACGTAAACATCGAAATGAATGTGATTAGAATGGATGGAACTGAGTAGTCGACGTATCGACCCAGACACGGCAAGAAGCAATTTCAGGCCGGAAAGAGAAACGTTAATGAAGTAACACCGAGGATCATTCGATCGGACACGATAGTTAGAGTTGTTCCTTTCGACAAACCTCCATCCCAAACAGTACTCGTACCTGCATCGATAATGGAATCAGCTTATCATCAGACAATCTCCGATTACAATCGACATTGGCAATTTAACTAGAAAATTCAATTCTACCAAGGAGTTTGGAGCACCAGCTCATCGAGCGACGTAATCAATTGCTTGGACGAACGGGGGACTTCCCGGTTCGAGCTCGCTTTCTCGCCTTGCCATTGAATCATTATCGTGCACAAACAGCCGAGTTAATCCCCCCTACGATTACGTAACGAAGCACACGATATTCGCAAGGACGCGCTTGTTCACGCACGACATAAATATGAATTCGCAGTCTGATCGGGGGAAGAACCTGAGGAGTAGAGCCGTGATTGGTCAGCAGAAGGTTCCACGATAGCTTTATACCTCAACTTATACGTTGTTCCGAGTGTATTGTACGATCAGCCATTTACTAGTGCAGAGTCTTAGCTGGGACTTACTGTGATCGGGTTAAATTGACCACTGTCATTTAAGAAACCCAACCAAATGGGTGAAAGAAGAAGGCGCAGAGTACTAGTGCGCAGTCTAAACTAACTGGTTCTTGCTGTGGACTCGTTGAATTACACTCTGTCATTCAGAAGGACCAACTTAATTCTGAAAGAAGAAGAAAAGGAAAAGAGTACCAGTCCAAAGTCTCAGTTGCCTAGTTCTTGGTGTGACCATGTTCGATCTCCCACTACAATTCAAAAGATCCAACCAAATTGGGAAAGACGAAAGGGAAGAGTACTAGAACAGAATCTCAGCTGACTTATACTCGCCAAGGCCGGGTTGGACCGGGCACTGCAATTTAATAATCCAATCAAATTGTAAAAGATCAAGGCCAAAAGCGAGGTTAGTGCCAGCTACTAAGGCTCTCTTCGGACAGTGATCCGTGCCTATAAAAATAAAATATTCTTTGTTAATATAACTGGCACAATGTGTGGTTTACGGACGGGTAAACAATCGCAAAAATCTCGTCAGGAAGGAAGCAACGAGAAAAAGAGCCCGGGGAACGAATCAGAAAGTTACGTAGGCGATGGTCTCACTCTGAAGATGGACTCGAACGAGAAAGACATCGATGTGACCGGAGACGGCTGCAGACTCACTCTTGCTACAAATCGAGGCAGAATTCGAATTAACGGCGACGGTTGTCGTCTTAGGATCGAGAAAAACTCTGGTGACATCGAGTACAGAGGCGACGGTGGTCGAGTTTCGCTCGGACCCAATTCGACGGGCACAAAAGTTCACTATTTTGGAGAAGGAGGTCGTGTGAATATTGGTGGTACCGTTGGGAGTATCCACGCCAGAAATTCGTCGGTTTCCGGTGCAGCTGCTTCGAGAAAAAATGACCCGAGGGACATCAACGATTTCGACGCGTGCACGGGTTTTCTCGATAATATCCTTACGGATAGAGAACCAAGAAGAATTCTTCGTACAATCAACAAAACCGTACGAATCGTTTGCCGAAATCCCAAGATTGTCTCACCGACGAGAACGAGGACTTCGTGCGACATTTCGGAAACCTGCACGATAGCCAATTGAGTCGTCGACATTCAATGTTGTAGTTTAAATTATATAAAATGGTTCAACGAAGTTCCTAAGCGTGCACTAGTGGAAATAATTGTAACTTTTGTAAGATTTTATCAAAATTTAGTTAAAACTTCGATCGTGTAATAAATAACGATTTTTTGTGTTTATTTAGTAAACGAGTTACTTTATGATTCCATGATATAAGATTTTTACGGAAAAAAAAGTTTATGAGAGCAGGCTCGAGACACGGGATCTATGGTCCGAGAATTGCAAGTGCGAGAGTGACGATGCTAACAAATTCTGAAGAAACGATAATGTTGAATTTGCTCATCATAAGGCTTGCGACGCATCAAAACTTTCAACAAATTTTTCTCGAACCCAGATTTTGTTAGGGACATCGGAAAGAGTCACTCATTCCGCAAATGTAGCACAAAGTAAGCCCTACAATTGAACGTTTTTTAGTCTGATCTAAAACGTTTTTCAGTCTGATCAAATCTGGATCTGAGAAAAATTAAGTTAAGAAATGATTTTAGCTCCGTTTCTCTAGCACTCGCGAGTCTCAATTGCGGTGTTCAGTCGATAATGAATCTCCCGCCTTAAAACTTATGTAAGAATATAAAACGAGTGTGCAAAATGATACTTTTTAACCTTATTAACCCCTTTGAGTGTCGATATATCGATATTAACGCAATATATTAGAGATATATGCGTCAGTGACACATAAGGCGTTAATGACGTACTTTCGTGCCTACAATTTACGTTGTTTTATACGTTAAAAAGGAAAAATAACTCTGTTAAATCAACAGAAAAAGGTTTAGCAAATAAAAATCATGAAATTTTACAATTATTTTCCAACTAGTGTGCCAGACTATTGCACGTTTTTTTTACTTAAGACGTTGTGAAATATATATTATCTGTCGGATAAAAGACGAGAGCAGTCCCCTTCAGAATTATTAGACGGCGGGTACTCTTCTCGGCTTTTATCCGACAGATCAATTGTGCGTGAGAGAGAGAGAAATTCAAGTTACAGTTTTTGATACCGATCGAGTAGTGTCATATTATCTTAAATAAATAGTGAATTACTACTTTAATATCTCATGAGAAAAACATCGATGCGATTGTTGTTTAATTTTCTGAAATAATTTTATAACGATAGCCATCACTGAATAATATTCAAGACTGAAAAGTGTACGATAACAATAGTTATAAAGTTAATGAGAGAATTTCCCTCCATCATTAGGTTCGCACTTCTTGCGAACTCCGTGCAACACACTTTTCGTAGATTCGTGTGAAATTTTCTACCAATCACTGTTTATTACATATACGTGTAAAAGATGCAGATATAATGAGAAAGAAATGTATTATTTATATAGTATTAATAATAATTATTATAGGCTAACTGTATGAATACACGATAGATGAAAAATATTTCAAGTACGCGATTAAAATCAACGGATTATGTCTCGTCACATAATTGTCACCAGTGATTTTACGCCTTTTTAAATCCCGACTGCCCGCCGGGCAAGAAGTAAGAAGTTATTCTCACTTTCGTTTCGCGGCGATCAGCTGATTTGACTGGTTTATTTCCGAAAACGAAAAAAATCGTAAGCGATGAGAAGCGTTGGTAGCAATTTTTTAATGCTTTGAGAAGTACTGATAACATTTTTTAACAGTTTTTTATGAACTAAAAATGATATGTTGTGCTTCGTTGACACGAAAGAGTGTTGTATACCATTTGTGTCATTTTTTTATGTTCAACCTTGAGTGTGATTCATTTTATAAACTGTGTATCGTTTATTTTACATCCAATAGCATTGACATTCCGTATTTCACTGTATTTGGAAGACCGTTGATAGATATAAATATATTTTTTATATAATTACTGGAGGACATTGTTGAGTTTTATTGCAGTGCTTAATAATGATCTGCCTGTATGAAAATAGGAAGTTAGCTTTTTTTGTTTCAAAGAATATAGCAAGAATAAAAAATTCAGGTGCGAGTTACATTGAGATAGTTATGAAAAAACTATAAAATACAAAATAATTATTAAAAACTCCTGACTACAAAAAACTGCAATAAAAAGAAATTTGATTTGAACAAGATTTGTTGAAATAAATTTAAGCAGAAGGAAACAATTTTCGAAATCATTTTAGCTAATTACTTGAATTGGAATCATTAATTTACTAGTTTTACTACAGTCGGCAGACGTCTCATAGACAACGCGTTTATTTTTTACAATTCAAGAGACGCGCTGGCGTCTGGATACTAATTGACAAGAAAATGAACTGAATAAGACATTTGTGAATGCGGAAGAAGATGTTTTCCGACTGTAGCGATGGCGATTAACGAATGATTCTAATTCAAATAATTATATTAAATTATTTCGGATATTATTTCATTCTATTTAGATTTATTTATAGCAAACTTTCAAATCGAAATCCATTCTATTATAGTTTTTTGAAGTCGAGAGTTTTTTATTCAAGTCGTGAGCAACTGGCCTTTCCCGTTCAGTCTCTCTCTCTTTCTCTCTACTCCCCCCCCCCCCCCAGACGCACGCACATAGCACCTCACGTTATCAAGGGCCCGGTTCATATAGATTCACATCCTCCAATAAACACCGAGTTCAAACACCCGACAATTACTACAAGCACATAGTATTTATGCAACAAATGACATGCGGCAAAAAATTTGAGAATATTGCGTACGACTTTTGAAAATTTAGCAGGGGCGTAGGTCGAAGATGTTGTTTTGCACACGGAAAGTTCGTACACGCGTAGGAAGAAGAAGGAGTAAAGCGAGTGAGTGACTTGGACGAGACGAGTAAATATATCCCTCGGGATTCGCGTCACGCGGCACATGTATAGCCGCTCGAGAAACAGCATTCTGCAGAGGCCATTTACCGATCCGAATTTCGCCCTCGTCAGAATTGTTCATCTGCTCGTAGCGACACCGGCGAAGTCTCTTGCACGTTTCTCTAACCCTCCCCTACCGTCCCAACGACCAAAGCAGTCACACACATGCTTTTGGCATCTGCCCTGCTACCGGTATATCAAGCACTCCCGTCTCATCCCCACCGATACCCACAAGTGACATCATTGCGGGCATAGAGAGTCACGAATCCCGATGTAATTGCAAGAACCCCTGGGTACGATTACGACAACGGGATCTGCAGTATGTCGCGTTACAAGCATTTCACGTCGCGTTGTCGATCCACCGGTTAATAACGTGTTGCAAAACTTACGCCAAATAAAATACAAAAATCATAGCTTTAAAAAGACTAAAATGATGTAGCAAGTTTATTAAAAATTATAATTAAGTAGAACCCACGCGGAGAAGTGTATTTTGTAAATATGGGATATAGCACATGATCTTTATTTGACTAAAATTGTTATTCTAATATTAATACTTTTTAAAAACAAGTCACATCCAAAATATCTACTTAGAAAGCCTTTTCTATTTTCTTTGTTTTGTTATCATGAATTTTTCTTTTCTAAAATGTTTAATGCCAACATATTCAGAATGTTCTTCGGAATGTTCCGAATGATCGAAAAACATATTTTAAGAACATGTCCGGATGGAAGTATGTGATCAGGTTTGTTTACAAGGTATGTGTTACAAGTTTGTAGCATTAGTTTCGATTTTAAGGAAAGGCTTAATTTTTTTCGAAACCATTTATTAAGTTTCTAGCGGACGCAAATTTTTAGCTATCGGCCTCAATTATTTTTTACACAAGTTGATCATTATGCAAACACTGTTCGCTATTGAGTTGGATAAAAATTGACTGAACCCTTTAGATTTTTATTTATTTATTTTAATTTTTCGAACACTGTTGTAACCATATATCTGTAAAACGACTTAACCTTGAGGTATAAATATAGGAAGTGGCTATTTGCATGCATCCGTGTATCATACACGGTACTGTATACACAGACGGAAAATCCTTTAGTGTCCAAATGCTACCGTCTATCTAACACGGTACCGCGCAGGCACGCATTCGTCTATCTAGCACGGTACTGTCCAACCACGCATTCGTATGTCTAGTATATGGTACCGTCCAAGAACGCATCCGTATATTATACACGGTACCGTATACACACGTGGAAAATCCCTTAGTGTCCAAATGCTATTGTCTATCTAATCATTCGGTGCCTAAAAATTATTACATAAAAGTAATTCAGGGTTTGTATCATTACTCCATAACAGTTGTACTTTTACCGTGAGAATACATTGAAATATATTATTATTATTATTATTAAACATAAAATTTTGTCTACAAATGTCAAAGAACTTCGTAGCGTACAACATATTTTGTATCTGTATTGTCACTTTGTTTTTTATCATTCAGGACTGGTATTGTTACTTTATAACAATCAAATGATAATCAGAAACTTTTATTTGCATTTGTGTTGTTGAAAAGTACGTTAAAAACACATAACTTTAATACGAAAGAAACAAAGAGAGATAATGTCATTTTTATAAACGACGAATGACTGCATAGTGCACAATTTATTTCGCTTTTCATTTTCTTTGTAATTCAGGGGTTGTCTCGTAACTGACTGCATAAAAGTATTGATGTTATAATCCAAAACTGCTTTTTTTCCGTCTGCGCTGAAATTACCACACGTGCAACGCGGACCTAAAGTACTACTTTTTGAGCTATGACTAGTGCGCATGTACACTTGACCGACAGCTGCTACTTTTCGACCCTAGGGCAAAAACGAGAGACTGCCGGAGCGAAAAACATAAGGTGCTCGGGTGGCGCCATCAGACGGAGATCGATAGACACTCGTAGCCATTGTGCTGATAATAATAATAATAATACGTTTTCGTACGGAATATCCGACGAACGTTTTGGAATTGCACATGGGATATAACATCTTGATCATTGACCTTACGGATTAAATTCGATCAAAAACGTTCCATGCATTTGAATTTTCCAATTTTCAACATTTAAGGATACCGATCACGGCTTATTATTTAGTTAGTTAAACGTTTTTTTCTACATGCAATGGGGGAGTTTATTTTCTTTAAACGTAAACTTTTATCAATCAATTTCGACGAACTGTATATTGTACAATTAATTTTTTTCTGCATTTTCACTTTGTTTTCAATTCAGGGCTCGTATCGTTAAAAACTGTTACTTGTCTTTCTGCCATTGTTAAAATATGTTGATAATGCATAATTTCAATTCGGAACAAACGAAACACAATATTATTACTTTTATAAAAAGCGAAGAACGGCTTAGTCCATAATTTATTTTCATTTCTTTACCAGTTTATTTCTTGTTACACTTACTCCATATAAATATTATTATAGAAAGCCAAAACTGTTTTTATTTTAATGTATATCCCAAATGTATAGATACACACCTGTTATTATTATTATTATTATTATTATTATTATTATTATTATTATATTTACATATATATTTACGAACAAATCGTGAATAGATGTTACGAGAATGAAACATCTATAACTTCGGAATAGCTGGATCGATTGATTGCAATTTTGCACGCAAGTACAGCTGGCACCTCCGCCTTACTTTGTTTCATAAAAGTTTTCGTTGAGTTGAATTACTAATTCTGATATTAAAGGAAGTTTACATTTTTTTCGAAAATGTTTAGCAAGTCTTTAGCCGCCGAAATTTTTATGCTATTGGCATCGATTGTTTTTTTTTTTTTTTTTCTAACAACTGGATAATTGTAAAATCCCGTTCGCCATTGAGTTTAAAGAAAATTGACAGAGACTTTTAGGTCTGATGAATTAAAAAATATTTCGTTAAGCTCGTGATTACCCCGTATAACGATTTAACCTTAAGGTATAATTTTTTTTATCACCAAGTTGATGTTTGTGGCTGGTTTTCTATTAGATTTTTCTACTATGTAAACGAAGAGTTTACATTTTTTGGAATTGTAGATATTTTAAAATGTAATTTTTTATTTTGAAAAAAAAAAACGAAATCTCTGTAACTTTGGAATTACTGGACCGATTGAGCTGCTATTTTGCACGTGAGTAGAGCCGTCCTTCTGGCTTCAATTTCGTAAACTTAGATTGAAACAAACCTGCAAAATAGAACCTCGAACATTGCTTTCTCATTATATTTCACCTTGCACAAAATTTCTTGCATGAAGAAGTCGAAATCGGTCAACATACTTCCCCTTATGGGATGGATTCATGAAAAGTAAAAATAATGAGGCAGCAATGTGCAACGTTCTACTTTACACGTTTTTTTCGATAAAAGTTTGGCCATTAATAGGGTGGTGGGGGCACGGACTTCAGTAAAAAAAAAAACCAAAAACATTTCATTTTAATTAATAAGAAAAATCGTATGAAAAATTCCATAGGATTGATTGTTGGTAACGTTCATCCGATGATGTAAAATAATTCCTAGATCCGAATATAACAAATCGTAGGAGTTCCATTTTGTTTTGAATAGAAAAATAATGCTGAAAAAGAATTGAACCTCAACAATTAGTTATTTTTCACACTAGATTATTGAAAAAAAATGTTCAACTGTGAAAAACCAAATAAAACACGTTTTTTCTTCTTCTGAAATCAGTGGATCGTGCAATTAATATTTATAATATAAAATTTATGTCTTTATTATTTCTATTTATGAAATAAATAACCGTTGATAAAATATTGTAATTGACGACAGTTATTTAACCCGATAAGTCATTTTACCAACTCATCACTGGCAGTTTATCGCAATGGATGCATTTTCCTCGAAGTTTCTCTGTCAGCGGGGCGCACATGCACGATAACGCATCGGTCTAGAATAATCGATAGACTGATAATCGTCGTAGACAAGAGAATAATTGTATTTAATGATTTTATCTGCTTCGAAAATCGAGCTCCGAGACTTGTGCACTTAAATTTACTTCGATCGAAATAAATAATAAAAATACAATTGATAAAGGAGGATGCGGCTATTTAGTTACATACCTTATTGCCATGGGGGAGGTCCGAAGACAAAGTCTGCGATTCTCCGAGATCTTGTTGCGGAGCCCACCTCGTATCGCACAAGAGAGCCGCAGAACACATTCACCCGCCGTCGTCGTCTCACTTTCGGCGGCCACCTTTACGAATCTCTTCGCGCTTTCTAAGATTTTCTCGATGAATCTCGCGGCCGAACGAGTATCGGACGATGCTACGGCAGATCATACGAGCATGATAGCCAATTTACGAGCCGATTAACGCGAGAATAAGCGCGTGAGCTTCGCTCGTCCGTGTGCATTCGGAGTAGCGACGAATGGTTTGCTCGTAGGACAACGACAAATGTAACTGATGTGGGGAGAACCCCAGAAAACCGATCGGACGGGCCACAGGACGCTTGCTTGCTTGCTGCCTACGTGCCTGTCTGCCTCTCCCGACTCCGACTGTCTGCCCGTTGCTCGATACAATCTCGCCCAACGGAAGAAGCAGCGCCCTCGCGATTATTCCGCGCGAGGATCAGCCGCTCCCGGGGGAATGCGCTCGACCCTGCAGATCGACCGGTAATTCAAATGCCGCCTACCTGGAGTAGATAAGTCAGAACCTCCGTCACACCAATAACATTTATAACGATAATTTTTTTTATTTCTTTTGAACAATACAGAGTTATAACTATAATTTATTTGAAGTCTTTCATGGCTGGTGTTAGAGTCGTCAGAGCTTCCTGCATTTTTTCGCGTTCCAGGTCGTTTCTCAATTCGCTCCACGCTTCTTCTAGTTTCTTCTGTTGGTGTTTCTGCAACATTTTTTTTATTTTCATTTTATGCAAAATTTGATGCTAATTTGATTATAGGCAATCGTTATTTATTTATAACACACTTTTATTAATTACTTTGCCAGGCTGCGTGTGTAGAGTTTTTAAAAAGTTACTTTTTTTAAATCGATTTAATAAGTAAAACATTTGATAAAGAGTTGACGTATGTTTGTAGAGATGTACAAATGGTGATTTAGTCTAAACGAATTGAATATTTGATATTTCAATATTTGATTCAAATTTTAAATGAAATAATTAATATTTGATTGTATATAAGTTATTCACGAAACCGTAATAAGTAGCTGATGATGTTCAATATGCGTTCCCATATTTTCATCGTTCGAAATTAAACATGTACCCATATTTTAACTATTCGGGACTATGCGTCTTCTCAAATTTTAACCGTTCGGATCCGGGTTTCCCATATTTTAACCGTTCGGTACCGAGTGTTCCCATATTTTATCCGTTCCGGACCATGTGTTCCCATATTTTAATCGTTGGAAATTAAGCATGTACCCATATTTTAACTATTCGGGACTATGCGTCTTCTCAAATTTTGACCGTTCGGATCCGTGTTTCCCATATTTTAACCGTTCGAAACCGTGTGTTCCCACATTTTAACCGTTCGGTACCGAGTGTTCCCATATTTTATCCGTTCCGGACCATGTGTTGCCATTTTTTAATCGTTCGGGATCGTGTGTTCCCATATTTTAAACGATTGGGACTAAACGCATTCCTATATTTTAACCGTTTGGAATTGAGCGTGTACCGATATTTTAACCGTTCGAGACTGACTGCATTCTCATACTAAAACAATCTTTCCTCACTAGGACTACAGGCAGTCATCTAACCAATTGAAATACTGCAAATGCGTAATCATGATAACTGATTATAATTTAGTGTCACTTTAAATATAAAAACTTAATTTATGTGGACACAAAATGTAAGTCACTTTTATAAAATATTTGATTCAGTAAAAAATATACAAAGAATGCCTATATAGATGTAGACTAAAAGTTATAAGCTGCTTTGAAGCACAGCAATTAACAAAAAGTACCTTTATATATAGGAAACAGTGTTTCATCGTTGCTCCGACATAGAGAATGTTAACTGTCACCAAACGACCTCCAACATCGTTTATAGTTGGCACAGCATTCAATATAAACTTGTGAGGCCCGTGTCGAACTTTGATCAAAGCAATTCTTGTATGAGTATTGCAATATTTGGCTGCAATAAGGAACGGCACATTAAAGTACGAATAAGACTTAAGGAAACTGAACATTTATGAGCTGAGTTATAATAATTCTTTACCATTGAATCCTGACTTAATGGCAGCTTGACCAAAGTCTCCATAGAGCTTTATAACTTTTTCCTGTATAGCGTTATGCAAAGCTGTAGTTTTTAATACCAGCGGCTTCTCCTCATTATCCCGAGGTGTAATTTCTACTGCTACATATCTGAAAATCAAAGTGTAACTAACTATCCTCCTCTACTTTTTCCTTGTAAATAAATACCAATAAATGAATCAATGAAAAGAACCAGTCGATAAAAACCATTAAAATTGTTATTCTGGCAAAATTATGTCTAGAATCAAAATTGTCAATAAATACTTTCTTTGTTTTCCTCATAAATAAAAAACACTATGCAAAACTGGTTACTACTCTATAGAAACTATTTAAATTGTTATTCTGTCAAAAATACATCTAAAATAAAAATGTATAATAATAACTATCCTTTTTCTCATAAGATTTACAAAAAACTGGATACCGTGTGATAAAAATTATTTTTACCCCATGCAGCAAAAGAATTAAGTGTACCTCAATGATGTCTGTTTTCTAAAAGCAGCATGTAAAACGTTTCAATTGAAAAATTGTCAACAAACGATGCACGTGAAGACTTTTAGACGTCATTTTGACATACTCAAACATATCTTGATACGCTGACTTTTTTTAACACATATTTTGTCATTTCTTTGTTGACCCGGGTAACGCAGTGCGGTAAGCTAAGGTTAATTTTTCTGCTGCATTAAATTATTATTCCGGCTAAAAAGTATATCTAAAATCAATTAGTTCGCTTAATATTTAGTACTTTTACCACATAAGTAAACATCAGCAAAATCAAAAACATTAAAATTCTTATTCTGATAAAATGATGTCAAATAATTATTTGCAAAAAGAATGCATTTTTTGTTGCACAAATGATAACAATTTGGTAAAAAATCATTTAAAAATACCAAAATAATCATTCAAGTACTTTTTCCACCGAGCAATTTTTCATTACGTTAAACAAAACGTAGATTCATAAAATATTCTCACCTATTCTTAAATCGAACCATTTCCACGCTAGTCAATCTTTTGAAATGAACTACAATGAACGAAAAAATAAAACTCTCGTATTCGTCATAAATGGAATTATCATTGAAAGAACTAGCTATTTGTCAATGCGTAAACAAATTTACTGTACCGAGTACCGAGTCAATCAGCTGATTCCTCGATACACGTGCGTCCTACGGCGCTGCATTATCATGTGATAGAAACATTTTTTTTTTGTAAATTAAAACTCGATCCTGTTTCTCAGGAGCGTCCAATATGTGAAGCCTCAGGTAAAATCTTAATATAGGTTTCTACTTTTACCACTGCACACTGCAAGAAGAACGTGTGCGCTTTTAATTCGAAATTGAATTGAAAGCTACGTGTAAGCCTTTACTCGAATTTCTAGTTCTTGCCACGAATTCTTAACATTTTTTCACCTGAAACGGTATTTACAATGAAACTGCACGACATTCTACTTCATCAATTAGTCTGTCGTGGCTAACAGTCTGGTAAACGAATCCGCTAATACATCTAGTGCTGCTTCAGTGAGTTTACAATGCATAAACCAAAGTTCACTTCACTTTCATATTTGACTAAATAATGTGTGTAAATCATAAACCGATACAGCTGGTATCAGTTTTACATGTACTCAGCTTATCTTAAAGGTCATGTAAGTCAACATTTAATCTTTATTATGAAACGATAAAGCAGAGTGGAATATGATTATTTTTTTCCATCGCTATCCAACATTCATCCATAAAGTACGCTACGAGTAAGAATTTCATTCGTAGTTTCAGTGTTTCCGCAGTTGAGAGAACAAGATTGTTCTGTTGTGTTTATTGACGATTTGGTAAATTTTGTTAATGGATTATTATGTGGGGGTCGATGTGGGCACCGGCAGTGCTCGAGCTGCTCTGGTTTCTTCTATGGGAAAACTTGTTAAAACTGCAGTTCAGCCCATAGAAACATTTAATCCTGAGCCAGATTTTTACGAACAGTCATCTGACAACATATGGGAGTCAGTGCGACAAGTCGTTAAGGTAATTAGTCCGATATTTAAGATGGAGCGATGCACCTTTAGAAACTGTATTTGGTACGAGAAACTGTAATTCTATTAACGTGGAGCTGGTTAATATTTTGGGCAAAAGAAAATTTGATTCCACTGGAACGTAGATGGACCAAGTAAAATTGAATTTCGTTTTTTTCTGAAACATCAATTGTCTTTGAGTAGATTGGATTACAGTTTTTGATAACGACTGGGCCTGTGATAGGCAAGGAGGTGTGTACGTCATATCGCTTTAAAGGGCCATTGAAGAAATTAAATTTAAATTACAATTTTGGCTCTGAGCTCTATTTACATCAACTGGACATTTTTAAATATCTCATAAAAAATATAAAGTACTCAATTGTTCGCAACAGCAAATTTGATAATCTAACTCAAATTTTGGTCAGAAATAATGAAAATCGTGGAAGTTATTGCACAGCTTGGTATACCGGGCTGATGTACCAATGAATCGGGTTTCATAATTATTTGTAAAAATAATTCCCGTAGCATTGCACCTCTGATTACAAAAAGAAAAAAAAGAAACAAAATCTGATTGTTCTTACAGGCAGTAGTGAACAATATTTAACCACAGCTTGCAAATTTTCTAGAAATTTCTAACAACATTGAGTAACAAGAAATAATTTTTATCCCCAAATCTCTAAAAATATCTTTAGGTAACAAAAAATTAACAATCCCTTAATAATATCTTCAGCGTTTACACGAAGAAGAAAAAAGATAAGAATGAAATTTCTTTTCTTTTGTATTTTTACAGTCTGTCGTAAACGGTATCTCTGCTCAATCTGTAAAGGGAATAGGATTCGATGCAACGTGTTCTCTGGTTGCTCTGGATGGATCAGGATCTCCGATTTCTGTGAGTTTGACAGGTAGGTTGATTAACAACTGAATAGAAAATGAAAAGCTGCAGAGAAATTGCTTGACAGGAGTGAAATTATTATAGGAAACGAGAAGCAAAATGTTATTTTGTGGATGGATCACAGGGCAGAGGCAGAAGCTAGCTACATCAATAGCTTGGGCCACGAATTGTTGCGATACGTCGGCGGTAAAATATCCCTGGAAATGGAAATACCAAAGATACTTTGGTTCAAGAAACATATGCCGGACATGTGGATGAGGGCTAAGCTACTGTTCGATTTGCCGGATTTTTTGACCTGGAAGGCAACGAACTCGGAAACGAGGTGGCTATTGTTTTGCAATGCCACTGTTATTTATTTCTTTTGATTGTTTAATAACCAATTTTATGAAATTTAGATCACTGTGCTCGCTCGTTTGTAAATGGAACTATAGCGCGAGCCCTGATGGAAAGAACGGATGGAACGACGAGTTTTTTGACAAGATCGGTCTGTCAATTCTTAAGGAGGATCACTGGCGTCGGATAGGTATTATTATTTTAAGGAGGAAAAGTGGAGGAGGCCCTCATCTTAAGGATGGGTATCCACTGATTACAGTGAAAAAATAAGTTTTATTTTTTTGTTATCGTTTAAAGAAGCGTAGAAAAAATTCCAGGTGATTTATTATTCGTAACCGTGTTCTGATGATGTAATAAAATCCCTAAGATTCAAAAATAAAAAAAAATGTAAAAGAAGTACATTTTTCTTTTGAAATAAAAAATTATACCGAAAAAAATTAAACTCCTACAATTATTTATATTTGGATATAGGATTTTTTTCAAATGATCGGAACACCATTACGAATCATCAATCGTATGGGATTTCTATGCCATGCTTATTAGCGCAAAAAAACAAACTTTTTTTTTGTACTCAAATTAGCGGACAAGTCCTTAATTAAGAAAGCGAACCTTTCACTTGGAAATCTCAATAAAGATAATTTTTTATCTATAATTCTACATAGAGATTCCATCTAAATCGTTGCAACTCAAAATCAAATATCGCAGAATTATTGAAACCCATTTAAAATCTTATACGAATGCAACATGAGGTGCCACCTAGAATTCCATGCTAGATTCCTCAGAGATCTTCACAAATTTTTTCCTTAGAGTGGTTGTAGTAATCGCTATTAGTAATTAACGAAAAAAAAATCCAAAGGTAACGTAGTTAAGGCCCCTGGAGAATCTGTGGGTTCTGGATTGAGCGCGAGAGCTGCTGCTGAATTGGGCCTTGAGGAAGGAACTCCCGTGGGATGTTCGTTGATCGATGCGCACGCGGGTGCTTTAGGAATGCTAGGTTGTTCCGCCCCGGGGGTTACCGATGAAATTACCAGCAGGCTGGGTAACAACAGTACATTCAATCTAACACCTGACCTCACTTATCATACTTACCCTCTTATTCAACTTACTTTTAACAAAACGTAGGATTAATTTGCGGCACTTCCACGTGTCACATGGTATTAAGCGACAAAGAAATATTCGTCGAAGGTGTTTGGGGACCGTATTACAACGCGATGGTCCAAGGGTTTTGGTTGAACGAGGGAGGTCAGAGCGCGACTGGCAAGTTGTTGGATCATGTGATTGAGACGCATCCAGCAGCCACTCAAATTCATAGTAAAATATACAGCAAAATGTTTGATTCTATTTATTAAGACAAAAAATTAGCTCTTGTGTTATCCTGAATACTTGGTTATTTATGCTATTGCGATTGTTATAGGCATATACAGCAATATCTCTCGGATTTATTGCAATCGATGACGAAGCAAAAGAATTATCCGGATGTGTCATATCTGACGAAGGACGTTCACGTATGGCCGGATTATCACGGCAATCGCTCACCTCTCGCAGACCCTACGCTTCAAGGAATGGTATAACATAACATTGAGTTTACTTAATGATGTGACATTACAAATGAATCCCCATTTATGCAGAAAAGATCGGTCCTTCGAGTAATTTACGTTTACTCAAAAAGTAGATACTCTCGATTTGTATTTCACCTTAAGGGGAGGCTCAAGTCACGTATTGTATGGCTCGAGCATCTGCAAGTACGTGCGAGACCGAGCTAAAAAACATTTTTCTCGGACCCAAATTTGCTCAAAAGCGTCAAATTTGTGGTGTTATCACGCCATATTCACGCAGTGAGATCCACAAATTCCTACGTCTTTACAAAATCTGGGTTTGTGGTAAAAATGTATTGAAAGTTTTCAGGTAAATTGTTAGTATCGAGCCTCATATTAAGATAACATTTAGAGCGTTGTTTATACGATTTCTACATTTTTTAATGAATTATTACAAACTTTTATAACTCAATCGACAATGATGCGTCATACATACTACTACAACATAACTTTTTAGCATAGAAAAATGAATAATTAATCATTTAATGTCAAATAGATACACTGACTTGTGCTCATGTCTGAAAAATTCCGTTTACAATCGACTGTCTCAAAAAATAATTGACATTGTTGGTCCAATTTTAATTCTCGACAGCTAGTTTCCTTGTTTCAAAGATAGTCTACGAATTTGCCGAATTATCTGTCAGATTATAATGTAAATTGAATTTAGATAAAAACATTTTCTTTGTTGACACAGTATCTTACTTTTCAAAAAATAAAATTTGTCTATGATTTATATTACCGAAACGATTTTGAATTTTCTGACAAGTGACATATAAGCTATCGAAAATAAAAATAGTATCAATGAACTCGTTTAACGATCCTTCACTCATACTTTCCCAACGAAAAGTGAGGTTCAATCAGAAATTGAGTGTTTCGCCATTAAAGAAATATCGTTTAAAAAACAACCATCTTGAAAATACTAACAACATTTATTTTGAATAATAGTAATACCAATAAGTTGTTAATAAATTATTTAAAACATTTTTCTTTACTAATTTTCCATTTTTAAAATTTTATTTTTCACTAAAATGAATTCGTTGATTTTCACGAATAGAAATGATTTTTAACCCCTAACGTTTGACTTTGGGATGGCAATGATCATTGACTTTTTTTTGTTATAATAATAATACAGACAGGGACGATTAATTAATTTTTTTTATCATTAAACTAATGATACTTTAAGGTCGTTCTACAATTTTTGTTGTTTCTAACACGTTTAGAAATTTGGCGAATAGTTATAGTATCACTACTTGGCGCTTGGAATTGAGGGGTTAAAATAATTTTCTAACTAAATTTTCAAATTTTTGATTTTGAGAATTATTTAATGCTGTTTTAACGACATTTTTCGCTCAATGGCCCTTAAACCTCATGTGTCATATTAAACCTTTTTACGAATACATCGAAAATTCGCGACTTTTTCGAAAACACATTTCCAAAGAATGAAAAAAAAATGTTAAGTTTCTTTTATTACTAATTCGTTGAACTAAAATTTTAATTGAATCAAATTTTTCGTTGGTAATGTTGTATACATTCCCTCGGAAAGTTGAGAATGTAAAGTATCCTTAAATTGTGTAAAATGCTGTAACTACTTTGATAATTCGTCGGTGTTTGAAAATCCTTAATCTTTTTTAACATAGATATCGGGTCTGTCGCTTGCATCCGACGAAGAGAATTTAGCAATCCAGTACTTGGCGACGATGTATGCATTAACGGTAAGTAATCTTGGTACGACCTTGACGAGAAGTCGCGGATACTTTTTAATTCTCTTCTCGTATCTCTGTTATCAGATTATTTAATCGATTCTATCTGTCGTGCAGTACGGAACGAGGCATATTCTCGAGGAATTAACAAAAGCAGGTCATAAGATCGACACGATTCTTATCTGCGGTGGACTCAGCCAGAATCTTCTTTTCGTTCAGAGTCAAGCTGATGTCCTTGGACTTCCTGTACTGATACCGAACGAACGCGAATCTGTTTTACTAGGATCCGCGATTCTCGGTGCATGTGCAGCCGGCACATTCCCCTCTTTGCACAAAGCCATCCGTAATATGGGAGGCAATGCCAGAATCGTAAAGCCTAGACGCGTCTCTTATCAGTACGTCGAATTTACCAGAAATCTGCTTCATAACCATTAGCTTAAATTCTCATGAATCTTATTCGTAGATTTCATTGCAAGAAGTATCGTGTCTTTGAGAAAATGGTGGCAGACCAGAAGGACTACAAGAGAATCATGAATGAGACGACGTGATGAACAATTCTATAGATGGACAACGAACAGGATCATATTGGAGTACTAACGTCAAGTTCTTTCCAGGAGTACGAGACAGATGGGCAATAATGAATCTCGTTAAACTGGAGCTACGTTAAACGAAAGGTACAGGGCATACGTCGGTTATGAGAAATAATTGTTTTTTTCTTCTTCAACAATCTGATATCCAACTAGACCTCCTTATAGACCTAGTTGCAGAAAATTGTTGCTGTTCGATTTATCGAATTTGGAATAAAATGAACTGAAACTGAACAATTTAGTTCGGCTAGATCTATATGACGTCTGATAAGGTTGTTTCATTATTTCTCAAACCTCAAACGTGCCCTTAAGATGATGTGCTATCCCTCAGTTGGTAACATAAACTGTAATGCAAATTGTTCCGTCATGATCGATCTTTCTGATAAAAGAGGCGATGCCGTAAACTGCGTCTTGAAATTTTACAGTTGACCATTCTCGTTTTTTATCCGAAAAATTAATCGTGACGAAGAAATTTACGATGAGATAACTCTGCTATCTCACTTGTACTAATAGCGATCTCAGAGAGAAACGGAGAGAGAACGTGTAGCACATCACCTTAAATTAACAGTTGAAAAATGCGGGTGAAATACATGTGCGCTTGTTTATTGCAATAGAACTTATCGTAATTATACATGAGTGAGTTAAAACGATTGAAAGATTCTACAAAGAAGCTTCTGTGCGATTTTTTTAAGAACTATCTAGAACAATTTTTTTAAAACAAGTCTGATAAGCAATTATATATGATATTTTATAAAATCAACAGGCTCTGCACATTCGGGCACGATAAAATTATACCTAAATGAAACAAACTTAACATATCTCTTGTTCCTTACAGTGTGCTAATGATTAATATCCATTTGGTCGAAGAATTGTTATACATTGGGCTTCAATAACGTCAACGCACGCTCTTTGCCTTTCAGATATATTCAATTCACCCGAATAAAATTTGTGCGCCTAAACACGACGATATACGAGGGGCGATTGGGCGAGGGTGATTGCACTTGACTCAAATGATTGCTTGGATCGTAACCAATCGCCCCGTATCACGATCCTTAAAATATTGAAAAAAGCTAACAAGAAACGGCGCTCGAGTAACAGCCAACTATCAAATATCAATCGTCTGCTTTCATAGACTATATAAATATATAAGTATAAAAATTGTTTGAGTAAAAAATATTTCGATTCCGAAGAATCCAAGAGGCACTGCGGTGTCATCAGGCACTGCGTTTATCGCTCAAAATTATTTAAGTAAAAAATATTTCGATCACGAAGTATCGGGTGATACTGCGGTGTCATAAAGTGGATTAAAATTTACCGGAAACCACGAAAAAATTTGGAAGACTCCTCGACTGTGTCACCTCAGTGCACTTTGACAAGATTCCATCACGTAAATCTGTAAGTCTCGGCGATGTTGTTGAGCATACATTCGAAGGCAAGAGACGGCGCCAAACTGAACCTCTGTCGCCACAAGTGTGTTGAAATCACTAGCTGACCCTGGGAATTGGTCGACTCCTGTACGTCCTCGCAGACTTCTACTCCCGTTTGCCATATAGTTTCTGTAAATATATTACAGCGAATTATGTAAACTGAATTTTCAGACAAGTTTATTACAAGTACAGAAAGAAACTACCCGAACTCTTGACATTTTAAATATATTTTAAACAACTCGATGAGAAATTACACAAAATTTACGTATGATTTATTCAAAGTTGTCTTCAATTCAGAATTGGATAAGTCGTTAAATTGTTTACGCATACATCGATTGTCAGATTATCACGCTTCTAGTAATCTTTTCATTTAAACATTTGTACAAAATTTAACCTCGATAGCTTGAGTTTTGAGAATCGGTACATCATTGGTAGTTTTTCGTGCAACAAAATAATAATTCAAAATCTTATAAAATTTAAATGCCTTGTTCGACTCCCACTACCTTCGATACCAATAATTGTTTATTATTAATCCATTTGTGGAGAAAATTTCAACCCGATATCTCTAAATTTACGTGAGCTAGAGCATGGACAGATATTTTTCAAAAGATTCAAATTGTCATATAATTTGAACCTCTGACCTGATTCGCGTATAATTCAATACCAAACCGTCTTTAATGATATCTACTTGTGGACCATATTTAAGCGTGATATCTAAGAAATTACGAGAGTTAAACTCTTATCAACGTCAAATCTTACACACGCATGTACAGACATTTTTTATAAATCACTTTTCTCGACGTTTTTGATCATTTTGAGTATACTGGCATAAAAGTCTATAAAAAATAGAATCAACATGTTTAATTTCATAAAATTTTAACTACCTTATGGACCAAACTTTTAGATCGATATATTTAAAATTGCGCAAGCCACGACAAACACAAATGATTTTAACAAAAAATGTAAAACAATGTAAATGTTTATAACTTTTGAAACCCCCGCGATTCAAAACAAATTCAATATCAAATAACCTTGATGTTAACTCGAGTTTTGTGTATAGTTTGCGCTCAATTGCTCCAAATTTCCGACAGTTATTGTCTTAATGTCCTTTTTAGCACACACACTGGACATTTCTTCTAAATGTGATTTTTTGATGGTTTAGAACATTCCGAACACGTTTACATGAAAATCTCGTTAAAAAAATGTTCAACAAAACTTCCTCTATGAATAAGTGAAAACTAAGAAAACGTGTGTGCCACACAAGTATGCCACATAAAAATAATGAGATTTCATTGAGACTTTAAAAATAATAAAAATCACTATGTATGTAAACAAAGTTGACAACTCACCAAGATTACCCAAAAGCTTATTTTTTCCAGGTATGTCGAATTTTTGAAGATATTCTACGCTCATAACGGCGTATTGCTTCAATTCTTTGATCGATTCGTAATTGCAGGAACGTGCTTTATTATTTGCAACGATGTAACTGCCAGGTAGAGCATGCCGGACAATTTCTTTCAATGCCTCCTCGACCATATCGCACTTGTTCGCATTCCCCTGTGCCTTGTTCATTGCCGGTGTACCGCGTATCATGTATAGCCACATACGAGGCGGTACCGCGTTTGCTTCCGCGATGCAGAGAATCGATCGAGAATTATTGTTTCTCTTTCTCGATACGGTAACATCCATAACATTTTCGGTCATATAACCACTTGGAAATTCGTCCACAATTAAAACGGAGCCTGGACCTCCTAATTTAAATTCTTCTAAATGCGAGCTGACATAAGCATCGGCAACTTTGGCACATCTTTCGTAAACTTTCTTCACAACGTGTTCCTTAACAGCTGTAAACAATTGCCACAACATTGAGTATTATTCTATGCTCCACATAAGTAAAAAAAAAAAGGATACAATATCAGTAGCGAATGTTTAGATAAAATTACAAATAAATGAATATTAAAGGAATTAATGAATCAATTCAATCCTTTAGAAAAGTAATAAATATATAAATTAATAAATTAATAAATCCGTGTATAGACAAACCTAAGTAACGAGCTGTGAGGTCATAAGGAAACATCTGACACCATCCTAATATAATTTGCAGGCACGTCTTAAAATCGCATTTAACAGCAAGAAAAAAGGAGCTGTCTCTGATGGATTGTTTTCTAGTGCAATCTGGACAGGCCCAGTTGAACTTGTCAATGACACGAGCGGCGCTCCACACGAGATTGCGTCCCATGCATTCGGGTCGCGGACATCCAAAATCTGTGCGTATCAGACTCATCTCTTTGAGCCAATTATACAATTCGCCCTCGTGACCCTGTTGTAGCATTGGCCTCACAGCGACGTCGAAGTAACCGCCGTGGTCTGTGAATTGTTCTGAGGAATCTCTGCCATTGCTGGTAATGAGTAAGATTAGCTATTTTGTAGTAAAAACATGCAAGACGAGGTACGTTTTTCGAAGATTTATTGCAATTTACTGCAACTACCCAGAATCTACAGCTCCTATCACGTATACTGCAGACTTTCAGCATCATTGGTAATAAATAAAAAGCATAATAACTCTGTACTGCCATTTTTTCATCCATATTACAGTCAGATTTATTATATTTATAATATTTTACCTATTCAACTATTTTTGAGTTCTTGTCGAGCTGTATTTGGAATTAAAATATCTTCATCGTAGAGTTAACCCCTTGACATATACCGACGAGTTAGGATCGTCATTAATTTCATGACGTTCCATTTTATTTGTATGTCAAGGAGTTAAACCTGTAGGTCAAAGATTATTTCTATATATCGTGCTCAGAGGAATACAGTTAAAAAATAAAGAAAATGTAGAAAAATAAAACTATCGGAGCTAGACTTACAAAGTGATTATCGAGTGGCAGTGTGCCAAAGATTTTCAGACATTTACTATATTATCTGTGTTTCTATTTTAGCCAAATATAGCTTCAATTCAGAAGACACATGTCTGTGGAGAAAACATTTAGCATCCAGTCAGAGTAATTGAATAACAGAAGCATCAAAAGTGTGCAATTACATGCCATTATAGGTGGTGGTTGCGATTGCATTGATTGTAAAGGTTTGCTAGCATGAATAAGAAATAATCTATGTATGTATTTGAAATTAGAAGATACAAATCACTTTAGAATCTCCTTGAAATCTTTCAAAGTGTCTGTTTTAATATGTTTCTCCATTCTGTAAAAGATATCCAAAGTGATTCTAATCGTATCAACAATTATTCCAATGATTTGTATTGAGAAGACAAAAGTCACTGTAATATGCCTTTAAATTGTTTTAATTTCTTTATTTTTATATTTACTCGATTCTGCACAATTGCAATATCATGTCAACAGGTATTACAATAATTTACAATTAGAATTCAAAAATAGTAGTTCAGTTATATCAAATTCTTTATTTTTATTCTTTCTCCAATCTATGCATTTAATTGCAATAACAACAGTGATTCAATGTGTATGTAATATATTTACTCTTTTATTTATGGTATTTTGATAATGTCAACAGGTATTACGATAGCTTCACATAAGCGCAACATCTTATCCCGCGCTTTATCAAGTGAATAAATATTAATAAATAATTTGGGGGAAAAAAATGAAAACGAAAATGCACAAGGGCATTACTACGAGTTGCTCCAAAAGCATTAAAAATCGGGCCTTACCTTTCTTTCATATCGTCGTCTAGCTAATCACAGGCAAAGAAAACACTTAAAAGACTTAAAACACAATAAAACAATAAGTCCGGCGAAGTAAAACGGAAAAATTATAAGAGAGACTAATAAGAATAAAATAAAAGTTATAAAAGAAACGGGAGGATTGGCGAGTTGGCGTCACACACCCATCATTGATTCTGACATTAGTGTTCTCATCACGAAATGTAGAGTAAAGAAGTAGGAAAACTATGTGAAAATCTGGTGAATTCGTGACCACGATTCGATGTCCAACTTCGGTTCACGAATTGACCGTCAGTAACGCTTGTGTCGAGTTAAATCAGTGTGAAATAATCGAGAAGATAAAATTCGATGTGTATACAGAGCACTCATCTCTAGTATTAATAAGTGAGAAGATAAATTCGCTATGTGTATTCGCACCAGAGACTCCTACCAATCTCAGAAATGAGTAGATCGCTTTCAAATTAGCTGGTTTTATTACGAAAGCCAGTGTGCACGCATCTGCCACAATATAGCCGCTGGCTAGGGGTAAGGGAATCTGCAGTATCGACAGAGACAATGTCCACAAAATCCTAGTCGTCGCGCTACCACCACCACCGAGATGTAGCTGCCTAAAATTAGCCGGTTGCAAATTTTCCTACTACTCTTTGGTCTAACACCTTAAGGGGAGACAAAAGCTACAAAGTGGATAACTAAAACTATAAGCAATAGCATTACACTCTACTCGTATGTGAGAGAGACAGCGATATGAATTACTACTAGCGCCTTTCGCAGAATTCAGGTGAAGCGAAACTATACTAGTTCCATCTCTTTCGCACTCATGGATTTTTCGCCTTGTCTTTATAAAGCTGAGCCATCGGCCATATTTCGAGGATGTATTTTTTGAGATTTTTATATTAAGTCGCAATCGCAGTGGGTGCACCGTGTGTGTTTTTCATTTTGTGCCCTAAATCATTTAAAAAGTAATTTTTCTAGTACAGATAACTGTGGATAATCTATTAAGAAAGAGATAGGTAGTATGGCGCTCACGGCGAAGTGAAAGAGAAGCAGCATATCTGTGTAAGTATGAAAGTTGGGCATCCCCTTAAGGCGAGGCGAAACCTTCACATCACGCATCTAATTCCCGGAACACACCTACTCGTTCTACACTGAACAGAATTAAATTAAATTTGGTCAATAGACTGCAAAAACGTGAACCTTTTGGGTGACAAACGTAGAATTTTGAAAATAGAAAAAAAAATTACAGATTAATTATCCACAGGTACCTGTAATGAAAAAATTACTTTTTAAAATGATTCAAGGCACAAAATGAAAAAAAGCCGTTTGCCACCCCCAAACCAGCACAAAAACACACACAGTACACCCATTCTCATTGCGATTTAGAAACGAAAAAGTACCTCAACCGTGCACGGCAACTATTGTTGATAATCTAGTTCTATCTCTATTACTACTATACTATGCTAGAATACTAGTTCTATCCCGTTCGCACTCATGTATATTTCGCCATATCTTCATATAGCTGAGCCATCGGCCATGTCTCGCGGATTTATTTTTCGAGATTATCAACAATAGTTGCCGTGCACAGTTGAGGTACTTTTTCGTTTCTAAATCGTAATCAGAATGGGTGTACTGTGTATGTTTTTGTACTGGCTTGAGGGTGATAAACGGCGTTTTTTCATTTTGTGGCTTAAGTCATTTTAAAGGTAATTTTTTCATTACATGTAACTGCGGATAATTAATCTGTAATTTTTTTTTTATTTTCAAAATTCTACGTTTCTCGCCCAAAAGATTCACGTTTTTGCAGTCTATTGATCAAATTTCGTTTCATTCTGTTCAGTGTAGAATGAGTAGGTGTGTTTCGGGAATTAGATGCGTGGTGTAGAGGTTTCGTCTCGCCTTAAGACGATTTGAAACAAGTAAAAGTGGGCGAAAGATGGTGCTTGTGGCGCTCACAGCAGTGTGAAAGGGATACACTTAGAATATGCTTCACATCGTCTTAAGGCGAGACGAAACCTCTATACTTCACCGATAAGTGAGAAAGAGATAGGCTAGTATGGCGCTCACGGCGGAGTGAAAGAGAAGCAACACATCTGTGTAAGTAGGGAGGTTTCGCCTCGCCTTAAGGTCCTTTATTACTATGCTTACGCACCTAGCGCTGATCAGCTGTGTATCTGAAACGAACTAAATTGTGATGATCTCGTATCGTCTACGGCCTACGCGATCGTTTTATCATATTATACTTCAGAGTATCACAGACGACACATGCCAGTGTTTGTTTACGCAACGCTCGTAGGGATCGCACGTCACACACTCGCTGTCTCGCTGTCTTGCTGGGCCGTTCAAGTTATACATTTAGCTGTTTACGCATCATCACAAATTTTACAAATGGCAGGTTGTACGAATTAGTCTGATAATTCAGAGTGCGCCAAGGTGCGTAAAAAAGGTATATGCTGAACAAGATCTTTATCAATTTTGACTTCCTCATATTATGTTGAATTCAGAGGAATTATTTTACAACTTGCAGCTTGTTCTCTTCCTGTTTTCGCCGTTTAGTTTAACGTCTTTGTTCTTTCAGTATGAAAGTGATGAATATTTATTTATATATTTTTTATTCCATAAAATCGAAGTCATTTTTTTCTACCTTTAATTTGATACCACATCCGTAAACGTTATTATGTATTCGTGAAATGTTCAAGCTTGTTTCGTTTAATGTTTCGACAGTGAAAGCGGTTAAAACTTGAAAAATTCAAATCACTGGAAAGTTGTACCAATCTTCGCAAAATTGAATATCTAAAACCCGCTCAATATTTGCTCGTTCCTGTCAAAAATTTGAGCTCAATTGCTGAAGTTGTCAAGAGCTAGAGTGACAATGTCAATTTTTCGAAAAATTAAAAATCCCTTAAATCCTCTTTATAGATTCGGCTTAAATTCAATACCAATCGTTCTTGTACATTACTTCGCAATATTACATAACATCATGGCGTGACGGCACAGTGGTCACGACGCATTTGACAACATTGTGCCGGCACAGCGTGCTGAATCCACCATTGTGCCTACATGGTTTTAGCATTTTGTAACAGCCTCGCGTCATGCCTTACAGATTCGGTGCTCAATCTAGTTCGTTGTGATATCACAATGTCGTCAGCTGCGGATGTTGGTGACTGCATTGGAACCCCTGAAAGATATTAGGAACTGATCTCTGGCGAATGACTAAGAAATTACTAAAAATTGATAATGTCTTGATTAAACAGAGTTGAGATTCGATCACTTACTGGTTAACACCATTGAATTTTCATTTCTCACATTTAAGAAACTCTGGAGTTGCTTTTGAGTTATGTGTTTGGTCGATAATCGAATGCCGACTCATATATAATCGTGACCGGTCAGTGACTCGCGAATAACTCGCGAAGATAACTGAATGAAAGTAATTAGGGTTCCGACAGGGCCGGCATGGCGCATCTGTTGTCACTGCGTGCTTTTCTTACTATATGCAGGATCACTTATCACTCTTCAGTGGGATAAAACGTATGCCGGAATTAATAAAATCTACAATAATAATTGAAGATCATTTACACATTATTATTTGCAAGCAATAAGTTTAGTGTGTAATCAAATTCATCATATATCACAAAGTTAATTGTGAAATAAATCGATGTCGACTCTATGGGGTTTGCTTTTTGATTTGTAGACATTTTCCGGGCAGTCGTACTATTTCGAACTTAGCTCATTGTAAGGACAACAAGACGGTGAAATAAGATAGCATGGTCTTCAACGCCTTGTAAAAAAAGACGTAAGTAAGACATTTTTAATCGAGCTTATAATATATATTGTTAGCACTCCAAATACATTACGCTTACTGCAGCATAACGTTCCATAGATAGAACAAATAGCTTGCCAGCTGTGAGCTTGCAAGGCACCAAGCTTCGCAGCATTATCAGGAGTAGGAGTTTTTTTGCACGAAGCGGTATGTCGCACCAGTCGATGTTGTACCTGAAATCACGATAATTCGAAATATTTCGGCGCTCTTCTCCTTGTCATTCGATTAGCGATTTACTATACACTCACGCATTTATGAAAACATCTTGGCTGTGCATCATGAGCACGTGTCCCTGCCAGCATAGGTAAAAAAGATGAATCAATTCGCCGACCAGGACCATTCCAAATCGCAGAGATTCACTGGGATGATCCAAATTCGTCACTGTCTAATCGTCGGTAAGAATTATATATTTTTGCCATAATTAAAGTGCGTCAATCGCGAGAGGTATTCCAAGATATAAGTTTAAAGTTTTGCCGTTATAAACTTGTATCAAGTCTATTGATATTTAAAGTTTTAAAGAGAATAACCATACATAGTTTTTACGATATTAAACAGCAAAGCCCTGCTTAGAAAATCCCATTGAAACCCATAAGAAACAAGCCTGCAAAGTAGAAGTTTGCAGATTGCTTCCTCATTATTTTTTACCTTTCATAAAGCTACCTCTATGGGAATAAATGTTGACGTTTTTGGGTCCTCATAAAGGAAGCTTTGTGAAAGATGAAAAATAATAAGAAAACAACGCGCGGGTTTCTACTTTGAAGGCTTCTTTTGCTTTCATACACTAACTAATCTGCTCGAAATTTCTAAAAGTTTTAGTTGAATAGCTTGTTGATTTAAATTTACACGAGCTAGTGTTTTCAAAATGTCAGCTCGGTATTTCTAGCCGTACTCAAGTTATATGCGATTGATTTTGCTTGTCTGTAGTAAATACGCGCGCGCGCGCGCCCGCACACACACGCACACGCACGCACACACACACACACACGCCGTACTTTTTTTCTGAGTATTATTTTCGGATTAATCAGCATATTTTGAGTTTTGTAACGTAGTGAAATATTCAATATATGGAAACTATTTGAATAACGTGTCGTAGCTCGGCAGTCGGAGCAGTCGATTGGCAATCGAAAAGTCCCGCGTTCATATCCCGTCTGAGACACCCCGCATTTTTTTTCATTGTTCCTCATATATTTTACTTTTTCTGGGTGATAAAAATAAATCGGCATAAATGAGTTTTTTGTCAAGGATATTTCTTATTCAGAGATCATTTTTCGTAGAATATACTTATGGGAATAAATAGAAAATAACACTACTTACCTAAACAAAATAATAGGGAGGAGTGGAATGGACTGTACACACAGACAGCTCTGCACCAAGTAACTAACTATACACCGAAAACTGTACACTGAACATCTGCGCATGATGAAACGTTGACACTAAAAACTCGACACCACGAAAGTTCGACACTACACAACTGCACATCGTACGACTGTATTGGGTACTGTACTTTTTTGAAGTGAAACTTCTTTTGGGACGTTGTGAATTGGATGTTATGAAACGAAAAAGTGTAACGGAAGTTGAGACAAATGATATAGATTAATAGGATTTGGCTTGCGAGAGAATGAAACAAAACACATCTCTATGTAATTTCCCTATACTCGGTCTCCTCTTTGTGCGGTGGTTCGTAGCGTTCCCACTCTCTACGCATATATAGGCTTAGAGCTTAGAGTACCCCACGCATCTTCGTGCGGTGATTCGTAGCGTCCCCACTCCTACCTTTCGTGCATGGGGCTCTGTGTGTACGGGCTATTCTCTATACTATAGGTATAGGGCATAAGCACAATGTACACCACACAAGCAGAGAGAAAGAGAAAGAGACAAAATACATAAAGAGGTATAGGACACGTTTTTCTGTCCTGTGTATGCGCTCTATTTTCTGCGCATATATATTAGAGTGAGGGGCAGAGAGAGTGTGACAGAGAGAAACATCGAGCACAGTATAGCGTCGCATCGTTGTGTCCTGTGCGTCCTTTTAAAAATGATTGCTTTTTGTCTATTTAATATAGTGAATTTATATTAAATAATGCCGAAAACAACTGCCGATCGTGTTGGAGAGTATCGTGCTAGAAAAAAAGCTGCTGAAAATAAAACGAAAAAAATGACAAAGACTTCTACAGAACTTATGCGAATGGCAAATGAAAAACAAAAAGATCTTCTTATGCATGTTATTTCACATCTTCAGTCCGAAAGACCCTCGCCATTGCAAATATTCTTCACGGGCTCTGCAGGATGTGAAAAAACATTTGTAATAAAACTGTTAATGGAAATTTATAATAGGTACACACAGAATGATGGATATTGTAACGCTTACATAACTTATGCTTCAACTGGGAAAGCTGCAGTAGCAATTGGTGGAACAACGTTCCACACAGCTTTAAAAATAAGTTTGTCCAAATTACTTCCTTCGTCAATGGAAGTCGCCCAACAATATCGTTCACTATTTGAACACGAGTATAAACTGACACGATGAAACCGATGACATAACTGACACGATGGACATATAATCTGACACGATGAAGTGACAAAATGAAAAAAATGTAATAAGTTAAAGATCCAAATTGTCTGTCGATCCACCAGAAAGACCACGCGGCATAAAGAATGGTAAGAAGCCTTGTTTAGTGTAAAATTTTGGAACAGCCTTGTCAAGTACGCCGGTTCTTACGGTCCAGTCATCTTTAATTCAATTACTAAACTCCTGCATCTGAAGTTTTGTTTACAATAATTCAGATCTCACGGATTTGATTGATTGACAATGATACTGTGAAGATGGATTGTCGAATCCTTGTCATTTGAACTTTGATGTTGATGTATTTCACTTTGCTATCACTTTCTCATAGCGAATCTCTCCCTACACCAATCTCTCTCCCAGGTCGAAACGCCGGTGTATAATGGGTTTGTTTTTAGTTCGAGTCGGGCTCTTCCCATATATAAACAGCTATCGCTATCCATATATTTATTAATAATACTAGTGAAAAACACCACCATAAATTAATTTAAACGAGACATACGAAGAACCAAAATCTAAGTATCCACACAAATGTTAGCTGGTCTTGTCAGTTGAACTTTATAGTCATTATTGACGTTAGGTACAGATGTCTTATCAAACAGAAACTTAAAAAATTTTCGGTATTTCATAATTAGTTTACTAGTAAACTTGTACATATAAACTCATTGGGAGTATCCAGATTAATTTCTTTGTTGCAATTTAAAAAGTTGATCGTATATTACCGACCATTCACAAAATCAATATGGGCGTTCAAAATGTAAACAGCATCTGTTTTGTATTATAACGAATTTACTATTCGGGGTTGGGGGTGATAGAGGGAGGTTCGGGAGGTTGGGCCACGAGGAAGGAAAGTTCTCACTTTCTATTGCTCGTAACACGTAATTTATTGAACAATTGAATTTTGATTATGAGGCGTCAGTAAACGTACGATGTGACGCTCCGATAACTTGAAGTGAATTTTACATAGTTATAACAATTCATGAAAGAGCAACATTGAATCCTAGTTATTAGTATTCAATAAATGTACGAGGTGACGCTCCGATAATCGGAGTGATCTTTACATAGTTATAATAATTCATAAAAACGCAACATTGAATACTGTTTATTAATATTCAATAAATGTACGAGGTGACGCTCCGATAATCGTATTTATTATTCAATGATTATCAACAATTTATCACACAAAAGATTTGAGGGGAATTAAGTTGCATCTGACAATCTCAAGTAATTGCAACAACAAGAATTCATCTTACAGACCATTCGGAGCATAATAACAATACCAATAGGACTGGATACGATACGTCCATAATTATAATTATTTTCAGATAACTAGAAACAATTTTATCTCAAGCAAGCTTATGATACGTGGGTATGCATATGAAAATCGGAGCGTAATATCAAAGACAAATATCAGTTCATATGATTAAGATAATGAACACAACCTTAACCGTTTTGAGTAATTATCTAATATAATCGAAATATTTCATTAACATGACTAAAGTTTTCAGTCGACGGGAGATAGCGTGGTCGACACGATTTGCCAAAGTCCACATCACGCCCTCTTTTTGTATATCTATTGGCAGGTTACTCACGACATACGTCTACGAGATTTATTCGTTTAATATGATATTGTCATCCTTCGGGCCGGTCGGTGATCACTGGATCTCTTCCGCATGATTTGGTTTATAGTTCTTGCCTTCACAATTTTGTGGATTTTCTATAGGTAGTTACCAAGGCATCGGGCGTACTATCTTCACACACGTATTTCTTCACAACAAGTATATTGATTTTACATTGAGAGTTACGCGGCCGGCGTGTATTATTATTGTATCTTGGACCTCCGGATTTCTCGGAAACTCACGGATACGATCGAAATGTTCGTTGTAACAGGCTATTGTCACTCACACACTCGCAGTACCAAGAGAGTCTGTCTAATGTTTACAATTACCGGTGGTCTTACGATCTGACCATGCGTGAGGGCGACTCCTGATGGTCGCATATTATTCCTCGAACTCGCGAGAGTCGTGCGAATGATAGCGTCATTGAGCACAATATTTCGTTATTATCACACAATTATTAACACAACGTTTATGTTTCACATGTGATTTATCCGAATATTATTTAGCGTTAGATCGCGTACCGGAGACAGCGTCCGTCGAAGTCACAACGTACACTTTGACTTTATGCAGTTAAAATAAAAAAGCATTGACGCCTGATGTGCGCATTAATGAATAGTTATTTGTTTTAATTTTCTTTTGTTGGTTTTGTGCGTTATTTAATCACACGAAAGTCGTGATGAAATAATACAATTCCTTTACTCACGCACAACGTGTTATTAATGTAGTCGAGTATGATGTCCCGCAGGAGCATCGCCCAAAATGAACGTATAGCGTGTCGTTTATCTGTCACTGGACTCTTGACAGTGCGTCCTTTATCTCCTGGGGTTTCGGTGGCCGCCCTCGAAAAGAAAACGGATAGAATTGAGTCCGTTTACGCTGCTGGATGGAATCGGGCGATCGAGGGAACCGTACTACTCTTAGCGACGGTCCTCGAACCACTACCAAAATCGATTCTTTCTCGATAGATCCGCGCGCGAGTGATAATCGCTCTTATTGCGCAGACCACGCCCTACACTATACAGTCATACTTATTCCGCGGTTAACGGTATCGCATCGCTACAGTATAATATAAACGTTTCTGGAACCCACATATGTCAAACCGAACCGGACGCCGATTTTGTGAGGTTCTCTGTATAATTCAATATCGTCAGAAAGTCGATTAGACAAGTCAAATCCACGTAAAGTATAAACTATGTTCATATACGAGTAGTCCGTCTCTATTTTCGTTGCCGTAATTCTTTGCCATAAGCGGCCATACTACGTGACCGCAGTTTAAAACATAAAAAAAAAACTTCTGTTGAAATTCAACAATTGAATTACGTGTTTGGTCGATAACCGAATGCGGACTCGTATATGATCGTAACCGGTCGAAATGCTCACGAAGATGATTAAATAAAAGTCATTTCGGCTCCGCCAGGACATGGCACGCCTGTTATCGCTACAAGCTTTTCTTACTGGGCAGGGTCATTTATCGCTCTTCAATGGGGTAAAACATATCTCGGAATTTATGAAATCTACGATAATATTTAAAGATCATTTACACGTTATTATTTTCAAACAATAAGTTTCAGTGTGTAATCAAATTCATCATATATCACAAAGCTAATTGTGGAAAAAATCGATGTCAACTCTACAGGGTTTGCTTGTTGATTTGCAGTCATTTTCCGGGCAATCGTATTATTTTACACTTAGCTCATTGTAAGGACAATAAGACGGTGAAATAAGATACCATGGTCTTCAGCGCCTTGTGAAAAAAGACGTAAGTAAGACATTTTTAATCCCGCTTATAATATATATTTTAGGTACGCCAAATACATTACGCTTACTGCAGCATAACTCTCCATCGACAGATCAAATATCTTGCCAGCTGTGAGCTTGCACGGCTCCAAGCTTCGCAGCATTATCAGGAGTAAGAGTTTTTTTGCTCGAAGCGATATGTCGCACCAGTCGATGTTGTACCTGAAATCACGATAATACGAAAGGTTTCGGCGCTCTTATCGTTGTCTTTCGATAAGCGATTTACTATAACATACACTCACGCATTTACGAAAACGCCATGGCCGTGCTCCATGAGCACGTGCCCCTGCCAGCATAGGTAAAACAGATGAATCAATTCGCCGACCAGGACCATCCCAAATCGCAGAGATTCACCAGGATCGTGCAAATTCGTCACTGTCTAATCGTTAGTAAGAATCACATATTTTTGACATAATTAAAGTGGGTCAATCGCGAGGGGTATTCCAAGATAGAGATTTGAAGTTTTTATGTTACAAATAGAGATCAAGTCTATTGATAATTATAAGTTGAAACCCATAAGAGACAAGTCTGCAAAATAGAACTTTGCACATTATTTCCTCATTATTTTTCACCTTTCATAAAGCTATCTCTACTCGTATGAGGAGAAATCTTCATTATTTTGGGTTCCTCATATATGAAGCTTTGCGAAAGGTGGTGAATAATGAGGAAGAAATGTTCAGGGCTGTACTTTGAAGGTTTCTTCAAATACTGTATACACTAAATTAATTGCTTGTAAATTGTAAAACTTAAAAATCGTAAATCAACGATTTTTAAATAAATCGTTATTTTCATGCCTCTTGATACTTATTATCAAGTGTCAGTTGAATAGTTTGTTGATTGAAAATTCATTGATAACCGTTTAGTGACTTTGCCGATTTAAATGGATTGGATGGATTAAATGAATTGGATGAGAATTACAAAATTGGTGATGGTTCAGAGGAAATTGAGTTTCACAAAATGATATTTCACGTATTAATTATAATAAACCACTTAAAATTAACATATATTAAATGTATTGCAAAAAAATTATCACAATAACAATAATTATATCAATCACGTTATGAATTCGACGAGAATGTACTTGTACGTGGTGTGCCACCCACAACCACGTGTTGAATTAGATTTTTAACTGTACAGCCCTATAATATTTACATACGTAGTTGTAGTAAATACGTAGTATTATTAGTAAATACGTAGTTGTAGTAAATACGTAGTTGTAGTAAATACGTAGTATATTAGTTGTAGATACGTAGTTGAATAAGAATATTTCCTATTGAGAAAGCTATTTTACCAGGTAGTAACGATACGCTCCGATTTATTTGCTGCGCCGCTTCAAACCTACTGATTTCTATTCATTCCGACTTATATTTAATCGGTTATAATCGGTTTTAGTAACTATCTATAGGATTTTTGAAGCAGGGAGTGAGGACGTTTCGCATGTTTTGGAAAGAGAATCGACCCTACAATCACATGCGTACCTTTGTACTACTGTAATCCAAGATAGAGTCGCAAAAATCAAATATTTTATAAGTTTAATTCTCTTGAACAGGATAAGATTATTAAAAGATAAAGTTATCGCAAGCTAAGAAAAAAATATTGACCCAAAATAAAACTATGTTTAGTTGACACCTAACCACTAAAACTGGTCCTAGTCAAACCAAGTTGGAGAATTTGTGTTCCCATAGGATTTCAGAAACATACGGGTTTTAGAGTTTTTAGAGTTAAGGAGATTCTGTCGTGGTGGCTCAGCCCATAGAAATTACATTTAAAAATTGTATGCTATGCTTAATATATTATTTATTCTCGATACGACAATTCATGGTCGGATATCGACTTAATTAGAATTTGTTTAAATTATTAAAAGTAGGTGTTTTTCGTGATGGAATCTCGAGGTGACGTACGAAAACCCAATATCCGGTCGCTACAAAAAAGTATACATTAGTAGAATTCTATAAGATATTTAAGTAAAATCAGATTTACATACTTTTGACTTGTAACAATTCAATAATCTCGGAAAGAAATATGATTATCGACCGAGCTTTAACGTTATATTGAGTTTAATTTGAGCTTCCGGCATCGGGTTTAATACGCCTCTGCGTCATGCCGCCACGATGAAGTAACGTGGCTACACCGCATCGGTTGGCTGTAGTTTTAACCCCGCTTCACCCATTCCAATATCTTTACATATTTAAGTGTTTCGTCTTTTCAGAAGTCGATATTGTTTTCACATTGCTGACACATTGATATCGAAGAGGTTAAACCCGCCCGGTTTTAGTGGAAAAAGATATAGATAGAACCAATGTTGCCAAATAGCAACCGAGAAATACTACACGAATGGTTGAAATAACTATTTTTTCATTTTCCTAATTATATGCAAACATTCAATGTATGGTTTACACATGAAATAATTCATTTATTGAAAATTATTATTTCTACGAGTGTCTAAAATAGAAATAAGTATAAGTATTAAGCATAAGCAGTGGTATGACTAGCCTGCGACAGGATTACCTTAAAGATATCACCGTATATAGAGAGGTTCCGAGCAATAGCCACCGCGGGGCAACATTCCAGCCATAGAACGCCATTTTCTCACTTTTGGCTTGTCTGTTACTGGGAACGCATTGCAGTACCGTCGCGCTCATCGATTCACTCATTTTCTCGTGTCACTCATTCTCATTTCACTCAGCTTGGATTAGCTTCTCGTTCGGTACTGCTCAATAGTGCTCTTCATCAGCTGTGTAGATCTCAGATCGTTAATAGTGCAACGGTATAGCATCCAGTACGCGTCGCATGCATCCACACTCATCCGAGCAATCTCAACGCAAATCGTGGGCATCTATTAATATAATCTTACCTGCTCTTCAACGCATTGTCGTATGCATCATATTTGAAATCTCATCCAGTGCTACTCAATAAATGGCGATGAATCACTATGTCATTTAATCTTGCCGGCGCCATTTTCCAGTATCATGTGACGCCATTTTCGCACTCGCAATGTGTATAACAGTCATATCGTGCGCGGGCATGTAATTTGTTCTCTCAAGCTTTTCGATAATAAAGCTTTTTGACGGTGCATCTCATGTGTATATTGTACACACTCAGTTCGGTCAACTCGCGTACAATCGTGGTAATACGGTTAATATAAATGATTGCCGGGTTATATAGCTAAAAAATTCATTCAATACGTGGTTGTGGGTGGCATACAACGTGTAAGTACATTATCATCAAATTCATAACGTGGTTAATATAATCATTGTTATTGTGCTCATATTTTTGCAATACATTTACTATACGTTAATTTCGAGTAGTTTGTTACAATAAATATGTGAAAATTTACTTTGTGAAACTGACGTTTGAGTTCGAGCTCATCTTCGTCAATTCACTCTCCATTGCGTTTCCTTTCATCCATAGCCAATCTCACGCTCTACTAACATTATCAAACATATAGCCTTATATTTTATTACTACAGTGGTAGAGGCATACTTTAAGGTTGTGTGATATACCACAGTCGGTATCGCAAACTGTTTACTTATTTTTTCAAGAATCCCGGGGGTTTCTGCATAAAAGTAAATAAGGTATTTCTTCGTGCATTCGTTACGAATATTAATCTTATTTGATTATGTCCAGAAACATCCTACAACCATGATAAAATAGGTAAACAGTTTTTGATATCGACTGTATCGAAAACTGACTCTCTCGACTCTCCGGCTGGTCATATCCAGGTGTGTTTACAGATTTTGTCACTTGCTTGAGTGATTTTGTACTTTTGGCGGTAGAATTTATTTTTATTTTCTCTGTTTTGATTGTATGTATTGCCTCGGAGAATATCAGCTAAATTCGAACAGCCCAAGTACTAAATCACTCAAACAAGTGCCATGACCTGCACATACAATTGGACACGAATTATCGCAGAGTCCAGCTGGGACACAAAGAAACACAATAAAATCAAGGTATATACAATTAAAGATCAATAAATGAAATTCTCAGGAGGACCCTGATCAACGCCGGAACGTAAAACATCATTTTTCATTAGCAAGGCCGTATAAAGCCTCAGCTGTGTTCAAAATATTTCACGAAATCGACCACAATACTTCAAACAAGCTTATTAAGGAAGTTTATCCGATACAGTTCCATAAAATGTGCCTCGAAAAAAAATTCAAACGGTGATTCTAACGAGTATCTTTCAACAAACAATACGAATCATCTTCTAAATTGAATGGATGGTTTGACTTAATTAGAGAAAATAAAGACATGGAAATGTACCTCGTCAACTAGGTTAATTAGGCTACTCTACGATACATAGGACAGTCATTATTTCTTTTTTCATTCATGACAGTCACTCATCTACGTACACATTTTACCAAACTGTATCGACTGAAGATACTTAAAAATGTCCCTCTGATGGAACTCACCATGAATCCTGTCATAACTGTCGTCAAAACAGATGCTCCAGCCACAAACAAAAGGGACATACAGCTCGAAGATTCTATAAGATTGGCGATTCTTTTAACAGGGAAACCAATTTTAAATCTTCAAAATTCGTTATGGAACGCGAACAAATTTTAATATGTAAAATCGTAGCTGTTATATACGTACGCGATAGCTTCATTATGCATTTTTACGCAGACGACGATGTCGTCATAAGCTTCGTCTTTGTGTTTTTCTTGTTTGTTGTTGTTCGTAATACATCTGACGCTCTGCAATCGGGCTCTGAGAAAAAATGTAATCGAACATTTCTCGCTAGAGTTAAATCAAATATGTTTTTCTTTCTTCTTATTTTTCTTGACAATTGGAGTCTCACCGCAGTGTGGTAAAAATACTACAGGCATGGTGAACATGCACTGCGTACATGGTGTCGCAAGCTACGAAAATGGCAAGGGTAATAGGCGTCGTAATATACGCGTGAATTAACACGTAAAAGAATTTTTCGTCCTGATCGACGAAGTATTCCGCTTGAAAGAAGTATACTCGATCGCGAGATTGATTTAAGGGAACAATAACATCCAAAAGAAGCGGTATCAGTGGTAATGAGAGAAAGAACCCCAAGGCGGAGAACATATAAACTGAAGACGAAAAAAATTGAACACGTAAAAAAATTTTATTTTCCGCCAATGCACCAGAAAAAGCAAGCATTCTCACCGGCATAAATCACAGTAAGTAGCCTGCCTCGTTCAGCGTAAGATATTAAAATAGCCTTGTCAACTTCGCCAGTTCTCACGGTCCAGTCATCTTTGATTCGGTTAGTCAATTTCCTCATCTGAAGTTTTGTTTACAATAATTCAAATTCCACGGATTTGATCGATTGCCGATGGTACTGTGAATACAAATTGTCGAACCTGTATCGTTTGAATCCTACTGTTGAAGTATTTCACAACAGCTCTGATATGGACGCCCAACACTGGAAGGCACTCGATAATGGCAGTTAAGTTACCCATACACTCGATGAGTTTGATCAGCTGGCGTTGAGATTATCAGAATTATTCAAGATTTTGAAAAAACTTATTTGTATTCTTCGAATTCGTTAAAACGGAAGTGGGGAGTACATTAGGGTGGTTATTATATGGGGTTTGCCAATCCCTCCTGGCAATGGCCAATTTTTAAGATAAAGGTCTGAAATTTTGAGAGCACTTATTTTTATATCTGGGGGGCGGCCCGGTCATAATTCGACCAAACCCCATATAAGGACCACCCTAGAGTATATAGCTACAAGTTTGCGACAATTTATAAAAAACTTCAGTTACGAAGAATCGAAACTCGTTTGAAGTATAAGAAATATATCTGGTAAAGTGGCTTAATTATAGTTACGGGCGGGAAGTTAAATACAGTGAAACTTCTAATAGCTTACATAATGCAGGGACAGTTTACTCAAATTCCAATCACGTATATGCAACGGAGGCATGAATGCCCTTCTCTCATGTCCGTGCATTAGCATGACTAATGGAAATTGCATATGTGTTCTTCTACCACACCGTCGCGTGAAATATAAGGACAGAAGTTATGAGTGATTTCAGTGTAATCGTTTGTAATTAAATCACTATTCTATTCACATTATCAAATCTTTGTAGACTGTAATACCAATTAGTTACCCACCCGTAACTATAATTCAGTCAGTTTCATTAAACCTTTTTCCCACACTGAACGAAAGAAAAGTAGTTGGGGAAACTGACACATTGGTTCCGACAACGATCGGGACAGTTCGTATTTGCCGTTGATAAAATGTCGGTAGTAACGGTAATCAACCAAGATGGCAACCTTAGCTTACCGGTTGGTTGGTGCAATCCACCAGTTTGGTGTGATATGAAAAAAAAACCAGGTTAATACGGATATTTCTGTTTATTTACAGTGGCGAGGACCGGTTAGGACTTCGCGCGATGCTTGGATAGACGAAGGTCATCTTCACGACATTTCACTGTATATTTACCATATATGCAATGGATTTCACTTTTATTTTTTGCAAGCCCAAGTCCATCTACAACCACCTGTCACTTGGAACAATGGCGTTATTTGCTTTTTATAAAGTTTTACTCATAGCGCGTACCAACCGGTACTATCCAAATGCTTGTCGCAATTACCGCCGACGTTAGTTGTGCCACCTAACAGCTCGTGGTAGCGACAGCACTGTGATATTGGTTACAGGAAACAAGTCGTTGGTCTTCGGTACTAGTTTTCGCTAACCAATCAAAAATAGTTGAGAATATTATTTCGATTTGGTTTCGGTAACTAATTTGCGACACAGCATATGCTGGAAATGATTATCGCAACTACTTTTTTTTCGTACAGCGTAGGACGATTTAAATTTAACTTTTAAAATTGAGTCAATTCTTGAATTGCATAAGCCAATATATTTAGTAGCCCACGACATGTTTCAATCAAATGTACCGACCATCACGACCTAACCATTTCATGTTTTCTATTCTGGTAAGTCGAGAAGGCGTCTTATATAAAACATTTGTTCACCTCAGGGACAATCACAGTTCCGAGAAGAGCGACTGGCATAATCCTGAAGAACTTCCGTTCACTAGGGTTTTCTAAGGGCCACATACCAAGATAGAATAGTAATCGCATGTTGAGTCGGTAGTATGGATTTTGAAAGAAGTCCATGTCGTCGCCCTGTTAAACGTTTCTGAAAAGTGCTGCTAGAAGAGAAGGTTCGAATTCACCAACATCAATCGAGAGCTCTATTCTATAATTTAAACATTGAAAATGCGCCTTTCTTACCGTGCTGTATAAGCTGAGTATCTACAGACTTAAATGTCTCGAGTAATCGATACGTTTCATCACGTAATCTTCAAAGGACAAATTATGCTCGTTTTTTCTTGAAGCAAGTACGTAATGTCATAAAAAATTCTCCCAGCTGCGACAGTCTGTCTAAACTGCATTGTCAAAGCGTTAGGACGTAATTGCCTGCTTGTTGGCGTTTTTACGCTTCAGATAGACGACTCTATGTCTGCTACTTTGAAAGAATACAACTACACATAAAATGTTATTGATGTAACGCGAGCGAAGTGACGCGAGTGTGAAGGACGATGCGTGAGACACGCGAGAAGCGGAGAAGTAGGCTAGAGGCTCGAAACCAAACAGTCGAGCGTAGACCGAGCGAATGGCAATACTATAAGTAAACCCGAGCGCGTACATTTACCGTGTGTTAAAAACTGAGCGATTGAACCGAACGTTATCTTCGAGCGACTTAAATTGTTTGATATAAACCGAGCATGAGTTGGTGGATTTAAGAACAGCTTATGGCGGTAGTTTAGTTTGCAATTATCAACGTTGCTTCTTATCGGAACATCTGGATCTAGTATTGATCATTATCTCTCAAAATCCGGCAATTATCCGCAGGTACAGTAATAAAGTAATCTGTCCCAATCGTAGTGAATTCTTTATTAGTGACATACTCACGTTTATACCGATTTGTTTATGGTTTATGTAGAATTACGTGATTTTTCGTGCTCATTTCAGTGAAACCATGCTAAATGAGTGTAAAATATCATGTAGCAAATATATACATGAGTAGCATCGAAACGAACGTAATTTTACAGCGGAAATATATTTTATTTAAAAAAAATACAGTAAATAGGTAACAGCTAAAAATAAGTGAGATATTTGCACAAATTAAAGAGTGGCCGAAAACAATAAATTAATGAATAACAATGAGTAATTATTATCGAACAATAACTGTTTACAATAGCGCTGCGTTTTTTTTCCCAAATGTTATAAAACACATACTCATTGTTGTGCATTGACGATATACATCTCGCGCATGTTACAAAAATCTTGTGTAAAATAACAATACAGTGTTCATGAATATCTTAGCTTTTTTTTCTTTTCGTTGACATTTAATTCTTCGAATGTTTTCTGCAGTGTCAAGATCAAAATAGAGTTGCAAATGGTTTACGATTTTCTGAATGCATGCATGGTTTCTCAGATATCTGTTGAAGGGTTTCCTTAAGAAATGAGTAATAGAGTTGTCTATTTCGATAAGTTTATAAAATTTCTAGATATTATATCTGATATCACCAGTGCACCGCGTGTGCTCGATCAGGCAGGTGCTACACGCAAAATAAATTCAATTAACCAGAATAATTAAATTTATTCAGAAAACACAATAAATAGTAAGTTTTATAATAATAATTTGTTATTATAATTCATCTCTTCCGATATCAGTTAATTTGTGCTTTCAAAATTATTCTGTTCCGTGAGTTTCACCTTTAATCTATTGTCACGCCTGACACTTTTATCTTTTAAGGGGTAAATTGAAGAGACTGATAGCTCGTAGAAAATCGTTTTCTGTCATTGATTCTACTTTAATATTCCCTTGGTTTATTGATTATTTTAAAGTGTCTCTGTGAGCAAGTTTTTATAAGGAAGATGACTCAAACAAGGGAGGTAACCAGTGTCCCTATTGGTAGTTGCCCGATACTGGCGTTCGGAGTTTTCAAAGAAGTTTTGAATTTACTCTTGAATTTTGGCATCAACGATTAACAGAAATTCTTCAGAAAGCTAACTCTGAGAGCTTCGGTATTGGATTTAGTGTTCTGTAAGGAAGCCAAATAATTTTGTTTTTTTTTCTTCTAATTTTTACAAAACCACTCAGCGTACGTATAGATGGCGCCCTGTATGGCCACAGGAATGAACGTGTTCAGCAACGCACTCATGGCAGAATTATAGTGTTGGTCTTCTTTTCATTCCGTTATCGGCATTTCTGCAGATGAAGAGAGAACCTCTCTTTAACTCTGAATACAATTAAAGTAAACCTCTTTGTACGTCTCTTGAACTAATGCCAATGTCAATAAAAGAACAGGAACGAATACCATAGTACGGTATATCAATATGCACAGGAAAGGGATCGCAAAAGTTATTTCGTAAAGTCTTTGAGATAGGAAAGAGGTCGACATTCGCGGCGAGGACTGCCCTTCTTAGCTCGCACTCAACTCTCGACGCGCTTCTTCTCTTACCTGATACAACTCTTCTTTTCCACAGTCTGGGCTGCAGTTTTCGGATTTTCCTTATCAAAATCGGTACGACCGTGAACTTCACAGCTTGCTCAGGTTCCACCTATTTTGATCTGAGCGGTTTCGTATTTTTAATCTCGTCCGCTTCTTCTTCTTGGTTTTCATCTTCCTTTTCCATGCATCGCCAGCCCTTCAACTGCGAGGTACGAATGTTCCATGTGTTGCTTCGGCACGTTGTCGAATATACAAGGTATGTTAAAAAATAACGGGAATTTTGTAATTTCAAGTGTTGTATTAGTCCGATTCGCGCCATTTTTTCGTTGTTGTGTTAGTAAACTTGTCTGAAAAGTTGCTGTACTGTGTTCGCCATATTAGATATTTAGTCTATTGTCAGCTGTCAAAAAGCGTTTGGTGCGTCTGCTATGAGTAAAACAAGGGTTTACGAGTGGTATAAGCGTTTCCAAGAAGTAGCTGATTATGTTGGCATATCAATTGGCTCATGCCATGACATTTTTTCAGAGGTTTTGGGTATGAAACGTGTGGCAGCAAAATTTGTTCCGAAATTGTTGAATTTCGAACAATAACAGCCGTGAATGGAAGTTGCTCAGGAATCGCTAAATGAAGTCAACAGCGATGCAGAACTCATGAAACGTGTGATAACAGGTGATGAAACATGCGTTTACGGATATGACGTCGAAACTAAGGTCTCAAGGCAGGCATTCTGCATCGCCAAGACCGAAAAAATCTCGACAAGTGCAGTCGAATGTGAAGGTTATGCTCACTGTGTTCTTCGATTTTAACGGCATAGTGCACCATGAGTTCTTGCCACAAGGTCAAACGGTCAATAAGTAGTACTGCTTACAAGTTCAACTCCGTTTGCGTGAAGCAATCCGAAAGAAACGCCCGGATTCGTGGCCAAACAATTCATGGCTTTTGCACCACGATAATGCACCTGCTCACACTTCATTGCTTGTTCGTGATTTTTTGGCCAAAAACAACACTGTAATGATGCCCCAGCCTTCACATTCACCAGACATGACTCCGTGTGACTTTTTCTATTACCAAAATAAAGAGAACCTTAAAGGGCCGTCGTTTTGCAAGCATAGATGAGATGGGATTAGAAAAAGCGCTGGCATAAGTGTATAATATCTAATCGGGAATATTTTAAAGGGGATAACTTGTTGTAGACGAATAGATAAAATTCTTTCCTAAAAACAAAAATTCCCGTTATTTATTGACGCATCTCGTAGTTCAGTGACCTGGTGTGTATCACCTGGCAATCGTTACCAATAGTGGCCCCCGAAATTTCGATTGTATCTTGACTGCTTCCCTGACCTGTTTTGGTGTTCGTTCAACTATGACTTCTCCTATCGCGTAGACCGGTACGAATGCTACCTTGTACCTAAATTATTCTTCCTTAATGCGTCCAATTACATCTTCCTGTATACTAGCTGATGGCTTTAGCAACATTTTCTCCTGTCCGTCAGTTTCTTGCAGTATTCCTTCCTGGTAACACGGATTGTATCCGGGCAGTAGTTTAAATATAAACTTTTTTGTAGTTTTATTCGGCTGGTGATTGAATTGTGTCTCGATTTTGTTCACCACATGGGCCCGATCTCTTCGTTCCGGATCCTCACCGGATATTGCGAGGATAGGGATGAACGATCTATTCGTGCGGTCAATCGTGTGATGTACGTCTTGTATCGCACAGGATTTTTCAAAAATCTGCGACGTAAAGCAACTGTCTCAGCCAATCTACCAGGTCTATAAATATGAAACCGGAATTTTCGTATAGAAAATACACGTTTATTGTATGAAAATGATAAAAAATATTTTATTCGAAGTATTGCCCATCGCTAGCTATACATTTTTCCCACCTGTCTGACAATTTGTGGATGCCGCGCCAAAAAAACTGTTGCTCTTTTGAGGCAAACCAGTCATCGAGCCATTTTCGTACATTTTCGTAAGAAGTAAAGCGCTGCTCAGCAAGTGCGTGTCCCATCGATGCAAATAAGTAATAATCGGACGGAGCCAAGTCTGGTGAGTAAGCCGCATGCGAAAGTATTTCACGCAAAGCTTGATTCAAATCGATCATTTGTTGTCGGTAGCGTTCAGTATTAACGGTTTCGCCAGGTTTTAGCAGCTCATAATAGATTACACCCTTCTGATCACCCCCTTCTGATCACACCAAACACAGAGCATTGTCTTCCGTCCATAGCGATTTGGCCTTGCAGTCGATATCGATGGTTCGCCTGGAGTTAACCATGATCTTTTACGCTTAGGATTCTCAAAATATATCCACTTTTCATCGCCAGTCATAATTCGATGGAGAAATGACTTTCTTTTGTACCTGGCGAGCAGCATTTCGCAAGTGGTTTTTCGGTTTTCCTGCTGTCTCTCATTCAGTTCATGTGGAACCCATTTTCCCATCTTCTGGTACTTTCCCATGGCTTTCAAACGTATGGAGACGGCTTCTTGTGTCACATTTAATTGATCCGCGAGTTGTTGTTGCATTTATGCGTCATCCTCATCCAACAATGCTTGCAATTCGCTGTCTTCAAACTTTTTTGGTGGTCTTCCACGTTCTTCGTTTCTCACGTAAAAATCGCCCTTTTAAATTTTTTAAACCACTCAAAGCACTGTGATTTACCAAGAGCATGCTCACCGTAAGCTTCGACAAGCATTCGATGCGATTCTGCACCAATTTTCTTGAAATGGTAACAGAAAATCAATGCTGTCCGCAAATCGTAGTTTCCAGGCACAAAATTCGACATGTTCAACGCTATTACAAACTATGCTGTTGTATGAAACTTGTATTGTTGTGAGTTGAAAAGGAAATGACGCCAATGACGCGGTTTGACGGTAACTACATTGACAGCTAGGGCCATCTATGGGCAAATTCCGGTTTCATATTTATAGACCTGGTATACTTTATTTGTAGCATCTTTAGAAAGTGTGAACTATTTATACTTATAGCATGTAGTATTCTAGTTGACGAGGTACATTTTCATGCCTTTATTTTCTATGATTAAGATAGACCGTTAATTAAATTTAAAAGGTTAAGTCAATTATGATTTATTCCGGCTAGTGACAATCTGACCAATCTGCTTGATGAGTAAGTTTTATTCAAAGTCACTGTTTACAGGTCGGCCTGGTATTAAGAACATGCTGCCAATGCCGGTAAGCGTTTTCTTCATACGCATAATAGTTTTGCTATGGTCATCCCATCCGCTATATGGTATGATATCCCGTGGTCCGATATCTAGTCCGGGATGCTGGAGTTGCGGGCGTCCACGATCGAATCCGGCCCATGCTGAACTCCATAGTTTCGGGAGTCCAGGATGGACTCTGGGATGAAGTTCACGACAAACTTTTCAGTCCTACTGGGCCTCTCAAAAGGAGTCCGGGAGGAACTTTCGGAGTCCGGGACTGTCCCGACTCCACCTGGGACAATTTTTTTCTGCGCGGAATGAGGTATATCATACCGTTATCGAATCGTTTCTAAATTAATTAAAGTTATTCGAATATAATTATTATATGTACGCCAAAACAGTTGAATAAAAGGGGTGATGACCGGTTGTACACCCTCAAGTCTACACGAAGCCAAGTCTACACAAAAAGTATACACCGATCAACTGTACACAACGACAGGTTTACAGAAAAGGTATGCGCCGAACCACTATACGCTCGGGCAGCTCTGCACCAAGTAACTCTGCACCAAAAATTGTACACTGAACAGCTGTACATGGCGAAATGTTGACACTAAACACTCGAGACGTTGAAAAGTAAAAATAAAAAATTCGTTACCGCACAACTGTAAATCGTACGATTGTATCGGGTATCGTTTTTTTTTCTATTTATCGCTATTTCAGATATTCGACTATTAAACAACGTCACCTAGTAACGTTCAAGCGACTAGGATCTTTGGAGTACGCACGCTTGGGCACAGCTTCGAAATTCCAAATAATATAATGCCTAATTGAATACTATTTGCTGGGCTTACTCTTTTTAATTGGTACGAATGCGCCAAGAAGCATCATTTTGTGTCCGTAAAAATTCTCGCCTTAATTCACTTTGCTTTTCTTCTCCTCAAACATCTTGTATTGAATAGAAAAAGAAAACACAAACAAATAAATAAGTAGTTATGATATTTTGTCATTTTCTGCAAATAAAATATAATATTGTAGTATTAATTATTAATATTGTAGTATTAATTATTAATAGTAATCGTTATTAATAGTACGAAGCCGACAACGACGACGATCATGACCGGGTAACGCTCTATTCCAGCAGTATTGCGTCAAGAAGTTGAAGGGCGATCGTATCCAACCAATTTCGAATCGGAATCGACCAATTGGAATCGGAAATAAATTTTGAGCGGTGCTTCTTAAGCATCACACTTGATCGGAGATTTCATTGGGCAGGAGAAATGCGCGTGCAATGCAAGGATGAAAAGCCCTGAGACTTATAGGTCTAAAAAGGGGACCTCCAGGTATGTGGAATACCGATTCGGACTAAATTTTTTTACAGGTAGGTCGCACCCAGGGGTGCAATAGGTGCAAGTAATAGAATGCGCTTCTCAGCCGTTTTCGAGATATAAAATATTTAAAATTTCCGAGCGTCCATATACTCTCTGCGTTAAATCATATTCAACAAGGGCGCGTAGCGTAGTCGGTCAACGTATCCGCTTCGTAATCGCTGGATCGCCGGATCAAATCCTAGCACGGACTTAAAAAAAAAAATATTATTATTATTATTAAATTATTTCCACGGCAACTACTATGCGATTATATTAATACTTCCGTAAAAGAATGAATAATAAATAAATAAATAAATACATGAATAAACTATTTAAAAAAAGATACACAGTATATGACGAGATTTTTACCGATGAGGAGGGTTTACCAACGTGCACTGTAAAGGTCATTCCACCATCGTGCACTCTGTTAGTGCAACCGTGCGATGTATATTTCTACCGCCAAGTTAAAAATGCTATCAAGAGACTTCAGAATTGTTCTTATATGATCAAACAGGATAGGGAAATTAATTCTAGGGAAGACTGTATCAAAATTCAATCTATTGTTCACCATCAACTGTCTTCTCCCATATTTTGCGACATGTTACAATACGCTTGGTTTGCTGCCAAATTACATGACGACAGGAGATCTTTCCTAAACGTTAACGAGGTTTGCTTCGCGATTGACGTCTTGAAAAATCCTTGCGGATGCGGAAACTCGGCATTTATTACGTGCACCCGATTCCGAAATAATGATTGTTTTCCATGTTTTTATGATCAGTACCACCCTAGTTGTTGTAGTTGTGATAAACAATGAAAAGTTAATGAAAAGATTGGTTATTCTTTTAAACTCGTGTATTCATTTGTCACAATTCTTTCCCTACCTTTCAACCAAAAAATTAAAAATTAAAAAAAGCTGCTCGTTTTTCTTTATAACACTAAAATGATCCACAATAAAAAATATTTATTCATTCCTTTACGGAAATATTAATATAATCGCATAGTAGTTGCCGTAGAAATAATTTAATAATAATAATAATAATAATAATATTTTAAAAGTCCGCGCCGGGATTCATCCGGCGATCCAGCGCTTACGAAGCGGAGGTGTTGCCGACCAAGCTACGCGCCTTTGTTGAATATGATTTAACGCAGAGAGTATATGAACGCTCGGAAATTTTTAATATTTTATATCTCGAAAACGGCTGAGAAGCGCATCCTATTACTTGCACCTATTGCACCCCTGGGTGCGACCTACCTGTAAAAAATATTTGGTCCAAATCGGTGTTCCACGTACCTGGAGGTCCCTTGTAAGAGGTAACCATGAGAACCGTGTCGTGCATTCATTTTTGTATATCTTGACTTGCGCTACCTCTCTATCCGTAACAAAAACTGTAATAAAGGGTTTTTCAACAGGTGCGCTTCAACTTTTTTCCGATAGGGACGGCGAACGACGCCATATTTTTTATTGTTTTTTTGTCATTTGGAAACTTCATTAGTATACATTTCATCATGGAACGCTACACACGTGAACAGCGATTGCAAATCGTGCAAATTTTTTATCAAAATAATCGTTCTGTTGCTGCTACTTTAAGAGCATTACGGCCATTTTACGGTCCATTTAACAAGCCAGCCCGTTCGACAATCGACCGTATAGTGGCAAAATTTGAGTCTACGTTTTCGCTACATAATGTTCCGGTGCCCTCGAGAGTAAGAAGTGCTCGAAGTGTTGAAAACATCGCAGCCGCCAGGGCTTCAGTTGAAGAAGACGCGAATGTGTCGCTCACACGACGTTCGCAACAATTGGGCCTTTCTGTGACATCATTGTGGCGAATTTTACGTAAAGATCTTGGCCTACATCCGTATAAGATCAAGCTGACACAACAACTAAAGCCGTTTGACGATTTGAAGCGACGCCGATTCGTGAATTGGGCTCAAGAGCAAATCGAAAATGATGCAGATTTTCACCGAAAAATCATCTTCAGCGATGAGGCTCACTTTTGGCTAAATGGATTTGTCAACAAGCAAAATATGCGTTACGGGGCAGGAAGCAACCCACACGTGATTCATGAGGCACCGTTGCATCCCGAAAAAGTCACTGTTTGGTGCGGATTACATGCCGGCGGCGTCATTGGGCCATATTTTTTCATCGACGATAACGATCGCCACGTTACTGTTAATGGAAATCGATACCGCGATATGATAAACGATCTTTTTTGGCCGCAATTGAATGGAATGGACTTGGACGACATGTGGTTTCAACAGGACGGGGCCACATGCCACACAGCACACGATACAATCGCGTTATTGAAGACTAAGTTCGATGAGCGTGTTATTTCGCGAAATGGGCCCGTCCAGTGGCCGCCGCGCTCGTGTGATTTGACACCTCTAGATTATTTTCTTTGGGGTTATGTGAAGTCATTGGTCTATGCCAATAAGCCGGCGATGTTGCAAGAGCTCAGAGCCAATATTGAACGTGAAATTGCTGGAATTTCGGCCGATTTATGCGAAAGAGTGGTCGAAAATTAGGTTCAAAGATTGGACTTCGTAAAACGTGCACGCGGTGGTCATGCAAAAGAAATCGAGTTTCATACTTAAATGTATATGTTCAAATTCGTTAATAAAAAAAAAGTTAGTTCAAAAGTCGAACAGTTTGTGTTTTATTCAAAAAAAAAGTTGAAGTGCTCTTATTGAAAAACCCTTTACAAATGTCTCCAACATGGTTGATCTTCCAGACAAAATAGAATTGTAGCGTCTCACAATTCTACAGTTCACAGTTCTTGTCTTTAATCTAAAAGATCGATCGTGATACGTCCGCAATGGGAAAATTCTGCTACCTCTCTCGCGCGTATGGCAATCTGAGAGAGACAGATGATGTGCAGCACATGACCTTAACCTTTCGGAGTTACACTGAATCTAAACGATCCATCGATCAACTTTAAAGCTAGATATCTGTAAGTGACTGCCTTAGAATGGAGTTTGATCCGACATATATCTACCTAAACTTTGATGTACGCTTTAAGCCCGATAGTTATTAGAATCAAGCGTTAGTATTCGTATGTCAGCTATTTCGTATAACTATTTTTTTATCGCAAAGCACCACATCTTAGAAGCAACTTTTAGTTAAAAAAAATGTTATTTAAAAAAAGGCGATTTTTCTAGTCAACATTGTGTATTAAATTTTTCTTTTCATTAACTTTTCTTTCATATATAACAACTTGTTCTATATATTCAACAATGTTCAATGTATGTTTAATTTTTTGGTTCCAATCGAACAGATAATTTTCATTCGGAAACCATGTAAAATTCAACCAGATGAATTTGATCCAGTGTTAGTACCATCGGATTCTAGAAAAGTATGACTGCGAAGGGTTAAATAAATATATTGGTTGGTGATCCGTGGAAAAAATCACGGAATATAACTTGTATGCTTCCATCGCTGAATACTAACCTTTTTCAGTCGCACGATCAATTCATTCCAGATATCCACAGCAACACCGGTCAAGGTGAATCATCTGAAATGTGGAAGCTGAGACAAAGCTTTGAGTCGATTGGACTGTATCGAGAGGTTTATCGCATTTTTCTGAATATCCAAAGTAAAGAATCAGCCAGTACAGTGGGCAGACCTAAACTGGAAGTGCGTTCTCCAATATCCCTCGCTGTCGAGTGCGGATTCCATGTTAACTGAAAACGGTGTGCGATTCGGTAAGAGCCGAAAGGCATGGAGCACAACAGTCGTGGTTATATGTATGTTTTGCGGATTCAGTCGCAGGTTCTCGGATTATCCGTCGAGAAATTGCCTTAGGCACTTTGACTCGTCTAGAAAATCATAACCAAACAATTATTGAGGTTATAATATACTACGAATATTCAATTCATACTTTGGATAACATTTCACGAGGTCTTTGACATCGTAGAAGATCCCGAGTGTACTTCAATAAATCAGTGACGTAATTTTTTGTCGACTCACGGCTACAAAATACCGTGCAAGCTTTTTTTTTATAACGATCTCGATTTTCTGACTCTCTGGAGTCTCCCCCGCGCTAAATATTACGCTCTCGTATCGTTTACGTAGTCAATTCAGATCTCGAGGATAAATTGTTAGTTGTATTAACATTAAGGTTTACAGTCGTAATCAAATCTGCTGAGAGGAAATAATCTCGAAAAAACATGTTGCCCGTCAGAGGAGAGCAACCGACGAGACACTTCTACAAATTGGTGGTAGACAATTGGCAAAAGACAAATTGGCGATATCGGCGCCTAAATAGAGAAATGCAGCTTGCTAAAGAACGGGCGGAGGTAGTTGTTGCGTTTCGGGCAAGGGTGGAGCCCTCTACCGCCCTTCGGTACCGATTTCGTTGCGTTACACCGCTCTATGCAATAGAGAAGCAATTGTGGAGGATCCAAGGATCTCATCGATTATTACGCTACCGATTCGCTAAAGTAAGAACCAGAGGGCAGTGGTTATCGGTCAAAGAATTTCGTATAATTAGAAATAACAATAATTTTTGGCTCTCGTAAGATGCTGGTAATAGTTAGTCTGCCTTGTGATGCCGGCGAGGTGCCTCGAGTTAAAAAATCGCGCTTTCATCTTTACAGTTTGTTTGCTGGTTCTCGGTCGCGCGTTATATAGTTCGGCTTTCGCTTACGGCATAGTACTATCGAGCTTGTACCCTGCCATCGATAAATTTCGTATTCAATCGTTCGCGTGGAATTAATTCAAATCATCTGAATAAAAATGATCTGGATAGTACAGGGTGCTGCGTTGGGGATTTCGTGCATTAGCAAAATATCGTTCTCGCTGAAAGACGGGTGAATTTTGGCGTTGATTAATAGAACAGAAGTGTTACGTTCGGACCCATTATTCATTTTTTTTTTGGTGAATTTAAATTCTTTATAATTGGCTATGGCATTTTCGCTCCAATCGTGCATATGTGCTTCAATTCTTCTGTGATCCAGTAGTGCTTATCACTGTTGGGTATGCGCCTTTTGCTTAGGTCAGCAGTCTTACGCTGACCAACGGGATGCAGAACATCGTCGAGACGCGCTGCGCCCGCTTATCATTCGCTACCTTTTTCACTATGTCGATGCGCTGTGCACTCAGCACTGCTTTATTCATTGGTTTGTGAACTAGTTCATTTCCAGGGGCAGACCACGACGGTCGGCCCTCAGAACAGCTCTATTCTGTATGGTCGACACATTCACAATTGTGTTTCCGCGTTCAAGCTTTATTTGTAACTGAGTTAAATTAACGACGCAGTGAATTCGGACATTTAAAGAATCATCTTTAAATTGGAGCGGTGTTATAATATATTGTCGTTACGTTTATAAGGGGAAGAATGAAAGTGAATTATTTATTAACCCAATAACCAAACCGTTCTCCGATCCCTCGCCAGCGCATTATAGCTTAAAACGGAGACAAAACAGTTTATTCTTCGCGTTTGCCCTTTATAATATCCAGGACGTAACTGTTTCACTCGCTGTGTTCACTCACTATGTTCACGCACGCTCCCGGTCACACGTTGAGATTTCGTTTTCTTGATGCGCTTTCGCTTGATCTCACGGCTTTTTAATCAAATATTATGATATTATGATTCGGTTCTTGGATATCTTATGTTACTTATGTACCGATAAATTACGTTATGCACTGGCTACCGATCCCGACCCTCTCTACCACAATCTACTGCTTGAGTGGCCGTCCATTTCTGACAATGTTCGCTCTCGCTCAGGCATCCCAGTTGCGTTTGTCAATTTTAGTCAACCCTAAAAATTGACAAGTCCTTCGGCAATTTTACTCTTTTTTATGCTCTTTTTAGAGTATAATTCAGAGGTTTGAATTTTCGTATTTATTTTTAAAAGACTACATTTTGTATAAAATAGAATCGGGACATTTCCCATAAACTCTGATAGTCTATCTCAATCAAAAAGTAGGAATTATTTCAGAAATATCGCGACAAAAAACTCATTGAAACCGATACGTTGTTGAAGAAGAATATTTCCTATGGAGAAAACTGTATTACAAGATAATAACAATACGCTCGGATTTACTTACTGTGCCGATTCAAATTTACTGATTCCTATTCATTTTCAATCGGTATGCAAATTGCTCTCTTATACCTTCTATTTGTTCCAATCCAATCGAGCACATTAAAATCCAATCGATTGCAATCGGTTTTAATATAACTATCTATAGGATTTTTTAAGTAGGGAGCCTACGCCACAACCTTATGTTTACATATATTTGTACTACTGTAATCTAAGATGGAGTCGCAAAATCCAAATATTTTATACATTAAATCCTCCTGAATAAAGATTTTTAAAAGATGAAGTTACCGCAAATTAAGAAAAGAATATTGATTGAAAATAAAGCTATGCTTGGTTGATACCTAACCTCTAAAACTAGTCCTAGTCAAACCAAGTTCATAGCACTGCTTTCATTCATTTTAATATGCAAGATCAGGAAAATCCATTTTCCCACGGGATCTTTACAATATACAAGTTTAAAAATATAAAGTATAAAGTACAGTCATATTCTTTATGATCACTGTGGTAGGCGCGACCCATCTCAAGACAATTTGAAACAAGTAAATGTGGGTGAAAGATGGTGCTTGTAGCGCTCACAGCGGTGAGAAAGAGATACACTTAGAAGATGCTTCACATCGTCTTAAGGCGAGACGAAACCTCTGTACTTCACCGATCAGTACGAAAGAGATAGGCTAGTATGGCGCTCACGGCGGAGTGAAAGAGAAGCAGCACATCTGTGTAAGTATGGAGGTGTCGCCTCGCCTTAATAAGAAAGTTTGTTTGGTACAGTTTCATGAAATGTGCGCTAAAAAGGTTTAGAATGATCTATTAAATCGAGTTTCTTCTAATGACTGAGAAGCTAAATCAAAATGCGTGAGACTCTCGCGCGTTAGGAGTGAAACTTCTTAGGTTCTAGAAACATTTGATTTTATGCATTGCTCTCTTTGCATTTGTAACGATTTTATTATTTCAGGATTAGGAAATCGTTATGTGGAATTTAATTCAAGAAAATCTCTCTTAATTAAATGAAATATTACTTTTATTCATCAATTTCCATTAATGCATACTCTAAGAAAGAAATTGTGTGTTTATGATAGCTGAAGTATGATACAAATGATTTAGACTGTAAATTTTCTAAATAACGAAAGAATACTGCGTCGATGATAGTGCCTGATCTTGTTGTAGGCTGACCTTTGTCAGTATTTGTCTTTTTCTCCATTTCACTTGTCACATAATGAAAATTATTAACTAATAAATATTAAAACGTGTTCAGTTAATGTGGAGTATAACGCAAGCGTCTACTGGTTCCCTATGCTACGTATTAACAGAGTACACTCGGCGCATGCGTGTAGACTGTCTATGACGTATGCGACGGAGAGAGTATAAATGATTCTCCCTCTCTTTCTTCTAAACTACCGGTTGGAGTCGGAGAAGGGGAACCGTTTCGATTCTCGTATCGATCAAGTCAACTCATGCTACCGTGGCTAGAGAAATTGCTACGTACACACAGTACGTACTGCGCATGCGTGTACAGTGCGTATGGCGGATTTGACAGAGAGAGTAGAAGCGTCTCACTTTTCGTCCGATCTAGGCCATTTGCCCTACCGCGCCTAAAGAAGTTTCACTTCAAAAATTAAAGGGGTGACTTTAACGAGAGTATCTTTTCACATACAACACGAGCCATCTTCTAAAGTTAATTAACGGTCACACTTAATCATAGAAAATAGAGACATGAAAATGTACCTCGTCAACTAGATTAACCAGGCTACCCTTCGATGTATAGAACGATCATTGAAGAAATGCGACGGTACGGTGAACACACGGTAACAGCACGGTAGCGGTACGGTAGCGACACGCATGATCCTCGCCGTGTTGACACGGTGCCGTTGCGTACGTCCTAAACTGACAGCACAGTGACGTTAAGGTGGCACCATGCTCAACTGCGATGATCACAGCTGCAGTTACTGTGACGTGCCTAGACACGGGATGCTGAACATTTGCCGTCACATTTGGACGCACGTGATAGAACGGTGTCAACACGGCAGGCTGATGCAGCATAGCGTGCAACCACCGTGCCATCACGCTCTATTTCCACGGTACGTTTTGCTATGTATGTAGGAAATAGTTTTTGAAGTTAAAGTTTACGTACACATTTCACCAAACTGTACCGTCCAAAGTCCTTTAAAAACGTCCCTCTGATCATACTCACTATAAAACCTGTCATAACGGTCGTCAATATGGATGTTCCAATCACAAACAAAAGGGACACACAGTTCGAAGATTCTATAAGATTTGCGATTCTTGCAACAGGTAAACCAAATCCAAATCTTTAAAATTCGCTATGAAAGTGAACAAGGTTTAGTAAATAAAACTATTGCCGTGCTTTACTTACACGATAGCTTCATTATGTAGTTTTATACAGGCGACGATGTCGTTATAAACATCGTCTTTGTACGTTTCCAGTTTGTTATTGTCCGCAAGACCTCTGATATTCTGCAATCGAACTCTGTGCAAAAATAGAATCGAAAGTTTTACGTAGAATTACATAAAAAAAGAATTTTCTTTCGTACTCAATGCAATCATACCGCATTATGGCGAAGGTACTGCAGGCGTGGTGAACATGAACTGCGTACATCGTGTCGTAAGCTACGACAATACCAATGGTGGCGGGCGCCGTGAGATACGCGTGAATTATTACATAAAAGTATTTTTCGTTCTGATCAAAGAAGTATTCCGCTTCAAAGAAGGGCAAACGTTCGCGAGATTCATTTAAGGGGGTAACAACATCCAAAATAACTGGTACCATTGGTAATGAAAGAAACATCACTAAGGCGAAGGTCATATAACCTGAAGATAAAAAAATTAAACAAGTTAAAAATGCAAATTATGCGTCGATCCTCCAGAAAGAGCGAGCGTTCGCACCGATATAAATCATGGTAAGTTGTCTGCCTCGTTCAGCATAAAGTCTTGAAACAGTCTTGTCAAGTACGCTGGTTCTCGCGGTCCAGTCATCTTTAATTCGGTTAGTCAACTCCCTCATCTGAAGTTTTGGTTACAATAATTCAGATTTCACGGACTTGATCAATTGCCGATGGTACTGTGAAGACGAATTGTCAAACCTTTCTCACTTGAACTCTGCTATTGACGTATTTCACAACACCCATTAAATGGACGCCCAATATTGGAAAGCACTCGATCATGCTGTTCAAGTCACCCGTACACTCAACGAGTTTGATCAACTGGCATTGAGGTTACCAGAATAATTCATGATTAAAAAAAAAACTTATTTGTATTCCACAAATTCCTTGAAACCTAGAGGGGCGTACATATAGCTACGAACTTGCAAAAACTTGTAATAAACTTCAATTACGTTGAGTCGAATCTCATTAGAAGTATACTAAGACATTTATTTGACAAAGCAGCTGAATAATAGTCACGGGCGGGGAATTAAATAATATTTTTTAATAAAATAAATATTTTATTCTTTTTACAAAATATTTGTTGAATCAATTGAATATTTGTTTAATTACAAAATAGGATTTAGTTTCTTACACGTGATTATAATTTAGTTTACTTTGACAAGCTTTTTTTCTCAATGTAGGGCAATTTTAGTGTAATTCTTTAAATTAATTTAATTATTCAATTAAATCAATTGATATATTTATCAGTCTATGACAACTTTCAATAAAAAATTCTGACCATTACAACCCAACGATTTCACGTTTTTTATAATGGTAGTTCGTGAAAGCGCACTATATTCGATACGTTTATTCACCTCAGGAACAATTATAGTAACAATTATAACGACTGGCATCAACCTAAAAAAATTCCGTTCATTAGGATTTTCTAGGGGCCACATCCCAAAAAACAATAGTAGTCGCTTGTTGAGTCGATAGTATGGATTTTGAAAGACGTCCATGTCGTCGCGCTGTTACACGTCTACGCAAAACGCTGTCAGCAGAGAAGATTCCAATACAATTCATTGACATCAAACGAAATCTCAAGTAGCGCTTTCCACTGGTCAAACTGAGTGCACGTTTTAACTTGCAAAGATATAGAAAGATGTATGCCCTGAGTTTATACTTGTCTCTTTTCCTCACATTCAGAAAACTGGACACGGTGCATATGACACTCAGTGCACTAGTGGACAGCGTCATAATGTATAATGGTAGTCGTCTCACTATGTGCTAGTCAAATTGAGGTTAGGTACACTTGACTTATAAAACAGGAACTTATAAAACTTTCGGTATTTCATAAATCAACTTACTACTTAACTTATACATATATCAACTAATTAGAGTATCCATATTAATATATTTATAGGAATTAAATAAATTTTGTTGCTGATTTGAGTTTCTGCAAGTTCTTGCAGAAATCGACCGTTGCATCGTACATCGAAGTTTCCAAACTACTTAACACACCTCATTTTGCACGACTGAGATGGAATTCTCATAATCTGACCTACAAGTGTAATTTTTATTTTCAATGCTATTTAGATAATTGAAAAATGCATCAAATTCCGTAACACATTGTTGCTTTAGCAGCTGATGTCGCGTATAGCCCAGGGTTATAACACTATCATCAACCATTGTTGATGTATTACGAAATTTTATGGTTATTTTTACTAGACAGCGTTAAAAATAAAGATGCGACTTGTACAGGTCAGATTATAAGGATACTGACGCAACATCAAAAAATGTGCTTTACCAAATATTTTAAATAGAAATTTCGATGCATGCGATCTAAGAGAATGTCAAATTCTTGCAGAAACCAGTTCAAATCAGCAACCAAGCTTATTTCATTTCTATATAAACTAGGGAGGCTTAACCCCCCCCCCCCTGGACGCTTCGCGCACCAATTCCCCATGTACATTATACGTTATAAAAATATCTCGCTGCCGTCGCATAAGAGAACCTAAAGAATCTGAAAAATTAGGGCTCGGAGGTCTGAAAGACCCCAGAGACTTTTCTCGATTATCCTACACAGTGGGAGCGAGATTTTTTTACAATATAGAGAGACACACTAATTTGGATACTATATTTAGTTGATGCGTACAAGTTGATTGGTAAGCTGATTTATGAAATACCGAAACTTTAATAAGTTTTTATCTTATGCGACACTTTTACTTTAACCTCAACTTAACTATCTCGTATATAGTGAGATGACTACCTTGAAACATAAAAGAAGCGTATTTTCTAACATACAAGCTTAGTCCTAGTATATTCTTAGTGTCTACAGACCTAAATGGCCCGAGGAATCCATACGTTTCATTACCCTGTCTTTAATGGATAAAGTCACGTTCGATTTCTCTTCGAGCCGATATGTAACTTTATGAAAAATTCATTCTCTGCAGTCAGTTTAAATCGCGCTGTCAAAACGACATGACGTAGACACCTGCCTGTCGGTGCCTCCACACTTCCGATACATGATTCTATAGCTGATGCACACTTTAAAGCAATTTTACCGTATATAAAATGTTGCATACATGACGTGAGTGAAGGGACGAGTAAGAAGGGAATAATGTGTGAAACGCGCGAGAAGCCGAGAAGCAGTAGTAGTCAGCCGAGCGTAGTCTGAATCCCCGTACCACATGGCCATATGGTTTACTCGCGCTAGTGCGATGACCGGAGCCAGCCCCAAGTCTAAGGAAGAAGAAAAAGAGCGTAGACCGCGCGAATAAACGATACCCAGAGCTTGCGTTCAAAATCCGAACGATTGTACTGAACGTTATCTCCACGAAACTAAATATCATCGTAATGAACCGTAGCTGAGTTGGTGGAGATAAGACCATCTTATGACGGTAATTTAGTTTGCAATTACGAGTGTTATTGATTATCGAAATATGCGTGATCTAGTATCAGTAACCCTTATCTCTTAACAAAGTTTTTATCCGCAGAGACAGTAATAATGAGTTCTATCAACCAAATCCTCTTGAATTCTTTATTTCTGACTTCCCCACGTATATTCTGATTGAGTTTCGATCTAACAAAAGTTAGGGTAACATTGTCATCTGCATTGTGCATGGCATTCTCTACGTCCGTATACGTGTACGAGAATGTGCACGCATATTGTAACGTTATGCTTTTACCGTGACCTTAGATTGCCGGCACTAGTTAGGGGCGTAAGTAGAACTTAGATACTAAATTAATTCAAGTAATTAATAAAAAAAATATTAATATATTCCGAAAACACATAAATAATGAGTCCCACAATATTAATTTGTTTTTATAATTTATCCGCTTGGATGTCAGTTAATTTGTGCTTTTAATTCGATATATCGATAATGAAGCACATGTTTGTATGCGTGAGTGACACGCAAGTGGTTATAAAAATACTTTGTTCTCTGATTAAGAGATGAATTTCCGAGGTTTAATAGCTCGTAGAGAGTATTTTTTATCATTGATTCTACTGCAATATCCTTTTGGATTATTTGTTATTTTGAGGTGGACCAATTGGCACTGTATCAAAAGTTTTATGATAAGGAAGCAATAATCCAGCCAGAAGCGGTTAGCAGCATCCATACTGATAGTTGTACGACGCTGGCGTTCGGAGGTTACAAAGTAGTTTGAAATTTATCCTCCAATTTCGAGTCAAAGACTAATATAAATTCTTAAGAAAATAAAATGTCATAGCTTCGGCATTGGACCTAGCGCTCGCGTGAGAAAGCCATAGAATCTTTTTCTTTTTCTTCTTACTTTTACAGGGCTACCCAACGTACGAATAATATATCGCACCCTGTATAGTCACAGAAATAAGCGTGGCCGCCAAAGCGCAACTTGCGGAATTATAGAGAGCGATTTCGCGACTGCCTTTTGGAAATCAACACAAAGGAAAAATGGTCGCTTCAACTCAATCGATCGAAAGCTTACAAACCTCAAAAATGACAAATATCACAGTATTAATAAATCTTTGTAAAGGAAAGTCTTTTTCGAATGCGAACCATAGTTCTATGAATGTGAACCATAGTTCACATTCGAAAAAGAAACTTAAATCTCTCTGTATTCTAAACGATGCAGCATATAATATTTTCCAAAAAATGATAGGTTATGACTACTGGGATAGAGTAGTTAAAATTTATCCACCAGATGTCATGGTCATATTCGTGATTTCCCAATATACTCGTAACGATTATTTACAGTTGGACTCTAAACTACCACAAATTTTATTATGAAAGGTTGGTATCAATCAAATGTGAAATCAAATATCTACAAATACTCTGAGTTACGAAGGTACGTAACAAAGTAGAACTTTTCATTTTACTTTTTCTTATCTTATACTTATACATTACATTTTATAATATGGCTCAAAGTCAACTACTTAACAAATAATATTATCATATATTAGTGAAATTCTTACGTGTTAAATTAAAAGTGTATATAAGGTAATATACTTGCTTTATCAACTGTTGGAACTTCGTGGTCGATTAATTGAATTTTCATATATAGCTGCGGCTACTTATGACCATGGTGTAATAATAAAGACTTGGTTTACGTTTCAGCACCGATAGGTGTCCTCTTCAGAAAAATATATTTAGCTCCGTATTCACCTGACATGGCCCCGTTTGACTTTTTCCTGTTCTCACGACTCAAGTTACCACTTCGAGGAAAGCGTTTTGAGACGATTGAGAGAATTCGCAGAAGGAGCTGACGGCGATTCCAAAATTGGCCTATGAAAAGCGTTTTAAAGATTGGAAGAAATGTTGGAATATGTGTATTGCTTACGATGGATATTACTTTGAAGGGAATGAAATAAATATCGATGAATAACTGAACCGTTTTTGTTTTATTGACAAATTCCGGGTACTTTTTGATCGAAAGGTAGATCATCACTCTGAGTAATGCTGTGAAGGTTTTAGCTGGCGGTCAAAAGAAGTTTTGGTAAAACTCCAAAAATACTTACATAACACGGATCATCTCAATTTTCATACATGTTCTAGAGCAGGGGTCTCCAAACTACGGCCCGAGGGCCACATTCGGCCCGCGGACAGATTTTGGACTATTTCACTTTTTACCACCGGCAACAATGATAATATGGTTTTGGCCCTCGGAACTTACTGGAGTAATCAGTATGGCCCTAAGGCTGGAAAGTTTGGAGACCCCTGTTCTAGAGTATTAATTAGTGAGCAAAATGCACTTTGAATCAGATGGCGATCTTTTCTAGTTCCAGAGATATATATTAAACAGTAAGAGACAAGATGTGTTGACATTTTTTTGATATAAGTACGTCTATAAACGAAAATCCATTACACAAAAAAAGTTTCATAAATGGTACATAAAATAACTATACTAGATTGGCTGAATAATACACGTATAAGCGAGGGGGCTGCGCCCCCCCCTGCACCCGCCCCGCACATCGCTCAATCGTCCCCCCCCCTACCTTACCTCCACCCTTTTAGGTTCTTTAGGTTCTTTAGGTTTCTTAGGTTCTTTATTTCATATTTCACACTTTAGATGTTGTCTATACGAAAACTCGTCGGATACTGCTTCATTCAGTCTCGAGTGATCTTGTGCATAGAAAGAACATCAACACTAGGCACGAGAGTAAACAAAGGCAACTTACGTCCAATGAACGATACGAGTTTGAAAGGACAAACTACGCATACAGCGTCGACAAATTATTTTTGAACTTTCAATCTTTGTTTGTTAACAACTTTTTAACAAAGAGTGGCCGCCGGCTAAAACCTTCACAGCATTACTCAGAGTGATGATCTACGTATTATACAACTAAAACTATTGAGATCGGAAGGTGCTCCCCATAGCTAAATATTTATCCTTTCTGTACATTTAGATGAATATGTCTTTGTTGTTTCAGCCAGACTTTTCGACGAATAGTCAACTAATATGTCATGATGACTGGAGTACATCTTTATGTAATCTATGTTCTGTTTATTTGAGGTTAGGTCACTATCGAAAAATTATAATACATAAGTTACAAGGTTGTGAAACGATAATTTTATCCTTTATCTTTCTTTGGTTAAAGCTTTATTTAAATGACCTTTATTGATTGATTCTTTCTTCCTGCTGATGGTTTTCTTTGATAATTGTTTATGTTTGTCTTTTATGAGTCGCTTGTACCTTATGTACAAGATTTCGTCGATTTTCGGAGGTACATTTACAGAATCAGTGAAAAAAAAGTGACGCATATATTGACAAGTTTTTTCTTATACAATATTTATTCCATCTCTTAAATACATTTCAAAAATGACGGAAATATTAAAGAATGGCGGAGTCGTTAGCCGGTAAGTAAACGGTATTTCTTGACCCAAGCATTGATTTAAAATCCTACCTATCACGAGGTAAAAAAAGCGATTCGTCGAAAAACTGCTTTGAAGTTAGCGGTAAAAATTACCATGCGGCATCGGGTGTAAATGTTATATTACCTTATTTAATAGCAGCCTGTGCTGTATGTCGGGCTTTCCTCGGCATCCAAAACGTCTCCAGCATGCTTCCTGTCGTTTCTTGCAGCAATCCTGGCCTCCTTTGTCGCTTTATTAGTTTACATAGAAGTGTCAGATAGATGTACATCGTGCAAATATTCACAAGCCGCCACCGTATTCAGTCCAATGGTAATTTCGAGGTTTTGCACGATTCGGAGAAAGGTGATTGCTCCATCGTTGAAGGAACTAGTCAAATTGTACGCAGCGATTTCAATAATCGTTAAATCACTGAACGATATTTACAGAGCAATTTTCCATATTTCAGAGTTCTAACACTCGCTTAATTTGTTTTCGAACATATCCAATGCATTAACGTTTTTTTTATCGTAATATTCCCTCCGTACGGTTGGGCTTTCGTTATTGACTTGAATGTTTTTGCATCGCCATCTCGAACATAATATACATTTTTTGTACTATTTAAATCCTCAGATTTTTTGAACATTTTAACCATTGCATCTACTTCCATTTTTCCAGAGCTTCCTTCGTGATTTCTTATGTATTCAGTCTCATGCTCTTCATACTATTCTTCATATTTGTATGTTTCTTGTTTGTTACTCCACAATTGGCACGCTTTATAAAATGGCGACTCGACGGTAATATCGACAACTTTTCCAGATAAAATACCGAAAAGTGTCGCAACACTCTGGAGTGAAGAAAAACTTCTTTTTCTCCAAGAACCATCCCCGAAGATGGCAATTCTAGCAGAGTCGTTGATGTTCTCGTTCGTTGCCGTCATTGAAATTTTTTCTTGAGCTGCCATTCGCATAGATGCATCTGCAACTATTATGGTTGCATCTCGTATTTGTTTGGTAATTTTGTCGAGTTTTTTTTGTCGAGTGAATTTTTGTAGAGTGTTTGACTAAAGCATTTTGGAAGATCCAGCTAGAGTGAGGCTGCAATTTATTTCATAACAACGACTTTTAGGAGAGGGACTCGAACATATCTCCTTTTGCTCACACTTCTCGCACTTTCTAATTAATGTGAAGCCCAATTCTCTAACTCGTGTTTCAGAAAACTTGATATCACTGTAACAAGTTTTGCACTTGACGAGGGAACTAATTACGCTAAAAAAGGATAGAAAATTCAAGATCTCATAGCCATGCCCACGAACAACATTTACATCGAGTGTGGTGTCGACACTTTCACTTTTTTGCAGGCGCACTTGTGCTCGCTTCGGCACTCGGTGAGCTCTTGTGCTGATTGCCATGAAAAACAAATTTTTTACGCAACCGTCGACGTCCTCCCATGGATTCGTGAACCTTTCCTATTCACAGAAGTGCGTTCTTCTCCGTGATCATCCATGTTGTAGCACAAATCTCTCAACTAATAATTCTGTCTTGCCTTTGCAGTGTCTCAACTCAGACAAAATGTATCTACCAAATGTGAACTAGGTTCAAACCTTTTGAACCTGAGAAGTACCGTTACCATTACGCGGCGCTGCCTCACCGGGATGGGGACAGTAGAGGAACAATACAATACGGCAGCTACCTGCATAACGCGTATTGGCCACTTGCCTACCTCCAAGAAAATAAAAGTTACGACGCTCCAAATGCTATAACTCCAACATTTTTTTGAAATTTTTTATTCTGAAAAGCTTAAAATACGCTCAAAAGTTCAGACTAATGCAATATCGGGAAAAAGTTAATTTATTGAAATTTTTTGCGTATATAAGTCCTTAAAAGTTATGGGTGCGCTTTCAATGGATAATGATTTATTCATTTGACCAATATTGAGATATTAAACAAATGTAACACAAGATGTAGAAATTATAAAAAATGTATAGATAAATATGTTTTTCTAAAGAGGACACCGATCGGTGTCGAAACGTACACCAAGTTTTTATTCTCACACGATTGGTCGTCAGAAAATGCTCACTTTACGTTGTGGACAAATTTTAATGTCAATTTCAGAATTATCGAGGATATGGAAAAGGAATGGTATGTTGCCTCATAAGGCGACATGATCGCAATATTAAGAGGAGACGAGAGCTCCATACTCCACCCATTTAGTGCGAATATTTTTCTGGCATAATTGTATTTGTTTTAACTTCATTACACAGAGGAATAAGACAATTCTAGTCTTTGAGTTCGTGCACGAAATACCTTAAACAAGTGTTCATTTAAACCGATGAGACTTACTTTAAGCCCATTAATTAGATTGGGTAACTTTCTCGAATATTTCGAAGGAACAAAATATCCACCGTTTGTTTTACTTTTAGAGTCTCCTTAGGAAGGATCTTTTACCCCCAGTCAGTAATCTTGTTCCTCGTGATACAGCAATGTGACGGAAACCATGATTTCTTAAGTGAAACTTGATTCTTTAGCGCGGGTAACGCCAAATAAATGTAACATCGAAATGAAACGACACCAAAAAGAGAGGCTTAGAGAGCTACGTTAGCGAGAGAATCAGATAGAACACGTCATACACCCTATCCTCGGTCTCCTCTTTGTGCGGTGCTTCCTACCCCCACTCTATCATGTATGGGCTAGACCCGACATGCCTATACATGCATATATTTATATGTATGGGTGTATTATCGTTGCTGCGACCGCTGTATTCTCCTCAAGAAAGAGTTGTGTGTGAGAGAGAGAAATATAGAAAGAACGAGATCGAGTGTAATATGGCGACACGCTACCGTACTGGGCGCGTTGACTTATTCGTGCGTGTTGTATTATCTTTCTTTAATTAACTCTGTTCTTGGGAATACTTGTGTACATAATATATTAAGCAATGCCGAAAACAAACGCAGAAAAGTGTCGAGATTATCGGAATAGAAATAGACATTCGGCAGAGAATACAATAAGAAAAAATAACTCTACAGAACGTGTTCGTAAATTTCGTGAGCGTCGAAAGGCATCGAACACTGCATCGACTAGTACAGAGAAGCGTGTACTCAGTTCAGCTGAACGGGTTCGAAATTTCCGCGCACGTCAAGCGGCGTTGATAGCTGGGGCATCAAATGTTGAAGATACTGGAAGTGAGTATATATTTAAATTTTACTTATAGAGGAAATAGTATTTCCAGCGTTTATTTACTGTCACTACACTGTTACGAGCTAGTGTATCAAATGTTGAAGATACTGAACATTTGTGCTTGTCAAAGTCTATTAGAAAATGGACGATCAGTTTTAATTGTAGCTATATATTTATATTTATCTTAGAAATTTCTTTAGAAATAAAAAATCGTTAGGTCTGGTTGTCTCATTAATTCTTAACGAATGAGTGAGGTAATCAGAGCTGACAACAATTAATGAGTCGATTGTTAGAGATCTAGACGAGATAATGATAGGTCGATTTCTATAGTTTTTAATTGATTGTCCGTTTCGTTTATGAGATAATGTCAATTATAGAACACAACTTTTACACGTAATCTCTATACCTTACCCATAAAAATGTCACATTTTTCACATTTCTATAAATATGGCTCTTACAATTTGCTAGAAAACTACAGTTCTTTAGAATGATATGTTAGAAATGTTATTTTTTTTTAAATTACAATTATCGTGCGTTTTGTTTAAAACATATAGCATTCTAAAAATGTAATTTTTATTCCAATCGACTATGAGATGGGGATAAGTACTACCGATCTGACAACAGTATACAGCAGTCATGTGGCGTAATTGCGCTGATAATTTGAAATTTTATCACTGTATGAAACGTGTTATGGATGTATGCTTACAAACAGCTTTCGAACGAGAATAGCGGCGTTGCCATCTTTTTTCATACTGTTTTACACATGTGGCGGTAGCTATATTCGTGCACACAATTCGCTTCTGCCTGAGGACCCGAAGCGTACATACTCCTTCACGGTATAACTAGTTATGCGCTTTGCCCACTCGTGTCGTGATTTTTGGATGGTATTGCTGTGGAATAAACGCCTTAAACACGCCAGAAGTATCGATAATACGAAAAATTCTGATAAATTATCGATGATTTGAAATGGAGATTTTAACGTGAGTTTTGCCTCAGATACATCACTGCTTTTGGTTGAGTTGTTTGTGCAATATGTCACAAAACTTTTTTCCCCCTTCCTCTCTCTCCCTAAAACATTTTATTTCTTTCCATACCCTTGGTAATTTTGACTATTCTTTTAGGAGTGAACCTGTCTAGCGTGCCTACTATTATCGACAAACATTTTTACTCTCCGGCTTAATTCTTAATGTTCCTTTATTGTAACTCTGAGAGCTATTATAAATTTATTCACATTTATTTTACTGTAATTTCTTGTTTTGTATTCTCTGTATTTATTCTTCTCTTTGATCGTGCCTAATATAACTTTGATCCATGGATGATCCGTTATTTTTTCGTTCATGTTCCACCTGCACTTAGGCGTTAATATTGGCAAATAATAGATCTACAGTTGTTCGGCTATCTAGCGTTATTTTCGTCGGCTTATTAGAGGATTTATATAGTTGTTTTATCTTATTTGTAAGTAATATATATTAACTAATTATGCACAGTTGTACAGGGTGCGCCATCTCAATCTGGTCGATGTAAGTATTGCATAACTTAGAGAATTTTCAACGGATTTCACAAAGTCGTATTTTTTTATTAAATTTGATTCATTACAATTTATTTTGATTAGTTTCCAAAAACCACATCGATCAAATGTCCGCCTTTATTACTGAGACAAAAATGAGCTCTTTTTTCGGCATTTTCCATTGTATTTGCCAGCGTCTCGGGCGATATCGCTGCGATTTCGGCTCGAATGTTGTTTTTTAGCTCCTCTATGGTCTTCGGCTTGTTGGCATAGACTTTACTTTTCAAAAATCCCCACAAGAAGAAGTCCGGTGCAGTCAAATCCGGCGATCTTGGTGGCCAGTCAATATCACCTTTCTTTGATATCACACGTCCTGGGAACTTCCGACGCAAATAGTCCATTGTTGAGCGCGCAGTGTGACATGTCGCACCATCTTGTTGGAACCAAAATTCCTTAAGACCTTTTTCACGCATTTGTGGTAAAACAAAGTGTGCCAACATCCACCGATATCGATCCCCATTGACAGTTTCACCAGCTCTGAAGAAAAATGGTCCAATGGTGGTTTTTGAGCAAACACCGGCCCAAACTGTCACTTTCTCATCGTGCAATGGAGTTTCGTGAATAATATGAGGATTATCGGTGCCCCACATGCGACAGTTTTGTTTGTTGACAGCGCCAGAGAGGGTGAAATGAGCCTCGTCGGTCATCAGAATTCGCTCCCAAAAATCCGATTATTTTCAATGTAAAGCGAAACTATTTCGGCGCGTTCTTTCGGCGTATAGCGATACATGGTTGAAATTGTACTGAAATAACCTATACGAAACGTGTTGTACGACGCTGGTCGGTTAAAATCTGTCAGAGTTATTCAATACTTCCATCGACCAGATTGAGATGGCGCACCCTGTATGTACAATGTCAATGTAAGTTATGAGTAATGAAATGGAATATGTATTAGGCTATTCCACAGATTTCGTAGTGCCCAAGACATCTGCAGAGCGAACTCGAGAGAGTCGAGCACGAAAAACTTTTTATGTTAAAAATATGCTGTGGCATATGCTGCCAAACGACACCCCCTGGCAACTAGATATTTACGTAGTGGTGTAATAAACGACGATGTGTGTCTTGTGAATGAACAATTATGTCAACAAAATACGACCCGCAATAAAGTTGATGTGCGTGAAAATAATCATTCTTTACTTTACTTAAAATCTAGTACGGATTTTCTTAAGACTTCAAGTTATAAGATCCCATAAATAGAACCTTCTTTTGAAGTGAAACTTCTTTACTGAGGGAACGACAAGATTTTATGAAACGCAAAAACGACTGATCAAGAACGAGAATAAAAAGAGAGGCTCATAAAATTAGGGAGAGAAAGAATGAGACAGAACACACTATATACACGATTCCTTGTCCTCGGTCTCCTGTTTGTGTGGATTATCGTGTCCCTACTGATTTATGCCTGAATACAGTGACTAGACGGCCCGAGTGCTGTGGGTTATACATGTCTCTCTCTCTCTCTCTCTCTCTGCGCGTGCGTGCGTGCGTGCGTGTGTGTGTGTTTATATGCTGCACGTCACTGAACTCGTTGAATACTCTTCAAGAGCAAGAGAAAGAACAAAAATGATACAAAAACAATTATTAGTGCGACCGAACGTGTTCGTAATTTTCGTACGCGACAAAAGATATTAAGCAATAGTGCATAAGCTGTTCTACATAGTGCAAATAGTTTGCGTAAGTATTATTTTGTAATTATTAAATTTTAATTATGGTCACTATATTCATTTAATCTTCATTGGTTACTTGTGGCACAGCAGGTTAGGTTTGGCTACGGATACACACACATCCAAACTCAAACGTACGCTTGCACATGCGCATGCGCTCTGAAACACACACACAGACACAGACACACAGTGACTCAAATGTATACATTCACTAAATTATATATAGACTACCTGAAATGAGAACTGTGGATATTAGCAACCGGACCCGTTAGAAAGAGATAGTCGTGTGTACCAAAGTTTACATCGATTGCAAATTTAACTAAAAACAAAAGCCAAACTAACTAATTTCGAATTATACAATAAAATAAAGTGCAGTAACATTACGTACATAATTTATATAGTGCATTTTATATATAATATAGTAGATACAGTATACATAGTATATTTTATATATATATTATATATACTACACATATACAGGATATTTAGTATTACAAATACAATATATATATATATAGTAACATTTCTTTAAGAACTGTACGTCATACATCGCGCATATGCATTTTTTTATTTCTTTTCAGGTGAATTAATAACAATTACCGAGTCAACTATTCAACCGGGGTCCACAAGGACTTCAAATACTCGATCTAGCATGCAGCTTGCTCTTCCATATACAGGTTTTTATCACCAAAAATGGCTCATGCCCGATTCACGAACTAGTTTGCCAATAAACGGTTTGGTTATTCGTGCACCGTTTGTACGTGGTTATGGTTCAAAGAAGAAAAATGCCGACTGCGGAATATGAAGGACTTTTAGTCGAAGTAATGCCAAATAACAACAGAGAAAATATTTGGATTTGCAACACTTGTAGTCAAGCTTTTTATAGGAATATTCAAAATAAAAGAAGAGGTGTCGGTGGGACACCCGGTTGGAACGAAGTTCCTTTCACTATATATTATGTATTAAATAAGAGGCACAATTAAATAAATTAACAGCGTTGGATAGTAATTAAATGAAAAAATAAAATAAATGAAGGAATGGTAATAAAATTGTAATTAATATATTTTTTAGGAATAAACTTTTGGAACGTAGTTCCTTATCGCACGGTATACGCTTGGCAGGATGGGGGCTCGCCCGAGAAAAAGTGTAACATTTGGACTATAGCAAAACGAGCCGACAATTTTGCTATAGTACGTTAGCACGCTCTCTCTGTCTCTCTCCATCGCTTGGAGAGGGGCGGGCCGCAGTAGCGTATACGGCTATACTATGCCTCTCTCTCTTTCTCTCAGCGCTCGGAGTGGGGACAGGCAGCTGCGTACGGCACTCTGGTATGCTCTGCAGTCTGAAAGCCAAGCGGCGTGCGCGCCAGTTGTATTCTTGTGTGCGTATGTAGTTATTGTTATTAATAAATAATGAACAATGAATTGTGAACGTGATTCAGTGATGATAGTTGAGGATAGTGATGATGGAGTCAGGTAAGTACCAGTTTTATACTGCAGGCATTATACTCTGTTCTTCAATAATGAGAAATACTACATGTGTTTACAAAGCCGTGCGCGTCATAACCTCTATATGGGGCATTCTTAGAGAAAATGACCTGTTTTTTCCCTCGTATTTTTTTTCGTTTTAGTATGTTGTAGGGTAATATAAAAAAACACTGTACAGAAATTTTTAGATTTTTTTCGTCATTAGTTTGGTCACAGATAACAAAATAGTGATTTTTCAAAAAGCACGTTTTTTTCTCGGTTTTAAATTTTACAGTGAATTCTTGGATAAAAAACAAAAATTTTGCATATTTTTTCATGATGGGCAAGCTCATAGGTAAAGACCTAAAAAAATAATTAGATCTAGATTAGGCTTTTCCCAAATTTTAACATTTTTATTTACCAAAAGCTGTATTTAGTCATAAATGTGAGTAAATAGTAGAAAAAAGTTGGAAAAATGTCAATTTACCAGAAAATTCGAAAAATTGAAGAAAAATCGTTGGAAATTTTTTTTTTATATAGTTTTTCTACTTTTTCCATAATATTCTTTAAATTGAAAACAAAACGCATTTGTGTGCAATGAAAATTCAGTGAATTATAGTTAAAAAGCTGAAATTAGGCAATAATCACTAAACTCGATATTTAATTAAATTAATAATCAATACATTAACTGTAAATTTTCCACCAACAGACAACAAAATACACATATACATATACATATTTACATACATATCATATCCTCATATATATATTTATATACATATCATATCCTCATATATATATTTATATATACATATACATATTTTATTTCAATAGCGAATCAACAAAAGCATCGACTACTCAGATACAATCTGCAAGATCAAAAAAAAAAACAAATGCGCAAACATGTAAAGAATATCGTGAGAGAAAAAAAATACAAGATATAAGAGTACAAAACATCAGTGCACAAAGATCTGATGAATGTCGTGAGAGAGAAAAATTAGAAGAAATTAAAAAACCTAAAACGCATAAGCAAAGATGTAAAGAATGTCGTGACAAAAAAAAACAAAACAAAAACAAACTAATTGAAATACAGCTGAAAAATACTGACCATCTTCGACAAAGATCTAATGAAGAAATTAAAAAACCTACAACTGATGCACAACAAACATTACACGATATAACAATAAAGAAACAAAACATTGAATTACAGCAGCAAAATACAGACCATCTTCCAAGGTAACATATCACATTATAAATATTTACATTTACCGCTTATTAATTTTATTTATTAAAGATTATCATCATTATTAGCTGATACATATTTATTAATATTTTTGAAATTATTTTATTTTATTTTATTTTTTATTTTATGTTGATATAATAGCATCTCGACTACAAGTCGTGCTGAATATATGAAGAAATATCGACGGAAAAAAAAATTAAAAAATCAAAGTATTCAATTAAATACCTTGCTAGCAAAAAAACATCATTCAGATGCGTAAGTAATTTATTTATCTTTCTACTGTATATTCTCTGTGAAATATGATTTATATTTGTTCGATATTTTTTTGTATGGTTATTTTTAGATCTCCCGAGAATTGCAATTCACAAATGCAAATATGTGACCACCCGGAACAAATAGAGCAAAATAATTCATTCCAAGCTCCATATCAGCAGCGTAGCAACTGTGCACAGCCACAAGCTCTTTTTTATCATGATACGAAGATTCCTTCAGACGGAAATTGTTTCTTTTCTTCTATAATAAAAATTATGAATCTCTCAATGTCGCCTTTACAAATTCGACGGCAGCTACTTGGTTCGCCCTTCGTGAACTCGTGCATTAATCCAGACGATGCAAGGACAATTCTCGGCAGTGAAAAAGAGTATGCAGAAATTGATTGTATCAACATATTTTCAAAATTATATAATCAGAATGTTTGTGTACATAATCACTACGTTAACGCTAAAACTAAAAGACAAGAAAGACAATTCCTTTATTTCAGAGTCAATGACTCACAAAGTTTCTTACATTTACATCTTCGTGCCATGCATTTCACACCATTCATCGAAGTTGCAGAAATGAACGCCAGCAACAGAACAGATACTCAACATATTGAAAATATGTCTTTTGAAAAATCTACTGTTGTTCAATTTCATGCAGACGATTACGATAAAGATGATGCTGACAATAACGATGAAGATTATGCTGATAATAACGATGAAGATCATGCTGATAATGCCACTTCCGACATAGGCATCAACGACATTAATGTTACAATTCCAATCTACACAAACTATTATGAACACGCCAATGGTCATCTGCAATTTTATAATACATTGAAAAAAAATGCTTTTGGCCATTCTTGTGCTGTTTGCGATAGACTTTGGTGGGAAAAGGACTTGAAAAATACTACTCACGTACATGATGATATTCTACAAGTTATATTGACGGTAATTGAATTATTATTATTCGTTTTATTATATATTACCAATATGCAACATTATTTATTCACTATTTTTTATTTAAAATATTCTATTTTTTCAGAATTACGTATGCGGTACTGCTGTTAAAGTATGCTCTACGTGTAAGAAGGCTATGGATAAAGGAAAAATTCCACTACTATCAACGTACAATGGTTTTGCATTTCCGACAATTCCACCTCATTTGCCCAAATTGAATCTTATTGAGCAGCGGCTTGTTTCTCCGAGAATTCCTTTCATGCAAATAAGAAGACTTAGGCATGTGAACGGTCAATATAGCATTTACGGACAAATCATCAATGTTCCTGTCGAAGTAAATACAATGGTGAACCAATTACCAAGAAATATTCAAGATGATCACTGTTTTTATGTGCACATTAAGAAGAAATTAATCCACAAAACTAGTTATGTTCATGGACTTATTAATAAAGAAACCATAAAGCAATGGTTAACCTATTTAGTGAAAACACCGCTTTATGTTCACGAAAAAATCACGATAAACGAAGTACTTCTAAACAGTTATCAAGCTGGTGCAGAACTTGCAATAGATGATATTAGTGAACATGTTCCTATCGAAGATAATCTCACAGCTCAACAACAAACTCTTATGTGGGATGAAGATAAAATGTTGCACATGGCACCGGGCGAAAAGAGCGTTCCACGTAGTATTTTGTTTGATGAATATGCTGAAGAGCTTTCATTTCCAACTATCTACGGTGGACAATTTCGAACTTATAAAGATGGATGTAACGTTACTTCATTTATGCAAGCTACCAGTGAACTTAGGCGTACAGATCGCCGTGCTACTGATCCGCAGCATCTTTTGTATGTGGCTGCTAAAATCATGAGGCAGCGAGTCAGCAGTTCTGTTAGCGTTGCTTTTAAACACGTTGGACATAATACTAAAATTACCAAAGAAGATATACAGTCTGCAGATTACATTGACAGTTGTATCGAAACTAATCTCGCTTTTCTTCGTTGCATACCAAATTCTGCTTGGTATTGGGCAGATCGAAAAAAAGACCTCTTCGCAATGATTAGACAATTTGGAGCTCCAACTGCTTTTATGACACTTAGTGCAAATGAAACAGGATGGACGGATTTGCTTCAATTGTTGTACAAACTAAAAAATAATGGAGCAGAAATTAATGATGAGTTCTTAGCAGAGATGTTATATGTACACAAAGCTCAATTAGTCAACGAAGATGCAGTTACTTGTGCAATTTACTTTGATAAGTTAGTAAATTGTTTATTGAAAATTTTGCAGTCCAAAATAGGAAATCCATTCGGTAAATATCGAGTGAAATACTACTTTCGAAGAATTGAATTCCAGCACTGTGGAAGTCCTCATGCTCACATACTTTTATGGTTGGATAATGCTCCAGAAGATTTGTTAAATAACGGCAAAGATTTTAATGAAATGGTTGACAAATTAATTTCCGTATCTGAATCAGAGGCATCTGGAAATATCAAGCTGCAAACACATAAGCACACATTCACATGCTACAAAAAAATGGATCCCTATAAAAAAGATAACTGTCGATTCGGAGCGCCTTTTTTACCATCCCGTAACACAATAACATTGATGCCAATGAAGGACACTGATTCTGATTATTCTGCAGAGAATTTTAAAGAGTATAAAACGTATTACCAGTTACTTAGAACTAACTTGGAAAATTTTGATTATGACGATTTTGACAATTTTTATACTCATAATAATATTGTTTCTGATGAACATTATTACAACATCATCCGTGCTGGTATCGTTCGACCAAAGTTGCTTTATCGGAGGACACCATCTGAAAAATGGCATAATACTTTTAACCCATTTGTATTTCATTGCTTACAATCGAACATGGATTTTCAAATAATTCAAGACGAGTATGCTTGTGCTGCTTATGTCGTTGAGTATGTTAACAAACATAATAGAGGCATCAGTAATTTACAACGGATGATAATTCAAACTATGGACGAAAATCCAGAGTTTGATATCGTAGATATCACAAAAAAATTAAGTATTGATGTACTTCATGCTGTGGAAATGCCTGCACAAGAGGCTGCTTGGTATTTGTTACGCGAACCAATGGCTAAATCATCTGTAGTAACAGTTTACATACCAACGCTATACCCAACCGAACGTCAGAGGATAAGAAAAACCTTAAAAGAGTTAAGTGATTTGGATGATGACTGTACAAATATATGGAAAGAGAATTGGTTTGACAAGTACGAAAAAAGGCCTACAACTCTTGAAAACGTAACATTAGCTCAGTTTGTTGCTAATTATACTATGAGAAAAAAAGGAGAGTACTACAAAAGAAAAATGTCTAGAGTTATTAGATACCGTAACTACGATATGGCTAACAATTTTAATGATTACAGACGAGAAATGGTCTTACTGCATATTCCTTTTAGAAGCGAAGATTATGACGTTCTTGCTGAAAATAAATACATTGAAATTTATGAAGATAACAAACACTTGATTTTAGAACGCAGAAAAGAGTTCGAATCTAATTTGGACCTACAGAAGACCCTTGAAATTTGCAGACAATTAGGTAGAGAAGACGATGAAGACGAACAGTTGCGAAACGAAGCCAATGCAATCTTTGAAGAAGATCCTTATGCAAAATTAGTACGGGATGTTAATTCTGTCGTTAATGCTGATATACAAAAAGCAACACTCAGCAAACTTGGTGCCATTGCAAAAAAAAGAGAAAATTTAATGGATACTCAACAATTTTACGGCTTGATGAGGTCGGCAAACAGTGAGCAAACAAAACTGTTAATGCATATTATATCTCATCTTCAAACTCAAAATCAAAACCCATTTCAAGTTTTTTTCACTGGTCCAGCTGACAGTGGTAAGACTTTTGTAATCAAACTTATAATGGAAATCTACAACAGATTTACTGACAATGATGGCTACTGCAATTCGTATATAGCTTGTGCTTCTACTGGTAAAGCTGCTGTGGCGATTGATGGTACTATGGTTCACACTGCTCTTAAAATTTCTATTTCGAAACTATTGCCTTTATCATCTGAAATATTACATTTGTACAGATCTCTTTTTAGATATGTCAAGGCATTGATTATTGATGAGATTAGCATGATCAGTGCAGAACTGTTAACGAAAATTGATTTGCGTTTAAAGCAAATTACTGGAAATTATGATGTTGATTTTGGCGGTATCGACGTCATTTTAATTGGGGATTTACGCCAGGCGCCACCAGTAAGAGCAACATTGATATATAAACCAATTAAAACGCGAATGGTTGGTCCCCATTTATGGCGAAGTCTTCAATTTTTTGAACTAACGCAGGTCATTAGGCAGGCTAATGCTGCATTTTCTTTAATACTAACGAAAATAGGCAATGGTGACGTTTTACAACAGTTTGAGTTAGAAATGATCGAGTCAAGATTTTTCAAAAAAACAGAAAGTCAACGATTAAGCCCTCATGGTGTTCGTTTATTTTACACAAATCGCGCTGTTGATAGTTACAACAATGCAACTTTTCAAGAACCTTCAGATAAAGTCATCTCAATAACTAACGATGTAATAACTGGATCAAAAACTGCTGAACAACAAGCTTCTATTAGATTACAACTACACAAGAAGTCTGTTATTGATACGGGTGGATTACCTTACCAAATCACTTTAGTAAAAGGAAAGTATTACCTTATCACAACAAACATCGATGTGACTGATGGCTTAGTTAATGGCGCAGTTGGTAAGATACTTCACCTAGATTTCAATGAAAAGAACATCGTTTGCCGAGTTTGGCTTCAATTTTGTGGTTCACCAAAAGTTGGTCAAAAAGCAAGAAAAAAAGCTGCTTTACTAGCTGTTCAAAGCAAAGTTGGTAATCTTGCTGTGCCTATTGAATTGCGAACATCCAACATTACTATGACAAGGGATAAAAAAGATACTGTTAAATGAAAACACTTTCCTATCATTTCGGCTTGTGCTATGACCATTCATAAGTCACAATGTGGGACTTTTGATCAAATTGTTTAAGAGTATGACAGAACACATACACAACAACTTGTTTATGTTGCACTCTCTTGTGTAACAAGCATCGAAGGTTCATTCATCGTAACATTTGATGATGATGAAACTAAATTTAGATTTCATCATAATCGAGCACAAGCTTCATCAACCGTATCTTTGTTACAAGAGTTTAAGAGGCTGTCGTTAAATAAACTACAAACAAAAGTGGAAACCATTATTGATTTCATTGGTAATAAAAGAGATATCTCATTGTATACTCTCAACGTTCAAAGCCTTCCCAAACATTAGATTGATTTAAATGACTCTGTTACACGAAAAAGCGACATTTTATTACTCTCCGAGACGTGGTTGGACAATAAAGAGAAATGTGAGGTACCAAATTTTAATTGTATTACTCACTTTAAACGTGATTCTGTTCGTTTAGGTGGAGTTGCAAGATATCAAAACAAAAGTGATACGGCTAATGTTGTAACACCAAATATGGAGGTAATAATGAACAATATTCGGGACTTGCACATAAGATCTACAAGTGTTGCAGATTTATGTGCAGCAGAGTGTGTCATGGAAAACGGTGTCACCTTAATCATGGCAGTCATCCACGTATCACCAAATAACAAAATAATAGATATTCAACAATTCATTCATAGAACACTGTTAGAGTATTCTAAAAATGTATCTCAAACGCTTAGCAGATACAACAAAAATTTACATAAACTTCCACTCATTTTGGGTGGCGATTTCAACATCAACTTTTCTGATAAAAAGTCAAAGCCATTGTTACAATTTCTTTTGGATGAATTTGATTTAAGAATTAACAATGATCCAGCAAAATCTACAACAAGATACAATACCACTATCGATGCAGTTTTTTCGAGACACTTACATAACATTCAATTGGAAACATATGTGTCCTATTTTAGTTATCACAAACCAATCATTACTACGATTGACTCTACAGATTAAGTTTATATTTAGTTTACATTTTTTTGTACAATAATATATTTGGTGTTACAACATTAGCCGTATCACTTTTATTTTTTGTGTAACGGTCATTTAAATCAATCGAATGTTTGGGAAGGCTTTCAACGTTGAGAGTATACAATGAGATATCTCTTTTATTACCAATGAAATCAATGATGGTTTGCGCTTTCGTTTGTAGTTTATTTAACGACAGCCTCTTGAACTCTTGTAACAAAGATACGGTTGATGAAGCTTGTACTCGATTATGATGAAATCTAAATTTAGTTTCATCATCATCAAATGTTACGATGAATAAACCTTCGATGCTTGTTACACGAAAGAGTGCAATATAAACAAGTTGTTGTGAATGTGTTCTGTCATACTCGTAAACAATTTGATTTTGTCCTGGGTGGTCACATATTTGCATTTGTGAATTGCAATTCTCGGGAGATCTAAAAATAACCATACAAAAAAATATCGAACAAATATAAATCATATTTCACAGAGAATATACAGTAGAAAGATAAATAAATTTCTTACGCATCTGAATGATGTTTTTTTGCTAGCAAAGTATTTAATTGAATACTTTGATTTTTTAATTTTTTTTTCCGTCGATATTTCTATATTCAGCACGACTTGTAGTCGAGATGCTATAATATCAACATAAAATAAAAAATAAAATAAAATACAATAATTTTTTTAATATTAATAAATGTATAGCAGCTAATAATGATGATAATCTTCAATAAATAAAACTAATAAGCGGTAAATGTAAATATTTATAATGTGATATGTTACCTTGGAAGATGGTCTGTATTTTGCTGCTGTAATTCAATGTTTTGTTTCTTTATTGTTATATCGAGTAATGTTTGTTGTGCATCAGTTCTAGGTTTTTTAATTTCTTCATTAGATCTTTGTCGAAGATGGTCAGTATTTTTTAGCTGTATTTTAATTGGTTTGTTTTTGTTTTTTTTTGTTACGATATTCTTTACATCTTTGCTTATGCGTTTTGGGTTTTTTAATTTCTTCTAATTTTTCTCTCTCACGACATTCATCACATCTTTGTGCACTGATGTTTTGTACTCTTATATTCTGTATTTTTTTTCTCTAACGATATTCTTTACATGTTTGCGAATTTGTTTTTTTTTATCTTGTAGCTTGTATCTGAGTAGTCGATGCTTTTGTTGATTCCCTATTGAAATAAAATATGTATATTATTATTTATTTATTTCCATCGTACAGCGTCCTTCGCCTTAATACATCAACCGTCATATACCTTTCTTTGTCACATCATATACTCTTATAACAATATAAAGAATATAAAAATACAAAATATAAAATATAGAACATATGTCAATTCCTCAACTTCTTCTATATGCTTTCTCCTTTTCATCCCTATCTTCCACAATCCCTTTGTCATCACTCAGCCGTACTTCTCTCTCTTTTATATTTTCCTCTCATTCGTATTACTATTTCGATTTTGCGCCTTTGGCACTTTCCGTTTGCACAATCTTATTCGCTAAGATAACCCTTATCACCGCTTTCTTAGGTGCTATTTCCTTGACTAGTTTTATTCTTTTTATTTATAGAGTCTTTTATTTTCTCAAACGCTATTAGGTATTCGCACAGCTCTTCGATTACTTCCCCTCTCAGCGTTTCTATCAGGTGCTGTCGCAGTTCATTCCCTGCTCTTCCTTCTCTTCATTTGTCCACTCCCATAACCCATTCTTTCTTAATTCTTTTCTTCGCTTCCTCACATTTCCTGATATGTTCTACATTTTCGTCCTCTTTTTTACAGAGCACGCACATCCAGTTCACATATCCTTTCTTCCCAGCCATTCCGATGTTTCCACATCTTAATCGCGCCCACTCTTCTTTCAAGTCTCCTCTCATTACTCCCTCGTCCCAGTATTTTTCTCGCTCTGTGCCTATTTTGATATTTTTGTACCAGCTACAGAAGGTAGACTTATCTATCCTCGTCCAATCTCCTTGGATGTCCTGGTTCCTTTTTTTCTCTACCGCTTCTCTTAACGCCCTTTCAATCGCTCCAAACTGCGTCCCTTCCCTCATCAGTCCCATGATTCTACCTTCTCCCACCTGTCTCATTGATTCTTCTAACTATTTCCCCCACTTCGACGGTGTTTTATTTACGATCCCCCTAATTTCTTCTTTAAGGCAGATCTTCGGTCATCTGGAGTCCTCCATCTTTAGGATTTGTAGCAGATAATTTCCCGCTCTTCTTCTTGCTTCAACTTCGATACTTCGCTTTCCTGTTTCCATTTTCCATAAATAATCCGGTGTATTTCTCGACACCCCCAATGCCATTTTCATCATTCTGCTTTGTAACTTCTTAATTTCTTCTCTCCTTTTCCATCCCCAGATCTCAATTCCATACAGTGCCCCTGTTTTAACGAGGGAGTCCATTAGCTGTAGCCTGTCTCTTAGTTTATCTAGCCTGGCCCTTTTCATCACTCCCCAAACTGTATTCGCTGCTTTCCTCGCTTTCCCAATTAATTTGTTTATATGAACCCTCGGTGTGCACTTTGTTGTGAACCAATATCCCAGATATTTAAATTCCTTCACTACTTCTATTTCCTTTCTTTGTAAATTCCATTTTTCTCCTTTCTTCATTCTTCCTCCATTTCTGAATACCATTATTTTTGTTTTGTCCATATTCACCTCTATTTTTGTCTTTCTAACGTATCTCTCCAGTGATTTCAACATCCAGGCAAGTTCTCCCGCCTCTTCTGCTATAATTGCAATGTCATCTGCATATTTCAGCACGAAAAATCCCCCCCCCCCATGACTGTTCCCTTTTCTCCTTTCCTCTCCCAATCTTCGTCCACGTCATCTAGCGAGATGTTAAAAAGTGTTGGGCTGATAGGACAGCCTTGTCTCACACCCTTCTTTGTTCTAAAATTTTCTGAGTTTCTTTCTCCTGTGATGATGTGATTCTTCGTATTCCTGTATATAGTTCTGATCATCGCATGCATTTTCCCTCTCATTCCTTTTTCCCACAGTTTCTTGAACAGCAGCTCTCTATCCACTTTGTCAAATGCTGCTTTAAAGTCTACAAACGCTATGTATAATTTTCCTCCTTTTTTCTTCAGTCTATTGTTAATAAGAGCATTGAGAACGAAGACATGGTCTCGCGTACCCCTTCCTGCTCTAAATCCCGCTTAAATTTCCCTCATCATGGCCTCCTTTTCTAACCATTTGTTCAGTCTCGTTACCATTATACTGGAGATTATTTTATATCCAATGTCCAACAGCGAAATCCCTCTATAGTTGCTAGCCAGCTCCTCGTCGCCCGCCTTGTGTATCGGAAATATCCTTGCAATTTCCCATCCCGCGGGTAGTTCTCCGTTATTCCATATCATATTTAGTATTTCCCTTAACTCTTGTTTCTCTTTTTCGGCCAGATTTTTAAAAAAATTCAGCCTTAATGCCGTCCTCTCCCGCCGCCTTATTATTCTTCAGTTTTTTCATTATCCTCTCCAGTTCACCCTTACCGATTTCCTGGTCCAACAATTCATCATTTGAGAGTACCATTTCTTCGCTCACGTTCCATGGTCTTGAGCTCTCTTCTCTTGTCACTTCATCCTCTTCTTCTGCCTCTAACAGATTTTTGAAATGTTTGACCCAGTCGTTACTTCTTATATTTTCGCCCGTTCTTTTCTTCTTAGTCCTGAAATTCCCTATCGCTCGCCACCATTCCGCCATATCTTTGCTTTCTTTCACTTTTTTCCATCGAGCTTCAAACAAATCTTTTTCTTTTTTCTTCTACCAGTTTCTTCCATTGTTTCCTCTCTTCTGCTAACTCCTTTCGCTCATCCATACCTCTCTTCGCCAAGTACCTTTTCAGGCAGTGCCACACTCTCTTCTTTTGTAGCTCGCAGCCTCTATCGTACCAGCTATTGTTATTGTTTTTCTTGTTTTTTATTTTCCTTGTCATCTTGACTATCTCTGCCGCTTTCCAAATTTTTTCCTTTAACATTCTCCATCGTTCTCCTGCCGTAACACCATGATAATCGTTTTCTCTCATTTTCTTTATCTCTTCTTCATAAAATTGGCTCATCTCATCTCTCCACACTAATCTCGTCTCTGCACCTTCCCTCCTCCCTTGACTGTTCTTCTTGTCCTCTCTCCCCACCTCTTGTTCCTGTCCTCTTTTCAAAGTCCACTTCACTGGCAAGTGATCCGACTCCACTCTTGGGATTACCCTTAATCTTTCTACAATCTCCTCCTCATCCTCCATTCATATCAACAGTTCTAACACTGACCCCTGACCTGATCCCCCTCCCACAAAAGTTACTCTCCCTTCTTCGTCTCCTCTTGGCCTCCCATTGAGTATTGTCAAATCCATCCTACCACAAAAATTCAATAGCTTACGCCCTTCTGCGTTAAGCACCTTGTCTTCCGAGTTTCGTTCCCAGGATAATCCTCCTAATTTCTCACATTCCGTTATACCCCTTTCTTTCCCTATTCTCGCATTTAGATCACCCGCTATCAGTATCCCCGCCCCCTATCCTCTCCTTCCTCTATGCGTTGTTTTAATGGTTCTTCTATTTCCTCCTATCCTACATTGTTGTACGCTTCTATTATCCATAAGTCTTTGTCTAACGATTTTTCACGTATTTTCACAATCAGACCATACTTCCATTCAACCACCTCACATCGCGTAGACACATTCTTTCGCACCCCCACTAAATGCCCCCCAATTGCGCGTCCTTTCTTACACTCTCGCGTTGCTGCTTTCGCCCACCACTTAAATTCACTGCTTAGTCTTTTTAGTGTGCAAGCTTCTTTGTCCTTTTCCAACCACGTTTGTTGTAGTAGCACTATGTCATAATTATCTAAAAAGTCCTGCGCCCCCCATATGTTCCCCGTCCCCGCAATATTCCATGTTATCATTTTATATCCACTCCTTTCTTTTTTCACGAAAAGTCTGCATTCTTTCCATTCCCCCCACAAGTTCTGCCCCGTACCACCACACGCCATTTACACAAAGTTTTTGGTGGCCTCTCAATACACTTTTGCCCTCCACACGTTTCTTCTTCTCGTGTCCGTCCAGACATTCTTGCACTTGTCTCTCCCTCGTTGTCAAAGAAATGATTTTTTTTTCATCTCCATCGTCTCAAGTGTGGCTACTGGCCCTCCGCCAAGTTTTTGAATTCTTGTTATTCTCACTTTTATTCCCATTTTTGTTGATATGATATGCCTTATTTTTTCGGCAATCACCGTATCTCTATCGTTTGCTCGTATTCCCCTCACTATGATATTTTTCTTCCTTCTCGTTCTCTCTTTGGACTCCCACTCCCACTCAGCCGCGGTAAGCGGGTCCGGTCGCGTTGAGTGCCCTCTGGTCTCGCGCTTACTTCCCGTTCCTGAGTTACTTGTTTTATCCGGCGAGGTCCGCGATAATTCACCCGGTTCTCTCCTTCTCTCACACTTGTTTGGCGCATCCGCGCGCGCTCTTTCACTCATCGATTCTGCGCCGATGCTTGTCTCCCTCTCCCTTTCCACCTTTCTCACGCCCTCTGACTCTACACTGTTTTGTTTTAGTTCGTACACATACTCACTCTCATGCTCATCCACTGTTAACAGTGGTGCGTTCGTACCTTCGTCCATCTCCCTCTCTCTCAGCGCTTCATCCCTTTCTTCTTTCTCTTCTCTCAATCTCCGCGCTTCATCTCTCTCTTCTGTTAGTCTTGAAATTTCCTGCACGTAACTTGCTCTATCACTCTCATACCTTTATTTCTCTTCTTGTCTTTCTGCATGTTCCCTGTATTTTGACATTTTCCATTGCTCTGCTTCTGCTAACAATTCTCCTATTATCCTATTCATCTCCTCACATCGGCATGGTAGTGGTGAGATTTCTTTCTTTATTGTCTCTATTTCACTTCTGAAGAAACTCTTTAGTCTCTCTTCCGCATCACTGATGAACCGTGTCGCCTGCTCCTGCCAATCTATCGGCCAGTCGTAGAGCCTCTCCTTGTCTCTCTCTGGCACATACAGCGCCCTAACTACCTCTCCTTCTAGTTCTATGTGTCTTATTATTATTTCTGTTTGCATCACTTTCTCGCTCTCTTTCTGTCCTTCGTCCCCCACTTTCACCATACCCAATTCAGGCTCTTAAATCTCACTCTCACTCGTATTATCCTCCATTGTCACCACACAGGCTGTTTTCGTCTCTATGTGTGTTTTCTCTTTTGTTTTTTTACACTCTCCTTCGTCTGTGCTTTTTAGTCCGGTGTCCCCCCCCCCCCCTCTCCAAGCGGTGGAGAGAGAGAGAGAGAGAGAGAGAGCGTGCTAACGTACTATAGCAAAACTGTCGGCTCGTTTTGCTATAGTTCAAATGTTACACTTTTTCTCGGTCGAGCCCCCATCCGGCCAAGCGTATACCGTGCGATAAGGAACTTCGTTCCAATCGTTCCAAAACTTCGTTCCAAAAACAGAAAATTGCTAATTCTTCCTATCCTTCTTTATGTCTCACTCTCTTTTCCTCTCTCTTTCTCTCAGCCTCATTGTATAAATATAAGCTCTTCACATAGACATTTTTTAGGTGCATGAAGTCACGTAAAATCACTCATATAAATTTCAGAAGCTTTACATCTGTCGCGTGTGGTTGTCACGCATACGTTTTTTATCCAACAAATAGGAATCCATTACTTAAGTTTTCAATAAACCGTAAATGTTTCAATATTACGCATAGTGTGAAGTCTGAAATTTACACATGTCATATTGTCAGTGTCACATTTTGTTCCTACTCTACTCTATAACGTATAAATGAAGTGTTTGTTACAGGACGCCACATTCTGCGAAGAAAACTAAAGCCGGACGTCCTGCCGTCGACGAATGTAGCACCAATTGTTAAAAAAAGACGGAGCCCTGTGAAACGGAAGAATATTTCGTGAGTGTTTATCGAATAATAAATATGTCAAGACAATCAATTACACGAATTTGGCATGATAACAAAAGAATGTTTCAATTATACAGGTTGAATCGGTCGGGTAATGCGGAATATACTACGACGAAGACAGAAACGAAAAGAAAAGCGTCAAATAAGAAAATACATCAGTAAGTACTCTGAAATGCTCTAATCATGTAACAATGAGGTAACTCACAGTTAATAACAAGACGAATATTTTGTTTTTAAAAAATATAGAACTAAGCCTGCAATAATTGGTGAAATATTCTTTCAAACAATTGAGGGAACGGTTGATGGAACAACACCATTGGAAAATAATGATGATTTGACTACGGATCTGCAACCCATTGCTCAGAATATACTTGAAGATGTGTGCGTAGCACAGGATGAAACTCACAAAATATCAAACAACTCCAATTTGGAAGAAATTGTAGGTGAACAGACTGACCGACTTGCGAATACAAACCTTACCATAGTTTATGACCGAAAAACTCAATTTGGAAGAAGTTTTACTGTGGCAGAATTCATCACATCCAATTCGCAGTTGTATTACTTTTCAGGGATTAAAACTTTCGAGCTTCTAGCAAAAGTGGGAGAATGTGTAACTAAAATAGAAACAGCGAGAAAAGGACGAAATAAATTAGGCATTCCTGTAATAGACAGAATTCTTCTGACTCTCATGAAGCTGAAGATGAAAATGTCGTTTCAGTGTGTAGCATTATTTTTCCGAATTCGACGAGAGACGTGCAAAACGTATTTTCACTACACGATTCCGTCCTTGAATGAAGCGTGTCCCATGTTAATCATTAATTTAACAAAGGGCAAACTGAAAAAGCTCAAATTCAACTTAGTTCAAATCCGTCACGATTGCCATCTGGACAAATAAATTGTCCGGGATTTGAAAATCTCGGTTAAATTATCTGTACAGTGTTTTCTATGAAATCCGATTGTTAAATTTATAGTATTCTGAAACGAATTGTCTAGAAAGCTTCGAAAATGTAGCTAAATTTCTGGCAAGGACGACGAGCTGATGTATAATCATATTAATTACTATATACGTATATATTAATCGCATAATAATCAGAATCGAAGTGTAAATATTGTATAAAATTTTGAAAATACTCTATGTAATATATGAAAGAAGAGAAAGTGTCATGAGAGAGTATTACAATAAATTTTATGAGTTTTTTTTTGTGTAACCCGTAAATTTATTGAAAATGATGCGAAAGTATGTAGAGATGCGAGAGAGAGAAATAATCTTCGTATTATACAAATTTCTCCACCAGGGATTATTTGTTTGATTAAAGGTGAGGTTCCCTGGAGAATTGTTGGACCGAGGTCACTGGTTTTAGAATTTATGCTACAGATCAACAGAAAAATCCGAATTTCAGTTTTTGTTACCAACCGGTTGGTAAGCGAATCATATCGCCTTAAGACTACAAATGAATCATAAACTCTCGGTTTTAATACAAATCTTATGACTAATATTTAATAATGTCGAAAACAAACGCGGAAATATGTCATGATTATCGCAAAAGAAAAAGAATGATGGAAAATCAAGCAAACAGTGCGCGGACGAGTTCAACGGAACGTGTTGGTATTTTTCGCACGCGTTAAAGGGGTTGAGAAGTAATGAATCAGATTTAAAAAATCCTGGACCATCGACAAGTGAACCATCGTCCAGTATTGATTTTTATAATAATTGTTGCACTCTACCTTACGATCAAAAAGTAACCGGAATTTGTCAATAAAACGAAAACGGTTGAATTATTCATCGATATTTATTTTAATCCCTTCAAAGTAATCTCCCTCGTATGCAATACACATATTCCAACGCTTCTTTTAATCTTTAAAACTCTTTTCAAAGGTCGATTTTGAAATCGCCTTCATCTCCTTCTACGAATTCTCCTTTATCGCATCAATCGCCTCAAAACGCTTTCTGCGAAGTGGTAACATGAGTCGTGAGAATAGAAAAAAGTCACACAGGACCATGTCAGGTGAATACGGAGCTTGTGGAACGGTATTAACGTTGTTTTTGGTCAAATAGTCGCGTACAAGATGATATGTGTGAGTCTAGTGCATGGTCCTGGTGAAGAAACCACGAGTTGTTTCTCTACATGAAACTTGTCTCATGCCCAAAACATCGTGCATAACGCTCTGCACCGATCCGAACGAGACACCAAAATCGACTGCTATCTCCCTGATGCTCACACGACGATCTTCGAGCACAATTTTCTTAACTTTTTCGATATTTTTGTTAGTCACAGAGGTGGATGGACAACCGGAACGAGGCAAATCATGAACCACAGTACGGCCCGCTTTAAACTCTTTGCACCACTCGTATGCTTGTGTTTTCGACATTGTCGAGTGTTTAACATTTTCAACGCTTCCGCACATGATATTTTGTTAGAAACACAAAATTTCAGGCACACTCTTTGCTCAACTTAATTCGACTTAATAGCGAAATTCGCAGAGTACATAAAACAATGACGTGTTTACAAAGCTATTACGCACAAACTATCTGACACATTGCGCTCAGAAGTGATATGTAAATAACTGACAGATGTACTAACCTAGAAAAAAAAAGATTTTGACAATATCTCAAGGGTGGTTCGTTTAAATGAGAAATTCCGGATACTTTTTGATCATAAGATACATTGTATCACGCGATCTCTGTGGTGTACTGTCTCTCTCACCATCGGTAGAGTGGAGCGTGTCTTTCGCCTCAAGCGGCGCATAGCTCAGTGATGAGAGCTGTCGATTGACAATCAGAAGGTCCCGGGTTCGCATTTCAGCCCAGAGGCCTCGTATTGTTTTTGAGTGTTCCACATAAATTCCACTTTTTCTGGGTTACAATATATGTAGGCATACATACATATATACGAGGGTCGATCAATAAATAGTCGGCTTGGTAAAGAAAATCGCGTTTTTTTGGACAAAAATCTTTTTACTTCTCAACATAATCTCCTTTTAGCTCGATACACTTATTTCAACGATTTTCCAATTTTTTGATACCCTCTGAATAATACGATTTCGGAAGGTCCAAACGCAAACTAAACATCGCAACGAGCTGAAACTTTGACAACAGTCATGTGACGGATAGTACTACTAAACGTCGCTATTGATTTCTTTCCTCGACCAACAGATGACGCAAGGCCGACTATTTATTGATCAACCCTCGTATAATAGAATATTATTATAAATATTATATATATAGTTTCTCAACGGCGGTTTATTTATGTACATATATTCTTATATCTATTCTTATAATCTTAAAATCCAGTCAATAAAATCTAAAGATGTTCTTTTTATGAATTTACGTCTTGCGTTATAGCAACATTCCTTAAATTTGTTTACTATTCTATGTTATATATTAAACAATTTTTCATTTGTATGCTTATACCTCCGAAGTTTCACCTCTGCCGCGTGTGTTTTCCACACATAAGGTTTAAAAAAAAATTTGTTTTACGCTATCTGTTCAGTTTTCACGCCTACCAAGTACACACTCAACTCATGCACACGCTACACTCACAATCATCTGACGCCTCGCGTCATATGGTATAGCTCGCAGGTATGCTATATCGATTTATCGACCGCGCACTCATGCATATTGTCCATCTGCTCACATCCTCGATCGAAGCTCACTCAAGCGGCCAACGCTGTTAGCGTGGCCCCATCGGCAAGACCACTCACAAGGCTCGCCTTCCATCGCTGACAGCGAATCACAAGCAAGCTGTGACGCACGTCCGTCTTCTTGATACTCTGCCTCGTGGTCGACGGATGTGTTTTGTTCTCACTCGAGTCGCTCGCAGTACACGTTCCCGCGTAAACTCACAGAGATATTCACTCGTTCTAATCACTTTAGTGCGCATTCATTACTATAGTGTAGTACATTCTTGGTCAAATCACCCGTGTTTCAACTCAGTGTTCGTGAAAATCACAGCAGATCACCAGAACTATAGAACCATTCACATAAAAGTCAACGGCGTGATTCGCTCGTTGGCTGCATAGACGCCATTCTGCCTAGCACCGATCATCGGCGTCCGGACTCTCATCAGCCTGCCGTGTGGCTTTACTCGAGCTCTACAACCAAACCGTATCACCAGGATCAACCACACGGAATCAACAAGGCAACTCAGAGGCCTGAGAACCACTCACCAACAGTACATCAACACGCAGGCCAGACCAATCACAGTATACATTTGTTATATTCAACAGGTATTTTTCATGCAACCAATGTCAAATAATTTAAATAAACATTGAATTTATTATTGTTCATTACCGAGTGCTTTTAATTATTTATACTTGTCACCAGGATCCTTAATCTGACTATTCGCATCTGTCACTCGACATGCTACGTGTGAATGTATCGACTTGCTACCTGTCGATAGATTAGATATAATGTCACTCAATATCATACTCAATATCATACATTTTTTGGTCCTTCGAGCCGGATATAATTTACTCACAATCATTAACATACATTTTTTGTGGTCCTTCGAGCCGGATATAATTTACTCACAATCATTAACATACATTTTTTGGTCCTTCGAGCCGGATCCTGGTCAAGTATATAAATTTATGCCTCGATACTCACATAAATCACCAATCAACACATGTAATACACTACAGATTGCGCAACTCAGCATGCATCGATACAAGACAATGCTCAATAATAATAAAATACTCACCCAAGTGCGCTAATCATTTATTGTAAACCAATCAGGCTCAACCAGTTCAAATCATGGCTGACGATAAGAAAGCGCTGTCAGACCAAAGTAAATCCTCGCAGGAAGGCGACTCACATGATGGTGATGTGGAAGCAACCGATGAAGCAACAGTCGTTAGCGAGACACTCAATGTACCACCCACGGTACAGAGACCACGCACCAGATCACCATCACCAAGCACCAATCAAGCTAACCTCATGGATTATAAGCTCGCATCACAGCATGCGAGGATAGCAATGATCAATCAGCTACACGATCACCTGCAAAACTCACCAGGCTGCGTTTTCGAAGAACTCAACGGCCATTTAGAGATTTTAAATCGCACTTGAGAGTGTTTTTGTAATGAGCATAATCAAATGGGAGAAACATGTAAACGTGCTTTTCTCACTCACCCTTATGTTACAGAGAAGGTGTACGAATCAGGCTTTGACAGTTATTTCAAGGCACTCACAATCATCCTGCGAAAGAAGGCAATCGCAAAAACTCAAGAGACCACATCAAACAGAGCTGATCAACAGAGTCAACCAAGTCAGCACATATCAACATTGCCGAAAATAACGTTGCCGGAATTTGACGGTGATTTTACAAAGTGGCCGGCATTTAGAGACTTGTTTGCCTCAATGGTGGTCGACAATGAACAAATCAGTGATGTAGAGAAACTTCACTATTTAAAGATCAGCCTCAAAGGATCAGCCGCTCAACTGATCTCCAATGTGCCGATCAACAATGATTCATTCAATTCATCGTGGCAAATAATCAAAGACAGATTTAACAACAAGGAAAGACTCATCCTGTCTTATGTTGAGAAACTCCTTAGCAACACTCGACCAGTGGCGAAATCTGCAGCCGCACTCAACACATTAATTAGCTCAACGAAAGAGATAATCAACGCACTCAACGTTCTCGGAGTTGATACAGAATCGTGGAATTATGTATTAATTTTCGTAGTTGCTCAACGCCTTGACACGTCCATGCGTGAAGCATGGGAATACAAAAGGAGTGCACACAAGCAGCCAACCTCGTTTGAAGATTTGATGGGATTCATCGAATCCAGAGCGAGAGCTTTAGAAGTCATCCCAATCAATCCAGATCAATCGGCTGACAGAGCCAGCAACACCTCAAGACACTCAACAAAATCTACACTTCTGCCAGCAAGAACGGCTCACCATGCGTCCACTCAACCGAGGACACACCAATATCCATGCGATCACTGTGGTGGTTTGCATTACATTGTGAGCTGCGCCAAGTTCAGAGATCTACAACCTGCAGATCGCCACAAAGTTGTGACTGAACATCGACTGTGTTTTAATTGCTTTGGTCATCACAACCTCCACTCGTGCCAATCAACCATCAACTGCAAGACGTGCGGTGCCAAACACCACACGATGATTCATTTGCCATCCACCGCCAGAATTACACCAAAGTCAAATCAACCAAGCACCTCAGCTATACCTGCCACAGCTCATCCAAGCACCAGTTCACGTCAATGAGAATTTCAAAAAATGTATGTTAATGATTGTGAGTAAATTATATCCGGCTCGAAGGACCAAAAAATGTATGATAATGAGTATGATATTGAGTATGAGTACATTATATCTAATCTATCGACAGGTAGCAAGTCGATACATTCACACGTAGCATGTCGAGTGACAGATGCGAATAGTCAGATTAAGGATCCTGGTGACAAGTATAAATAATTAAAAGCACTCGGTAATGAACAATAATAAATTCAATGTTTATTTAAATTATTTGACATTGGTTGCATGAAAAATACCTGTTGAATATAACAAATGTATACTGTGATTGGTCTGGCCTGCGTGTTGATGTACTGTTGGTGAGTGGTTCTCAGGCCTCTGAGTTGCCTTGTTGATTCCGTGTGGTTGATCCTGGTGATACGGTCTGGTTGTAGAGCTCGAGTAAAGCCACACGGCAGGCTGATGAGAGTCCGGACGCCGATGATCGGTGCTAGGCAGAATGGCGTCTATGCAGCCAACGAGCGAATCACGCCGTTGACTTTTATGTGAATGGTTCTATAGTTCTGGTGATCTGCTGTGATTTTCACGAACACTGAGTTGATACACGGGTGATTTGACCAAGAATGTACTACACTATAGTAATGAATGCGCACTAAAGTGATTAGAACGAGTGAATATCTCTGTGAGTTTACGCGGGAACGTGTACCGCGAGCGACTCGAGTGAGAACAATGGCCACATCCGTCGACCACGAGGCAGAGTATCAAGAAGACGGACGTGCGTCACAGCTTGCTTGTGATTCGCTGTCAGCGATGGAAGGCGAGCATTGTGAGTGGTCTTGCCGATGGGGCCACGCTAACAGCGTTGGCCGCTTGAGTGAGCTTCGATCGAGGATGTGAGCAGATGGACAATATGCATGAGTGCGCGGTCGATAAATCGATATAGCATACCTGCGAGCTATACCATATGACGCGAGGCGTCAGATGATTGTGAGTGTAGCGTGTGCATGAGTTGAGTGTGTACTTGGTAGGCGTGAAAACTGAACATTCCGCCCGCCATCAGCAACGGTGTTGATGATTAAGTGTGATCTGTTCTTCATTCAGTTTGAGCTGGTAAGATGGCGAGCTTGGTGATTGGTCGAACGAGTGTTGTTGTTGCAGTTTTGAGTGACACTACCCTGGTCAGTCCATCCTTTCCTGGATGGAGTTGAGTGACTCTGGCGAGAGGCCATTTTGATGGTGGAGACCTCTCATCAGTGATCAGTACTAATGAACCGACCTTGATAATGTTCGATGGATGATGCCATTTCGATGTAGACAGTTGGCGCTGGAGATATTGAGTTGACCATTTGGACCAAAAATATTGAAGCCTTTGTTGTATTAGTTGCCATCGTGATAGTCTAGTAACGTTCAGATCTGTGAGTGATGGCTCTGGTATGGCTGTGAGCGGCTCTCCTATGAGAAAGTGAGCTGGTGTGAGTGCTGAAGTATCTTCAGGGTCTTCTGTGAGTGGTTCCAATGGTCGTGAGTTGAGCGTTGCTTCGATCTGGATGAGCAACGTGCTTAATTCCTCGAACGTGAGTGCGATGTCTCCTACTGTTCGGTTCAGATGATATTTTACTGATTTGACTGCTGCTTCCCATTTTCCTCCCATATGTGGAGCTGCTGGTGGGTTGAACTTCCACGTAGTTCCATCACTGGTGAGTGAGCAATGCAGTGAAAGTGATTCTGTTGTACCTTGAGTGAAGAGTTTGGTGAGTATGGCATCTGCTCCTATGAAGTTTGTGCCGCAATCACTATAGAGAGTGTTGCAGATGCCTCTGCGTCCAGTGAACCGTCTGAATGCAGCGATGAATGAGTCAGTTGAGTAGTCACTCACGGCCTCCAGATGCAAGGCCGAGGTGACGAAGCACACGAAAATGCACAGCCATCCTTTATGTTGTTTGGCGCCTCTACCTTTCCAGGTTTTGATGGTCAGCGGACCAGCGTAGTCCACACCTGAGTAGAAGAATGGTCGTGCTGGGGTGACTCTCTTGGTTGGTAATTGACCCATGAGTTGTTGTGCTCTGACGCCACGTTGTCGAGCACATTTCATGCAGCTGAGTATATGCGACCGTACAGGAGCTCTACCACCAATAATCCAGTACGATTGCCTTGTGTAGTTCAGGGTGAGTTGAGTGCCTCCATGCATGGTTTTGTGATGTGCATCTGCTATGATGAGTGTGGTGAAGTGAGAATGTCGTGGGAGTATTGCTGGGTGAATTGCCTCAAGTTCCAGTTGTGAGTTGGTCAATCTTCCTTCAACCCGAATGATGCCTTGAGTGTCGATATAGGCAGTCAGGCGATTGAAGGGATGAGCTGTTGGTAGTTGAGCTATGGTGCTCAATTTGAGCTCTGTTGAGAAATATGCTGCTTGAGTTGCTTTGATCCAAAATATTCTTGCTCTCTCAATATCTTGTGGCGAGAGAGGGTTAAAGAGCGTTGAGTTTGGCAATTTCTTGATGAGTTGACTTACTCGAAAGCATATTGCGGTTACTCTGAGTAGTCTAGTGAGAGAAGAGTGTCTGTATATCATCTCCCAATGATATACGGCTTGATTTGTTGCCACTGTGAGTGCGAGCCCCGGTCGCTCTTCCTGATGAGTCTGTGAGTCTTGTTGATAGTGTTGAGTTGGCCATGAACATTGATCGCCTGTGAGCCACTGTGGTCCTGTCCACCACAGAAGGTGCTTCTGGAGCTGGGAGATGCTGATGCCCCTTGAAGCACAATCGGCTGGATTGTCTTTGCCAGGAACAAATTTCCATACGCTGTTTGGAATTAGTTCTTGAATTGCTGACACTCGGTTCCTGACAAAGTCCTTCCACCGTGATGGGTGTGAGTTAATCCAGGTGAGCGTTACTGAGGAATCAGTCCACAGGAACGTTCGAGTGTTGGTGAGTTCCAATGTTGTTTGCACATACTTCATGAGCTTTGCTAAGATCAGTGCTGCTGTGAGCTCGAGTCGAGGGATGGAGAGTCGCTTGAGTGGTGTTACTTTTGATTTCGCGCAGATGAGTGTAACCTTGGTTTCTTCCCCTGGAGTTGTTGTTTTGATATAGATAGCAGCCGCCATTGCTATTTGAGATGCGTCGGAGAATCCGTGCAACTCCACAAGTGTTGAGCTTGTGAGTTGAATCCATCGTGGAATTGAGATTTCATCGACTTGAGTGAGCTCTTGTCTGAGCAACGTCCACTTGGTGTGTATCTGATCTGAAACTTGATCGTCCCAGCTGAGTTTCTCCAGCCATAATTCTTGTAATAATGATTTGGCCTTGATGATGAATGGTGAGAGAAACCCGAGTGGATCGTAGAGTTGTGCTGTTTCAGACAAGATGATTCTCTTTGTGAGCTTGGAACTTGAGCATGGAGGCTTTGCGTGGAACTTGAATACGTCTTCACGAGGTATCCATGACAGGCCGAGTAACTTGGTACTGCTATCTTCGAATGAGTGTGAGTTTGATGGTAAGTGGTGGTCGATATGCTCGATGAATTGCTCGGTGTTGCTGTGCCATTTTGCTAGAGGCAACCCGCCCGCCATGCAGAGCTGGGTGACTTGATTTGATATTTCGATGAGTGTGTCAAGCTGATTAGCTCCTCCAAATATGTCGTCAACATATCTGCCTTTCATGAGTGGTTCAATTGCGAGCGGGAAGCGATGACCTTCGTCTTCAACTAGTTGAAGCAATGATCTGATTGCTAAGAATGGTGCTGAGCGAGTTCCATACGTCACTGTTGTTAGGTGATATGGCACCATATTGAGTTGGTCATCTCGCCATATGATTCGTTGCAAATCCCAATCGTCCGGATGGACTTTGATTTGTCTGTACATCTTCGTGATGTCTGTTGAAAAGATGAGTTTGTGCTGTCGGATCCATATGAGCACGTCTGAGATGTCACGTTGACATTTTGCTCCAACATGCTGGATGTCGTTGAGTGATACTTGCGACGTCGTTGGGCTGGATCCGTTGAAGACAACTCTCAACTTTGTTGTGATTCGATCTTCTTTCAGTACACCATGATGAGGAAGATAATATGGAGGATGAGCGTAAGTTTGTTCTGACAATCGATCTCCCGAGACCCTCAACCCTCCTGATGCTACAGCATCATGTGCCAAGGTCGTCTCGGTTTCACAATAGTCATGAACAGATTCGCTCATTTGAGTTGACTGATGGTAGGGTGGTACACGTATTATGTGACCACACTCTTCATACTCTTTCATGAATGAGTTGTATAAATTGGTGTATGAATTATTTGTTGAGAGTTTCTTCATGAGTCGTTGTAGACATCGTTGAGCAGTGAGTTTTGAGTCTCCTAGACTCGATGGTGATGATTTGAGCGGGATTCGCACGATGTATCGTCCTTCTTCGTCTCGAGTGTGTCGTTTGAAAATGCTTTTCACACGCTTCTTCGTCTGGTGTGAGCTTGTGATCTGTTGTCGATGGTGTTTCTTCTTGAATCCAGAACTGCGTGAGAAGATCTTGAATTTCCTTGTTTGATGATTCTACTGCTATGTGGTATGAGTTGCTTGGTGTTGAATAATTCTCTGGGACTGGACCAAGAATAATCCACCCAAATATTGTTGATTGTGCAATCGGTAAGACGTCCGAGTGTTTCTTGATGCCAGGCTGGATGATTAGCCCGTATGAATCAGCCCCGATGATGATATCTACTGGCCGTGGTGTTAAGAAGTCAGGGTCTGCCAATTGCAGTGATGAAATGTGTGGCCACTCCTGTGGTTGTGTGTGTACTGATGGCAGTGTACTCGTCAACTTATTGAGTATGTGAGCTGCGATGGTAACACCACGTGATGAATGAATTGATCGTAATGTTAATGTGGTGGTACCTCTTGTTTGTGTTGATCTCGTGTTTCCAATGCCAATGACTGGAATTGATGAGTGTTGACGAGTAAGCCCATGATCCGATACAAGGTGTTCTGAGACGAAGGTGAGTTCTGATCCTGGATCAATGAGTAATCTGACTTGGTGAGTGCCGAAAGATGTTATGAGTAATGCTTGACACGTTGCTAGTAGAACTGCTGTTCTACCGTGTGAGTTGATGTGTTGGCAAAATGGCACGTCAATTTCTCATTGACGTGAACTGGTGCTTGGATGAGCTGTGGCAGGTATAGCTGAGGTGCTTGGTTGATTTGACTTTGGTGTAATTCTGGCGGTGGATGGCAAATGAATCATCGTGTGGTGTTTGGCACCGCACGTCTTGCAGTTGATGGTTGATTGGCACGAGTGGAGGTTGTGATGACCAAAGCAATTAAAACACAGTCGATGTTCAGTCACAACTTTGTGGCGATCTGCAGGTTGTAGATCTCTGAACTTGGCGCAGCTCACAATGTAATGCAAACCACCACAGTGATCGCATGGATATTGGTGTGTCCTCGGTTGAGTGGACGCATGGTGAGCCGTTCTTGCTGGCAGAAGTGTAGATTTTGTTGAGTGTCTTGAGGTGTTGCTGGCTCTGTCAGCCGATTGATCTGGATTGATTGGGATGACTTCTAAAGCTCTCGCTCTGGATTCGATGAATCCCATCAAATCTTCAAACGAGGTTGGCTGCTTGTGTGCACTCCTTTTGTATTCCCATGCTTCACGCATGGACGTGTCAAGGCGTTGAGCAACTACGAAAATTAATACATAATTCCACGATTCTGTATCAACTCCGAGAACGTTGAGTGCGTTGATTATCTCTTTCGTTGAGCTAATTAATGTGTTGAGTGCGGCTGCAGATTTCGCCACTGGTCGAGTGTTGCTAAGGAGTTTCTCAACATAAGACAGGATGAGTCTTTCCTTGTTGTTAAATCTGTCTTTGATTATTTGCCACGATGAATTGAATGAATCATTGTTGATCGGCACATTGGAGATCAGTTGAGCGGCTGATCCTTTGAGGCTGATCTTTAAATAGTGAAGTTTCTCTACATCACTGATTTGTTCATTGTCGACCACCATTGAGGCAAACAAGTCTCTAAATGCCGGCCACTTTGTAAAATCACCGTCGAATTCCGGCAACGTTATTTTCGGCAATGTTGATATGTGCTGACTTGGTTGACTCTGTTGATCAGCTCTGTTTGATGTGGTCTCTTGAGTTTTTGCGATTGCCTTCTTTCGCAGGATGATTGTGAGTGCCTTGAAATAACTGTCAAAGCCTGATTCGTACACCTTCTCTGTAACATAAGGGTGAGTGAGAAAAGCACGTTTACATGTTTCTCCCATTTGATTATGCTCATTACAAAAACACTCTCAAGTGCGATTTAAAATCTCTAAATGGCCGTTGAGTTCTTCGAAAACGCAGCCTGGTGAGTTTTGCAGGTGATCGTGTAGCTGATTGATCATTGCTATCCTCGCATGCTGTGATGCGAGCTTATAATCCATGAGGTTAGCTTGATTGGTGCTTGGTGATGGTGATCTGGTGCGTGGTCTCTGTACCGTGGGTGGTACATTGAGTGTCTCGCTAACGACTGTTGCTTCATCGGTTGCTTCCACATTACCATCATGTGAGTCGCCTTCCTGCGAGGATTTACTTTGGTCTGACAGCGCTTTCTTATCGTCAGCCATGATTTGAACTGGTTGAGCCTGATTGATTTACAATAAATGATTAGCGCACTTGGGTGAGTATTTTATTATTATTGAGCATTGTCTTGTATCGATGCATGCTGAGTTGCGTAATCTGTAGTGTATTACATGTGTTGATTGGTGATTTATGTGAGTATCGAGGCATAAATTTATATACTTGACCAGGATCCGGCTCGAAGGACCAAAAAATGTATGTTAATGATTGTGAGTAAATTATATCCGGCTCGAAGGACCACAAAAAATGTATGTTAATGATTGTGAGTAAATTATATCCGGCTCGAAGGACCAAAAAATGTATGATAATGAGTATGATATTGAGTATGAGTACATTATATCTAATCTATCGACAGGTAGCAAGTCGATACATTCACACGTAGCATGTCGAGTGACAGATGCGAATAGTCAGATTAAGGATCCTGGTGACAAGTATAAATAATTAAAAGCACTCGGTAATGAACAATAATAAATTCAATGTTTATTTAAATTATTTGACATTGGTTGCATGAAAAATACCTGTTGAATATAACAAATATATACTGTGATTGGTCTGGCCTGCGTGTTGATGTACTGTTGGTGAGTGGTTCTCAGGCCTCTGAGTTGCCTTGTTGATTCCGTGTGGTTGATCCTGGTGATACGGTCTGGTTGTAGAGCTCGAGTAAAGCCACACGGCAGGCTGATGAGAGTCCGGACGCCGATGATCGGTGCTAGGCAGAATGGAGTCTATGCAGCCAACGAGCGAATCACGCCGTTGACTTTTATGTGAATGGTTCTATAGTTCTGGTGATCTGCTGTGATTTTCACGAACACTGAGTTGAAACACGGGTGATTTGACCAAGAATGTACTACACTATAGTAATGAATGCGCACTAAAGTGATTAGAACGAGTGAATATCTCTGTGAGTTTACGCGGGAACGTGTACTGCGAGCGACTCGAGTGAGAACAAAACACATAGCAGAGTATCAAGAAGACGGACGTGCGTCACAGCTTGCTTGTGATTCGCTGTCAGCGATGGAAGGCGAGCCTTGTGAGTGGTCTTGCCGATGGGGCCACGCTAACAGCGTTGGCCGCTTGAGTGAGCTTCGATCGAGGATGTGAGCAGATGGACAATATGCATGAGTGCGCGGTCGATAAATCGATATAGCATACCTGCGAGCTATACCATATGACGCGAGGCGTCAGATGATTGTGAGTGTAGCGTGTGCATGAGTTGAGTGTGTACTTGGTAGGCGTGAAAACTGAACACTATCCGATTTACTATATTTTTCGTACATAATAAACGTGCAAAGTGGCCGCGAAAAAAAGTTGCAAGAATAATTGAATATTTATCAGAAAACGGGAATCGTGGGAATCTAATTCTTATTATTTGATTTAACCATTTAACCAAAAAAACATATGATATGAAAATGTGTGATTACTGCCGGTCAAGACTGTCAGATACGTGTGAATACAGTGAAGCCAATCATAGTTCATCGCCTGGTGAGGGTCACTAGCCTAGAACAAATGCAGAATGTTTGTCGAACTATGAGAAAGATTCAACGCCAGTATAAATTAAACGCAAATCTACTTGAATGATGCCTCCAACCGCATGAATGCCGTTGCCAAAAAAAACGGCACAAAAATACGGGATTTTATCTATCCCTAATCTGAAGATTGGTAAGAACTTAATCCAAGCTACAGAGAATTATATTGTAGGCGGATGAAAACAATGATGTTGCGGTTAAAGAAAACAGACACAAAATATATAAACGATTGTAACTCCGTAATTTGAAGAAAATAATCCAGATTTAAAGGTCAGCTTTTCGAAGTTTTGTGAACTGAGACCAACACACTCCGTACTTTCTGGAACCAGTGGAACTCGTTCGGTTTGTGTTTGTGTAATTCACGAGAATGTGAAATTGTGTTACTACATGGTGCAAGATTAACACAACTGACAGCCAAGATTAACACACCACAGCTACTGAATAATTTCAAAGATTGTTTGGCACGTATGATGTGCAATCCATCATCGACCAAATACCATTTGAAGGAGTGTGTAAGTTGCCTCAGGTACAGAAAATCTATCAAAGCAGCTAGATGAGTTGTTCAAAGAGGAATTAATCAATCCCGTGGTATACAGACAGTAGGTATCGGTAAATAGATCAAATCTGTTCGACTAGTTCCAACTGTCATGTGGAAGAGGCGAGAGTTGGATTAACGCTTGGTTTTACGAAAACCAACCGAGTTTCAGCTATCACATCGGTTGGCAGTTTTTGCACAAATCAAAAAGTTGGAGTTGGGTTGATAGAAGATTGGACAAGCCCGTGAGGGTGTGCGCCGGGCACGTTACACACGGTATTTCTTATTTCCCGCTCAAGGAAAATTTCTCAAATACATTTTACTCAGAGTTCTTACGGAACTATAAAATGCCCGAGGGCAAGGTTTGTTGAGAAATACCACGGCTATCGTTGCCTGGAAACGTTGGAGCACAACATTACAGCGCGAACTGTTTCGCCGGTATTATGCGGTAGCGCTAGCACAAGAGTCGAGTCTCGGAAATCTCGTGCACGTTATTCGTGCATATTCAAGGACGCACACCGTATCACCACCATGTAGTACCCGTGCCGCCGTCAAATATCTATGGGGGGGAGGGGGGATTTATCAACTTATAAATGAAATATTATGTACTCACAAAATGTATCAGCTACTTTGAAACATTTGTTAACGTCAATGTGAACCTCGGTTGGCAACAAAAACTGTAATGCAAATTTCTCTGCCACGATGTATATTTCGGTTAAAAGAAGAGAATGGTAAACTGCGTCTTAGAGTTCTGCAGTTTACCATACTTATTTTTTATCCGAAAGACCAATCGTAGCAGGAGAAATTCTGCGATCTCTTTTGCACGCATGGCGATCTGATTGTGAGAGAGAAAAACGATATGTAGCACATCGTCCGGGATGAAGTGACGGTCGTATGGGTTTGGTCAGACGTCTATAGAACCCCTATCCCCGTATTCTCTATCCCTGACTTGAAGCCGAGAAACTGGAGTACCGCGGTTTAGTAGGGTACCCCAGCGGCAAGAGGCGTTTTCGGATTTCAGAATTGTAATGCAACAGAAACATAATACAATACATTACCTCCTGCTCTTTGATCGACAACAAATGTTATAAATACTTGCTATTTCTTTGTAAACCGAAACAAATACTAAATGTGTTTTTCTCGAAACAGCTTTCTCGCAAACAATTGTCATGAAATCAATAAAGTTACTGATATCAATGGACTTCTAATTTTTACTGCATGTCAGCCAAACATCCTTTTATCATATGACCAATAGGACAAGCGATACATTATGTAATATTATTTAATAGCAAAAGAAGTTGGCTAATTAAAAAATTAATTTAAAACAGAAATTGATGATTTTTATTTGATAAATCACTTCAACTTTTTTAATGTTTCGTTACGTTATCGCTATATGTATATTGGGCATTTCATTTCAGTTCGACTACCCTCCGATCGGTTCTCTTGCAATTACAACGAAACTTTTTTTCTATTGGTTTCACATACGTTTAAACCGACAGGTAATTAAAAACAATATTTTGAATATCCCTGGCAGAGCATTCAATGAGTAAAAATCGGAAATATTTTTTTAAAATATATTTTTTCCAATCTAAAGATCTTTTTATTGGATAAGAGTGTACGGATAAATAGAAAATGGCGCGTGCATCTCGGTGCACGTAACAGAAGTGAAACGTTTATTGCGACCTTTGTACGTATTCATTTATAATAAATAGTAATATATTGGATTCTTTGGGAGAGAGATAGAGTAATTAAAAAATAATCTAGTATTTATAGAATATATATTACAAAAAACATATGTGTGACAACCAGCGACAGAAGTGACACTTCTGAAATTTATATGTGAGATTTTACCAGACGTCAACCACCCAAACAATGACGATATGAAGAGCTTGTATTCAAACAATCAGGCTGAGAGAAAGAGACAAACATAAAAAAGGATAGGGAGATGTAGCAATTTTCGTTTTTTATTTAAAATATAAAAAACGCACTTTATAAAAATTCTGTTTATTTAATTTCCATCTCTTTTAATTCTAAAAATGATACAAGTGGCTTATGGTAACTAAAATATAGTACGAAAATCTTAGTTCCGATGCGATCAAGATACCTTTGGATTACGGCATTGATTGTTGTGCCTGACAGCGTTATCGCCTCAGTGGCATTATTGGTAATTTGGAGGTTAATTATATTTTATAAAAACACGATGAAAGGCTGTGATTTATCTTTCCCGAAATTTACGCTGCAATCACCACTTAAAATCTTTGGCATTTTACCGTAATTTTTTTTCAGGATTTTCGAAACCTGAAGAGTGTGCTTCATTAAATTTTCGTAAATCAACTCAACAATAATTTTAATAGATTGATTCGGGGAAATATATATTGCAGCCATTAGAATAACTTGCCCATTGTGTAAGCTGCTTTGACAAAAACACAATAGTTGGCAGATGTACGTCCCACGAATCACATTGATGAGCAATCATATCCATTTGACGCGAAACAATTGTATTGTATTGTGATGTGTCATTTTCATTATGATAAATGGCGCCGCTACCTGATTTGAAGTTTTGTATTTGGTTTAATTTTCAATCATGTACAATTTTGGTATACGGGACTATATGTCCGTAAGGCGTATGTTTAAGAGTATAAGCATTCTTTTTTATTTTAAAAACTCCCGACTTCAAAAAACAATAAACAAGAATTTAGCTTTAAAAAGTTTTCATATCGATGGCCTAAAGAACTTATCGTGTATGTATAAGCTTTGCTTATACACCTTTCTGGCGTTACACCATCGATATGAAAATGAGAATTTAAAAGGAATGATATAACTTCCGATGTCATTTTCGTTAACGTCATATTTCAATTAGAATAATTCATTCACCGTTGTCACTACAGTCGGAAGACGTCTTCTTTTGCGTGAAAAAATGTCCATATCGTATATCACCTTTCTTTTAAATTAGAATTCAGACGCCAGCATGTTTCTTGATATATAAACGACGGAGATTGAAACGATCTCAAAGAACAACAGAACGCTTTCTTCAAAACAATGAAGAGTGGCTTTGTTCTTCCACGATTATTAACGTGAGTATTGGAATTTAATACAGAAATATGTAAATTTAAATCGAATTATTAAAAAAACTTAAAGTAAGATTCAAAATTTCTCACAATAATTCCATTATGTACTCCACAGAATGTTTGGACGCCTAATGAAGAATCTGCGGATTCGAATACGGCGACAACGAGTACAGCAAAATCAAAATCCACGGAATCGAAGAAGCGTGGTCGACCAAGTATGGAGTTCGAGAAAGCAAGTGATCGAAGCAAAAGGAGAAAAGCCACTGATTTAAGTAATACAGTAAGCACATTGGAATTATCGTTGGCTACTCAAATGAGCCTTCGTTCTTCTGGGGCCTCTAGTGCTGCCAGCATCGTCAAAGAAATCACGACAAAGTCACCAACGCGAGTTGATAAATACAGAGCAGCGTTAAAATTATTAGCAACTTCTCCTATTATTAAAATGTCTGCCGATGAGGCATTGTCTGATGTCGTTGAAGGAAAGTTATCGAAATATCAGTACATGCTTATTAGAAATTCAATGAAAAAACACAACGCTCTCATATATCCCTGTTATCAAACAATTACACAAGCCAAACTTCGATGTTACCCATCAAATATACAGATAACTGAGACTCATGCGGAAGTCAGTGTACAAGCACTCTTAAATCACACATCAGAAAGAATTTTACATGTTCAAAACGACACTATAAAAACATTATCTCCAGCAATTTTAGAAAATGCCAATTTGATTTTAAAATGGAGGTGCGATGGATATTCAGGGCACAGCGAGTACAAACAAAAATTTACTGATGGAAGTGATTCTGACGCTTATGTTTTTATTACTTCATTAGTTCCATTGCAACTAGTATCCACGGATAATCAATTTCAAAAGGAAGTAGTGATATGGAAAAATCCTGAGCCTTCGTCACCTCGTTTTTGTAGACCTATAAGGCTACAATTTTTACACGAGAATGTAGAGTCTATTTTAAATGAAAAGAAATATATTGAAGATCAAGTTGCGTCTCTCCTTCCTTTTGAAACTGTTCAGGACGGAAAAGAAATAATAATGCATTACGAAAGATTGCCAATCGGTCAATTATCTGAAGATGCTCAGGAAGCCAGAAATAAGGATATCAAAAAATATCGTGAAGGGTTTTCCAGAAAAAATTCACGCACCAATACAATGGAAGATGTGTTTCATTGGCTCCTGGTATCTTCGGATCCACTTATTTCGAACATGAGAAAAATGAAACCCAAAAAAAGTAAAAATTTGTCATCGGAGACCCTAGAGCTTTTATTTTTCCCTGATGATGATGAGTCTCAAAATGTTCTAGAAATTTCTGATAAGCATGATACTGACTCTGATTTCGAACATGATAATTCTCCCGACAGTGATAACGACTGATTTTTACAATTTTTTCTTATTTACTTATTTTCTTAACTGTACGCATTATTACATAATAACTGCTACTCCGACAATTTTTTAAATAAAAATCAATCAAACACAAACTGTTTTTTATTTCGCAATTGTAATATTATAATCGTTATTAGCAACCTTGAATACCCTTATATACCAATTTATATGAAATTCCGAACAATTTTTAATGAAGTGGTCGGCCATATTGGATCCGCCATTTTGAATTTGGAAATTATACTATGAAATTCGTAATCAGCGACCTCGAAAACCCTTATATACCAATGTACGTTTAAATTTAAAACTTCTTTCTATTTTTGGTCAACTTTTCTGAGATCTGTCCCACTGTGCGTCGGGAGTAATAAAAGCAGCAACCCCCAATGGTCAAATATAACGGGCCCGGTTGCCAATACTCACAGTTCTCACTTCAGGTACGCTATAGTTCAGTGGATGTGTACATTTGAGTCTCTGTGTGGGTGTTTCAGAGTGCGTGTGTATGTGCGCGCGTACGTTTGAGTTTGCATGTGTGTATGTAGCCAAACCTAACCTACTATACCACATGTAACCAATGAAGATTAAATGTATATAATAATTATAATTAGAATTAAATATAAAATAATACTTACGCGAATCTTTTTCACTATGGAGAACAGCTGATGCACTATTTTTTAACGCCTTTTGTCGCGCACGAAAATTACGAACATGTTCAGTCACACTAATAATTGGTTTTCGTATTTTTTTTGGTTTTTTTTCTTCGGCGATACTCCCGACACATTTCCGCGTTTGTTTTTGGCACTTTACACCCCGGTTTATTAGTTGGCTCAGCAATCTTTTCGGTTGCATTAATCATTATTTGTTGTATTATTTTCGTTTTGTTTTTTCTGCGATGCTCCCGACACATTTCTGCGTTTGATTTCGGCATTCTAAAAAATTGTGTTTTATTTATAATACAATTTTGATTACTATTATACAGTTTAGAAATTTATTATACAAAATGCAGGTCACAGAACCAAAACAAGATGCACAGAGCGCGGTGAATTGCCGCCATATTGTGCTCTATCTTTCTTGCTCTTGTTTTCGAGAAGGATGTCGCGCACACAGTGCCCCGCAACATACATATATAAAGGGTGTCCCAGCAAGAGCGCCGGATTTTCCAGTCCAAGCCAAGAATCCAGGAACTTCCATTCGGCATCGTGGTCAACAATCCGCATTAATTTGATGATGTTCCAACACTCAATCAGCAAATTCACGACGCTGCGCATTCCCCCTTGGCTTGATTTCTTGCACCAATTGAACCTTGTACGCGTGCAAATGCACATCTTTTACCAAAATTCGTTGCATAGTGCTACTGGAAATGTTTAATTGTTGACCACGATGCCGAATGGAAGTTCCTGAATTCTTGGCCACAGATTCCGTTACTGTGGCTATATTTTCGAGTGACCGACAAGGACGACGACGAACAATGATCTTCTGATCCATCAGCGTAAATTTGGTCTCAAATTTTGTAATTAAACGCCTCACTGACGATTTATTTGGCGCATTATTGCGAACAAAAACTTGACGTAATTGGCGGACTGTTTTCGCAAAACTTTCACCATTTTTGTAATGTGTTTTTACAATAATTAAACGTTGTTGGTTTGAATACTTCTCCATATTCTTAAATCGCGTGGTCTGTACATGACACATGAAAAAAAAAATCACCGTACAACTCGTATTAACAAAATGGCGGCAAATTAAAATTCGGCGCTCTTGCTGGGACACCCTTTATAACACATAGCACTCAGGCGCTCGGGTCCTCTACTCGCGTGGTCAGGTATAAAGGAATAGGGGCACGAAGCCGAACAAAGAGGAGACCGAGGATAGAGAATCCTGTATATAGTGTGTTCTATCTCCTTGTCTCTCTCCCTAACTCTATGAGCCTCTCTTTTTACTGTCGTTCTTGAACTGTCGATTTACGTTTCATAACATTTTGTCGTTACCCACGCTAAAGAAGTTTCACTTCCAAAAACCCGAAAAATCCAAATCGCCGTTAAGTTCACAGTGCTTGGCTTAATCTTTTCAGGGTAAACGTTGTTCAGTAGTTTCTCAATTGCCGTCTCATCCGCTCCGTATCGAGCCTTGCGGGTGGTGAAGATCATGTGCGGCCGCCGTAGGACGGTACGGGGCTCTGGTGAAAGCAAAGCATCTGCCGGATTTTTTTTGGGAATCCGAGTCTTTCGTTCTATCCGCCCGATGATGTAAAGCGTCACGTTCGGCTTTTATTGTCAAACTAATAACCAGACACCCTTTTGACCTCTCCTTTTCTCTACAACAAGGTATCCGTGGATAACACGTGTTGCCCACTCAACTTTCCGCTTAAAGGACTTAATGAGGGTTAAGCCTCTGACAGAGTTTAATGATGCTGTCCTATGTATTTTCTTCGCAAGCATTTATTGAGTATTCAGTGTTTATTTTTCCCTTTAAAAAAAAAAACACTTACCTCGAGTGACCATACCGCTCTAGTGATACTCATGCATCTTCTCTGTCTTTGCATGTAAAAACCTTGTACTCGTATTTACCAGTGGAAAGCGCTATATTAGATATATTGTTCCAATTCGAATCATTACGATTCGAATTGGAACAAAATCGGGCGTCTTGTGAATTCGAATATCTATATAAACTTTATATAACCGCGGCTCAACGTTACAATACCATGGACATAGGAAACAAATGAATTTCCTCGCGCCACGAATGCAAAGGAAATCATGTTTTTCCTAGCGTGACGAATACTAAGAAAATACATGTATTTCCTATGTCCATGTACAATACGCATAGTTTGGTGGTGCTTGACACCACTATTAGTATTTTCTGGTCTGTAAGAACGCCAACGAAGTTTGGTTGTTTTTAGCGGAATTTACGAAGCTGTCTAGTGGGATGACAACGATCCGAGTTGGCAACACTGAGCAGCTCTGCTATGCTGCTACGAGTGAACGGTCTTCTATAGTTCTATGCAGACCGTGTACCGTATACACCGTACGGTCGCTACGTATTGTATTTGCTGTCGGACACGCACGCAAGCGCGACAATAATTTAAAACATGGCCGAGCGGAGGAAAAATAGGAAGCGCAAAGATGTAAGCATCGCGTATGAAATTTATTACAATGATTTTAACGAGAGTGATTTTTGTGTTATTATCGCGTATTCGTGTGATTGATTTAACTCCCGGATCGCACGTCCGGTATTAGTGTCTAACGGTCATCGCGTTCCGACACGTGCGAGCGGTTAGGAAATGCATGCATCACAGCCGAATTTGTGACGGATGACGTAGGTCTTTAGATATTTCGTGTTTTTCTTTAATTTTGTTGATTTATTTTTCAGAAGAGACAGTCGAATATGGGAATTCTATTTTATAAAATTTTTATTTCATACCAACAATGATTCTTCTCTTGTAGGGAAACTAACACATGTTTTTGGTTGTGAGCTATTTAAATTCTGTGTCAGTGACTATGGAATGCATACTTTAAGCATATGGCTTAATGATCACATAAGCTCAATCACATAAGTTCGGAACGTTGTGTTTCACTCGTTTTTATTTATGTTTTGGTTGGAACGATGCTATCTATTTAATCTAATTTTTAAGTAAACTTACTAGCCAACAATATGTTAAATGTATCACTCGTCACACTTTGAACTTGTTTAATTTCACACAGCACAGTTCAAATATCGTAATTTTCTGTAGCTCAGGCGAAAGTGGAGTTCGTAATAACGACTACATGCAATGTTTTTTCACACAATTTTAATATCAATATTTTCTGTATTGATACAAAAGTGGAGTTCATAACAAGGACAATTAAACATTTTTCTTTAAACTCTTCATTCAGGGCTTATATTGATGATTATGCTGGACACTCAAAATACATCTGGTGGAAGTTCTCCGTTGCAGGATTTTGTAGTACACGATCACCCAATTCGTCATACTTTGTACATCCAATATTTTGTATCCAAATTTTCTGTATTAATATGAAAATGGAATTTATAACGAGGACAAGACCACTAAGATCAACGTAGTATAAAAATTGAATGACAAATCTTGTATGTAGTCCCTGTGTCACGATTATGTTCTAAGCTTTAAGTATGTGTTGTGTTATTTCTCCACCACAGAATTTTCTAGCGCATAATAACCCATTACGTGTATTACTTTTTCAGAAGCCTAATTATTTCTTGCTTATGTTTACATTTGATTTTGAAAATAGGACTCGGAACGTTGACCGTCTTAAATTTTATCTTGTGTTTGCAGATTTTCAATGACTCATTGTTTACAGTGGTTACTATGCCTGTACTTATTGATTATCCTTTGGAGGAAATATTTTCAAGCAGGGATAACATTTGTCGATGAATCATACATTGTTCGCTTTACGTTAAAGATTGAAAAATCTTGACGAGTCACACTAAAGCTTGGTACACATCTTCACTAACTTAACATTCAATAAAGTGCAGAAGGTTTCTGCGCTTAAAGTTCAATTAAATATACGAAAACCTGTTTTCGTACAAACAGATCAGATCAAATAATTAACGGAGGTATTAATACAAAACTTGTAAGAAGATTTGGGCATTAAGGTTATTATTTAAAACCTTCGACAGTTACAGCTTTATTTATCAAGTGGCATTGCAATAAAGAATTTTTTAGTCACCATGTTGATCTTATAATTGCGAAACTTTGTTGGATGATTCTCCAATACGAAACTACTCACGGTAGACTAACTTACCAGCGATTACGATTGAGGCGCGGAAATTTACGATTGCCTCAACTCTTCAAAGAGGTAACTTACGGTGGGTCATTTAAATCAATCAAAAACCCAATTTTCCAAGAGCCGACTCATCAACGATAGCGGACGAGACTTTCTGCGCAAATTAACGATTGAGTCAACTCACAAGATACTCGACTCTTGCAAATTGCCGACTGTATACATACAATAGAGCATGCGGACCTTGGGGTGACGTCTCTTTAAAGGGTTGGCATAATCGTCAGTTCGGGTGAAAAAGTAACGTTCGTAATCGCTGTTGCGTTGACCTATCAGCCCCTTTGATGTATTGTCCATCTTGTAAACCAGACGAAAGAGAATTTTATCTTGGAGTATCGTCCTATGGAGAGTTTCGCGATCATGAGATTACCGTGGTGAGTTTACCTTTTAATAAATTGCGTCCTGTAGCATAGGGATCCTATCGAGGTATTTAGAAATCTCAGGCTTTGAAACTTGAATAAAATGACAAAATGTAGTGAAACTTGATGCCAATATTTTCTACTTATTCAGAAAGTTGAAATTATACTATCTCCTCTTAAGACGATGTGAAACATGTATGGATACATGAGAGATGGAAATCATTTTCCGATCAATTATTGCACATAGGGGTGACATTCTCGGGTTTCATTCGACAGACGAATTGCGGAAATTTGAATTACAATTCTTGTTACTGACCGAGTAGTATCACATCACCTTCATGTGATGCGCTATACCAACTGGGTAGCCATGAGTGCGAACAAGACAGTGATGTTAGCAGTCGAATTCTCGAACCATAGATCACGTGACTTGAGCCTCCTTAAAAGTTGACGGAACCTACTCGGCCAGTAACAAACCTTTCCGTTTAATTATTTTTTTCGTGTATTGAGTTTTCAGAAAAAAATGTGTTGATAGTCTGATCTGTTTTGCTTCGACTAAAGTTTTGCTCTTGCAAAGACCCGAGACCCTAGAAAAAGTTCGCACGGAAAGGTTTGTTAATGGCTGAGTTGGCATTTACGGGATTGCGAAGGAGCGAGAGAGAAATGTTTCACCTTGCTTTAACCGACTCTTTTCCTCTATTGAATCGTTACACTTTTTGAAGCTAGATAAAACGAACCCAGATGTTTAAGAGTCCAACGTTTTTTGTTTAACGTTAATTGCAAACACTCGTCAAACAATGACACACGTATCTCATCGTTGCTTCGTTGATTGTACGCAATTTTGTTTCCAGGATGGACTGAATTCGGATGCCGACGTTGTCGTGGAAGACGAAAAGCCCTCCAAAGAGGAGTACGCCGTAGCGAAGTGGATACGAGCTAACGTCCCATCGAAAAAGACAAAATTTCTCAATTACAATGTGGAGTATTTCACGGGATCGAGAGCGGTCGGAGCTCTGCTTGATAACTCGCCATGGAACAAGACGATTTTCGAATCTCGCAAGCAAGTTACAGACTTTCTGGACATTATGCTCAGGCACAAGTTATTTCACAGGGCAAAAAAGATTGTTGTTTCGGAGGAAGAGTTGAATAAAATTCGAGGAGCCAAGAAAAAGGGCAACAAGGATTTGAAGGAGGAAAAGAAATCTCTGGAGAAGGAGAAGGAAAAGGAAAAAGAAAAGGAGAAGGAAAAGGAGAAAGAGAAAGAGAAAGATGAGGGGAAAGAGAACTCCAAAGACATTGAAAATGAGGGAAAAGATAGCAACGAGAAGAAGGATGGCGAGGAGAAGCTGCAGGAAGAGCGTAAAGAGCCCAAGAAGAAGCCAAAGGTAACAACAACAAAAAATCCTGAAAACTTGCTAACTTCTTTCCCATTTGTTTTGAATCTTCGTAAAGAATTATTTGCTAATATTTTAATCAATTTCAACAATTAGCGCTCATTTCAGTCCAAATAGTTGAAGCCATTCTCGAATTATCAATTATAAACGAATTTTTCAAGCTTCCTTTAAAATATTTTTATCCTAACTACATCTGTCGAGGTGTTAGACTGTGGCATTTGTCGTGTATGGTTGGTGGAATACACCATGGTATTGATATATACAGACCCTGACATATGACAAACCGTTATACAGTGAACAGAAAATAATCGTTGTATCGTTTCAGGTACGCTTGGAAATGCACACAGAGCAATATTTTGCCGATTCCAACGATGCTTACGTGTGGATTTACGAGCCGATACCCGTGTACTATTGGTTCTTTGGTACTCTGGTGGTGTTGGGAGCGATAGGCATATGTCTCTTCCCTCTTTGGCCTCTGACGATTCGTCAGTGCGTATATTACATAACCGTCGCGGCGGCCGGTTTCTTTGTCTTCTTACTAGCCCTCGCGGTAATGAGAAGTATAGTCTTCTACACGGTGTGGATATTAACCATGGGCAGACACCATTTCTGGCTATGGCCGAATCTCGCCGAGGATGTCGGTTTCTTCCGCTCGTTCTGCCCGTGCTACCAGGCAAGTAACAGCAATAGCTCTTAAAAATGTATCAATCGCGATCTATTATCAATTTTAATTGATAACTTGACTGAAAACCACAACTCTTGAGTCGTGGTTTTATTTACACTTGCACTCAGGCATCATAAGTCATAGAATTTTCACTGAAAAAACGTCTTGAAATAACTTCCGTTGTCTTTTAAGGTGATGTGCAACCCTTCATTCGGTAACAAAAACTGTAATGAACTTTTCTCAGGCTTGATTGACCTTTCGGATAAAGAGAAGAACGGCGAACTGAGTTTTATAATTTTATAGTTTTTGACGTTCTCGTCTTTAATTCGTAAGATGAATCGCGGTGGAGAAATTTGGCGAAGGGCAAATTTTGCTATCTCTTATGGTGAACTGAGACATTCTACTTGTAATACATCGTCTTACATTTTTTTATTGTCTCAGAACGTTAATTTAAAAAAAAAAACGTCAATCTTTTATTTCGCAGTACGAATATTTTGGACCTGGAAGCAACAGTGAGAATAAGTCGAGTAAAAAGAAGAAGCACAAGAAGGACAAAGATTCGGACGGCGAGGACGGCGTTCAGTCACAATCGTAAGAGTAATTCGTATGAAATTACATGAATATCGTCACGAATTTACTGTAATTATATGTCTGCAATGAATATCGTTAAAACAGCTTCAGGGAGGATGATAAATCTGAGAGGGAAGAGGCAGCGCCAACCGAGAAACCAGCGATATTGGTGGAGAGAAGAAATAACGCGGCCGAAGTGAACAGCGAAGACGTCAGCGGAGGCGAGGAAGGTTCGGAGAGTGAAAAATCTAACACAGGAAGGGACTTCGAGATGGTTCAGCACACCGAGCTCGATGACAAGTAGAAATCTTCGTTTCCTACTTGGCTCAGGCTCGCTGCCACTGGATTGTACATCTCGACGAGCGCTATTGGCGCGTGTCGTTACTCATTAATTTAATCTCTGAACTCGGGCTCGAGGGACAACTAGCTTCAACGCAAAATCGACGCGATAATATTCATAAATAGTTACATAACGTTATGGTGAAACGTTAAATATTGAAAATACATACGGGCAGTCACAACGGTGACGTAATGCAGTGAGCTACTTTGAAATTATTGCATTAAGGTACTTCCGGATTTTCTAATTATTTTTCGACATTGGAATATAATTTTTGTTTTTGTTTTTAATAGTGCTGATTCGTTTGTGGCTGGTACTGCTTCCGAATAACAGAAAAAGGAAAAGAATTCACGAGAAAACATTGCTGCACATTTATTAGTATTATTTTTTATTTATTTTTACAAGTGACAGGAATATCGGCACAAATTCAAAAGTGGTATTCCGATTTCGAAATTTCGTCGTCAAATGAAGACACTGCACCTTAAGACGATATAACGCACGACTTTTGTCTCAGATAGGCGTAATTGCGAGCGCGATAGCTTCATCTTCCTATCCCAAATTATGCCGCCATGGATTATCCGTCGGATAAAAAACGAGAAAGATGCTCCGGAGAATTGATAGAGGAGCGTAATGTTCTCAGCTTTTTTCCAACGGATCAACCTCGAGAGAAAATTTACATCATAGTTTTTGTTATCGATTGACTATTGTCATATCAGTTTAATGCAATAATTTAGAAAAGACTCGGTGCAGACTTCTGCAACTTGGTTTGTCAAGGTATTTGCTCGATGTTGTCGAGTGCTGGAGACTGCAATAAATTAGGATTTGAATGGGAATGGTTGATTGTTCGTACGCGCCGATGACGGCGGTCGCAGAGAGAGAAGCTAGAATTCGGCCGAGTCCGATGAAGTTTTTTAGTTTTAGCAAATATAAGAAACAAGAGAGTGAAAAACGTTCCGAAACTCTGTTCTTGAGGATATGATTTTTCAGAATTTCTTGTGTTTAGGGCACGGTCGACTAACGAAGTGCAGGAAGATTAGTTTTTCTCCTCGTTGTCGTCGCCATTGTCGTATGGATAGTAGTAGCAACAGCTTCAGCAGCTGAGATAGCGATAGTTAATAATCGTTGTCGTCGTCGTCGCCGGGTGTCTTGTTACAAATTATTATTAATCGTTGGTATACAGAGATTTATAAATATAATAGAATCAAGTGCAATCGCTCGTCGACCGTTTCGCGCGAATTTTTTCCACGAGAACAGAACTTGGCTCGTTCGACGCTCCTGTACACGCTACAGATTATAATTTATATTTTTATGTGACAACTCCAATGATGACTATTACATTATATGGTAGACCGCGTGGTATATCCATGTAAACGAAATAAAGGATCAAAATGGTGAATCAAGTTTTTTTAAAAATAATGTTCTAGAGATAAATCCTCTATCCACTTCTACTCTATTCTTTACGTCCGTAAATAATTGAGTTTCATTTACAGAATATCGTAATAAAATAGTACTTAAGAGTGCAAAAAAGCGGGCTTTCGTCAAAGGTTGTGCAATTAGCCTAACAACCGTTTCGCCAGCCTTCTGTTCATGCTGAGTGTGGTTCCTTTGGTAATAAAAAAATGCACATAACGTGCAATTCAAATAAACATTTGAATTTTAAAAAACTCCTGATTGGATGGTGATATTTATATTGGGAAAACCTCGGTTGGGTTTAGTGGCGTAGCCCCATTGGGCGGTTCGGGAGGAGGGATCAAAGTCCCCCCGAATGAAAAAAAATCCTTTCAAAGTTTTGCCTACCTATGCGAAGAAAAAAACTATTCAATATCACTTTTCCATCCACAAAATATTTACCCAAATACTAGTTGTCCAGATTTGTTTCGAAAAAGTGCGCAAAAAAATAACTAGCGTGTCAGGAAGAAAATAGCCGATTCAAGCATGCGCAGTATTTTTCTCATGTCTAACTACAAAAAAACCGCTATTTTCGTCACACTTTGCAATCACGAAAATGGGTACTTTTTGTGCATATGTTGCACAAAATATATTCTTCATCTTCGTAAGATTATTCGTTTAACCATTTTCTCTTTTTACATTGACCAGTGTCACCTCTTGAGATTAATTTTTGTAGAACAAACAATTTAGGACCGATTTCTTCACCGACGGATAATCTTTAAACCTGATTATCTGCCGGATAAATTTATCAGTTTCTTATCCGAAGATGAAGAAATAGGTCCTTAATATATATGTTAAACCTTCAGGTATAAGTGATGGATTGTGTTGTAAAATTCCGAAATAATTTAAAGGATTACATTAAAGTATATTTTCTTTCATTGTATAAAATGAAACTTATTATATACAGACGGATCGTTCTTACACACAAAAATAGACTACTCTGTTCGTTGTCAATCAAAAGATCTCCGTCTCTGAAGGGTTAACGATAATTGTTTTTTTTTTATTTGCTGGGGATTATTTAGTTACTTGGATTACGATTTGCATTAATTTTTTAGATTTTTTCCTTTCAGAGTCGTTCATTAATTACATTTTAATTAAATTATAATAAATTCAACAAAATAATTCACCAGTATTTATGCCTGACAAAACGTTTTAATTGAGATGAATTCTTCGAGAACGACTGACTGTCGTTTCACATTGACCGATGTCAGGCGGTAAATTCGAATTTTCTATTAAGTGAGATGAGTCAAGAGTTCAATGAATTTACGCTGATGTCTCGAAGCATTGCATTACACATTGCTGCGTATGGATTTAAATTGACGAGTTGAGTTCGCGCGAAACTCGAGCCACCTCGAGCCGCGAGTTCAAAATCTTGTCGAGCTTCTTCAGTGCGACCGGCACAGCGATGAAGAACACCACGTTGACACAAGGCTTTGATTCCAGCGTTGCCCCGACCTTTGCTCAGCTCTACCGCCAGATTTAAATCCTTCAGTGCATCTATTCGGATAATAAAAAGGATAAATATCGTCTGTTCTATTCATATCTTCTATTGAGGTGAAGCGAAAGACTCACTCCGCGCTACCGGTGTGTGAGAGAGCACCATAGGGATTACGCAAGTGCGATAAAGAGCACACCAGGTGTCACGTGGTACGAAGTGGAGTGAGTCTTTCGCCTCGCTTTAAGACAATACGCTATATGTTGTCTGCCTCTCTCCGTTCGTTGTACTAGCGAGAGAGATAGCAACATTTTCCCATCATGATTGATCTTTCGGATAAAAAATGAGAACGCGCTGTAAGACGCAGTTCACCATTTTTCTCTTTTATTCTAAACATCAATCGTAACAAAGAAATTTACATTACAGTTTTTATTACCGACCGAGGGGTAGCACATCATCTTAACGTTATGTGTTTCAAATTCCTGTCGGTCTTACTCGCTCCACTGTGATTATCAATGGCTCAATCTCACTAGCACTCATGGTAATTCAGTCGGTATAGCACATCACCTTAAGAAGAAACTGTAGAGATTCTTCAAGTTTTTACAACTGCAGAGATATAGGCGCAAATTTAATGCAGTTTGCATTTTGTTCAACTTTAAACCTATTTAGATTGTAGAAAATTTCATCTAATGTCTTCCGAGATATACACGGAGAATAATATTTTTTAAAAATCATCATCACAATAGCTTTTGATTCATCTTTTCTAAAATTTTGTATAGTTTCAAGGTTCAGGAAAACTCTCCTTAAAATTTGACAATGGCATCAGAGCGTAGATAACTTCGAGTAATTATTCAAAAACGATGAAATTATTATAAATTCTTTTTAATAAAAAGAAAATTATTTTAGATAATTAAGCTTTAAGATATTTATTATTGCTTGTTTCTAGAAACTATTCTAAGCTATTTGATCACGCAGTGCCAACTTGACTACTTTAAATTTCAATCTTATAATTTGGTAAAAGTTTCTCATCTTTTACCGTCGTCTCTTCCAACAAGTCGAAGTGCTTGCGCTCTGTCGTTCAAAACTACAGAGGATCTTGGAGCTCTCGTCCTGGCTTTGTCAAATAGTTCGAAAGCTTCCTCGAAATTTCCTTTTTCCGAAGCTTCTATAGCTCGCTCAATGATCTTAGTAACATCCTCAGGCAGATTGTCCTTTTCACAATTCGTTAAATCCCCAGAATCTTCCGAATTCTCGTAGGAAGAAAATCTCGATCCCATTAGCTGAAGCGGATCGAAGATCACATTCAGCACTGCTTTATCGTGTTCACTCAAACGTTGCATGATTCGAACTGGTATGGCGCGTATCAACGATCTTACTACTAGCCTCGACACTACTTTCGTTCTTCGTCGTCCTGAAAACCTGTTCGACTCTATCTTCCAAGGAAACTTAGACGGGCTTCTACGGTAAACAATGTTGCGCAACATATAAAAATCTCGTGAGACCTCCGGATCGACGAGTATTCAAATTACACAGAAAAATGTTATCCATCTGTAAATTATTTTCCTTTAACTGCGCCACTCATTTCATTTCAACGGTTGGATATTCTCGAGAAAAGGTTTTGCGCTTTTTTAAACAGATTTTCGTAATCGTGAAAAAGAGAAAAAACTATTTTTTCTTTCAAGTCAAATTATTCAGAAAACTATTGGACGGTAAATGAAAAATTTTTTATCCAAATAAGTAGAAAAACCTTTCTTCTAATCGAGAAAGACAAATTGTTTATCTTTCAATTTTTTGAACAAAGTGTTACAAACTGTACGTTGTCGAAACTCTGGCAAGTACTCCTTCGATGATTGCGGTGAAGATCACCTATAACGCTGCAGACTGGGATGCTTGAAACATAGAGAGTCTGACTCGACCACGAGGCAACGTTAACGGCCCATAATTCATTTGGGGATGGATATAATAAATATTGTACGCGGCACGTCGGAGTCATACCACTCGTCGTATGGAAAGACTTTGGTATTTCGCGTACACCGTCACATACAAGATTTGTTGAAGAGCGAGAACGACCGAGAGAAACTTGTACAAGGAGTCAACGAAGCAAAAGAAGAAGAAGAAGAGGAAAGATGAAGAAAGAGCGAGGAGTACGGAGATACGTAAAGGAGCGTACAACATGAAGCGAAAAACTTCTTTCCAGCGTTCTGTGCACGAATGCACGATTTTATGCGTGGAGTCAGTGAAAAAAACAGCGAAAAGGAACGAGGAAGAAGAGAAAGAGAAGAGAGAACGACGTTCGGTACGAAATACGTCAAGATAAAAAAAAATGAACGCGGTTACCCAAGCGCCGTGGACGACGGCTTTGTCGTTTGTGGCTATGAGCAGGAGAAAGAATAATAATGAATAAATTTAAAAAGGGAGGCTTCGCTCGCCATGAAGTTTCAAAGCAACTCTCGAGTTCTCGCTCGCAAAACTTTGACTTCATCGCTCGGGTCTTTGCGCCCTTCACAGCCCGAAATTCTTGGCTTGTATGCGGGCATTCAGCGGGCTACAGATTTCGCCGACCGGTTTTCTCCGCAACTGGACTCGTATAAAATGCCGAAGGCCAGATAGGGCCGGAACCTACGGTCCCAAAGAACATTTGGAGTTCATCGATGTCGTCAGACGATACGCAAAACTTTTGGAAAATACTTCTTAAAATATAGTTTTTCTTTCTTTATCAGAGCTAACCGTTATTCCCTAAATAATGAATCAAGCAATGTTGACCCTCCTCCGCATTTTCCTCAGACATAGTCATTAAGCTCAAGGAATTTATCCTATTTTTCAGCTGAAGTTTACTATTTTATTTACAGCTTATGCCCGATGTGAGGGACCGAAGAACCAGGAAGAGAAGACACCGGCGACAACGCGCAGACAGTTCAGCACGCTATATGGCATTTCCTCTTTAATAAACATAAGTCGTACGTTTCACGTCAACAGTCTAACTCCCTCGATTCATTCTTAGTTATCGCCTTTCTCACTCTCTGCTTTTCGCTTCTATAGATGCCGGAACAGCAGGCTTTCGTTGGAATGAAGGAATTCGTCGTTCTCTTCTAACCGAATATTCTCCGCTCAATTAATCTTCGGGTAACGTTCAACATTTTTACTTTTTAACAAAGAATTTTATCTAATTAAATTCTTTAAATCTAATAGTTCTGAAATATTGTGCAAAAAAAAAAACGAATTGCGGCGTCTCAGTCAGTTGAACTTTATGTGGTGAATTTTAATCACGTACATTAGCTTCCATTATAATGAAAGAAAGATAGATGGCGAAAAAAAAAAAACAAATAAACTAACTAGAGGTGCTCATTTCTGATTCTCAAATTTTCATTTTTCAAATTTACCAATATTTTCGTAAAATTTATAAAAAACATTTGTTGTACATTACATAAATTTGTCAATCTTGCCAAATCATATTGATTTATTGGTATTTTTGTCAATATTGCAAGCTTTGTCTTGAAAATTGCTCAACGATGCCCTACAAAATTTTATTTCGAAGCCAAGAAAATTATAGTCTGACCCAGTTGGATTTCAAGTTGTCCATAGTAGTCACAAACATTATCTGACATTGCAAATAAATAAATAATAAATAAATACTAGGAGAAGTATTCATTTCGGATTCCCAGTTGGAAATTCGAAATCCCTGTACGATCCAAAGAATTATTTCAAATCCCACATATAGAATTCAACATTTTTATCCTATAACCATAGTCACACGCGAGCACGAGAGCTCACATCTACGTAATATTATCTCCATCTCCCCGCAGCTCTCTTAATATTTTCATCTACGCCAATACGGTCGTCGTTGATGAAAACCGATCGTCGATTGTGATCCCGGGATATCCACGAATCGGCCCAGTCGCCGCGGGTTTTCGTTGAGGATATACGACGTAAAACTTTATCGAGTGTTGGTCGAAACCGGTTGCGCCTTGGGACGATAGCCTATATATACAACACGGGCTACCCAGCTTGCGTTCGCCACTATGGCTTTTAGGGTTCCCGGAATTCCCATCCTTCGCAGAGTCTCCATAGACATTCCATCTATTCTTTTCGTACTCCTACCGTCCTACCCATGCCGCACTGTTCTAGGGGCTGGAATTTTCATAAAACTATGCATAAGCACGTTCACACATATACTTAAAAAAATGAAGGTATACTCCACGGTTTGCATGGCTGGGAATCCCGTTTGAGTATGCAATCTTTGTGTACCCCTTATCGCTACCGCGAAAGACCAGCAGGGCCTTAGGCCCTGGTTCTGGCACAGTCTGCCAGCGTTGTGCGTGGGCATCAGGTTGCGTAATCGAATAGTAATCCCACAGGAGCCATAAGCTCTGTAAAACTATAGTCGGCTACACACGAGCGCTTATAGCCTTGCTAACGGAGAAAGTTCACGAAACTCGCGTACATTAAGATCGATCGTTACGCACATCTATGGAAGCATTGAAAACACACAAAAAATAATAACAGTCGAGTGACTCGACTATGTAGAGCTCCTCGCATATATACGTTCCACCGAGTTATTATCTTCCAAGTTTTCTCTTTCTCCGATTTGGTAGAGGAAAGTTGAGATATATCCGCGGCTCATTCCCTCAGCGACCTACGAGACTTTTGTCACATTACTTTTTTTTCTGCATCAACTGTTGACGAACGTCTCGGGCAGATATGTAAATTTATCTTCCGGCGGTGACGATCGACGCATTGCCCCTTTGGGCCTCTCTCTCTCTCTCTCTCTCTCTCTTTCTCTTTCTCTTTCTCTTCGGGTCCTTTTGCCTTCTTTCTTTCTCGCTCTATATATTCCATAACGGCGTCTCCGTCGCTCTCTCTTTCGCCAGGTAGTATTATTCGCTGCTCCAGAGGTTGTCTTCTCGCTTCGTGCACAGCGAGCAGCCTTCGAGAGATCCTCGCCCCTCTCATCCGCCGCCACCGCCAGCGGATCCTCGCGACTCCTCCTCGGCCCGTAACGGATAGGCTTCGTTCCAAGCATGGTTTCTCGTATACGTACTATAGCTGTAATCGAGTTTACAGCGCGTTTTCCATCGTCCGCCTCGAGAGTTCTTCAGTCCGCTTTCGAAGCTTCGGACTAGCGGTCGTGCAGTTCCCTTCTCCGACCTCTCGATTCTCAGTGCGTGACTCTACCGTCCTCCTTAAGTGATGTTCCGTCTGACAATTAGATTCTACAATGAAATTGTGAAAACTTTTCTCTGATTCATCGCCTTAATTCGTGGAAATTAATCGATGCAGCAAATTTTACGATCCAACGGCAACCGGACTGTCACGCTGCTGTCACAGAACAAAATTAGGAAAAAAAACCCAGCCGTGAATCCACGAAACTTGAGAATTCAAAAAAAATCTACGGAAGGAGACAAGGGCCGAGCCAACGCATTAGAGAATCGAGGATGCGAGTTCGCAAACGAATAATAAGGCGTATCGGGACGATAATCTGCCGGTGATAGTAGCTCGTGGGACGATAGGAGAGGACAATATGAGACTGAGCCCGATAGTACTGTCAGCAGCGACCGCGTGGCTGACTCCCAGCGCGAGCTGGTGCACCGCGGTCGCTGGAGCTTCAAGCACACACGATATCAGACCGGATCCCGATATTCGAGAGGATTCGAGGGAAACGAGTGGCATAGGTGTGGCTTATCCCGCCGGTTATCATCGTCATCACAATGTTAATCACGCGACTGCCGAACTCTCGACAGAATTTTTTCTGGTCCCGGATGTCGCAGACAAGAACGGCGACGATCTTGCCAGTGTCGCAAGTGTCATAAGTATTCCTACGCCCAATCGGACAATTTCGATTTATAGAGGGACCGGCAGCAGGACCGTCGTCGGCGGGATTCCGACTAGAAACGGAGGATATCCGGTAGACGATAGCGCAAGAATCCCAGCGGGTAACGGAGGAGGTGTCGGTGTAGTTTCCGTCGCGACGCAACCTCTTCTTAGGCAACGCTCCTGGGCCCTTCCTCTTGCCGCTCTCAGCGCCGCTGCCATGCTGCTAATGGCCAGTTTCGAGATATTCGTTCTCCTCAAGGTCTGTTTAAGACGGTGGACCTGGGATGGCAAAGTCTGTACAATGAGATCGGATAAAGAGAAAACTAAATAAAACCGTTTTATTCTGTAGTCTCTTTATTCTGGTTTCAAAACACTGGTAGAATTTCTTCATTCGCAATCATTGAAAACAGATCCGCTGTATTTATGTGAATCTTTTTTTATAAAGAGATCGTACCAATGAGTTAAACATTTTTTAGAGATTTCTGGAAGTCATTTTTACAAAAGGAAGTAAAAACGGTGGCAAAATAAATTTTTCTCGTCTAATTCTAGAAATAATTGGAGCCAAGGTTTTTTTTAATCAATCCGAGCATAATTCACAATTAAAGATTTTCGATAAAAATCGTTTTTGCAAAATTGAAGTCATTTAGAAAAAAAAAAATTGAAAATTCAGAGTAAAATTGAAATATCGACTAATCGATAAATGCAATATAAAATTTAACGCTGCAAATTAGTAAAACATCATTTCACAAACAGAACGAGCTTTTATTAAATTTTCATTCAGTAAATAAATTATAATAATGAATTAATTTACTAAAAAAAAATAGAAAATTAAGACTTTTTTTTCAGAAAGTGTCAATTGATGTAATAAAAATATAAAATATTGTAAAAACGATTTTTGTTCTATAAACGGCTTTAAGTTGATATGCTACACGTCGTCGTCTCTCCCAGATCGTTTATGTGTGAGAGAGAAAAAGAAGATATTCTCACAGCACATTTTTTATACCGATCGAGTGGTAGCACATCGTCTTAAGGGGAGGCGAAACTTACTCAGTGGGTAACTAAAACTGTAAACAATAGCATTTCATTCTACTGGTGTGTGATAGAGACAGCTATATAACATACTACCAGCGCCTCTCGCGGAATTCAGGTGAGGCGAAGCTATACTAATTCAATCTCGTTCGCACTCATGCATATTTCGCCATGTCTTCATACAGCTTAGCCATCGGCCGTGTCTCGTGGATTTATTTTTCGAGATTATCAACAATAGTTGATATGCACGGTTAAGGTACTTTTTCGTTTCTAAATCGCAATCAGAATGCGTGTAATGTGTGTGTTTTTGTGCTGACTTGGGGGTGACGAACGGCGTTTTTTTCATTTTGTGCCTTAAATCATTTTATAAGGTCATTTCATTACAGATACCTGTGGATAATTAATTTGTAATTTTTTTTCTATTTTCAAAATTCTACGTTTGTCACCCAAAAGGTTCATGTTTTTACAGTCTGTTGACCAAATTTCATTTTATTGTGTTCAGTGTAGAACGAGTAGGTGTGTTCCGAGAATTAGATGCGTGGTGTGGAGGTTTCGCCTCACCTTAATCTGTTGTGATACTACTCGGTCGATAACAAAGGGTATAATTCAAATTTCACCGCCACGATCGATCTGGCGGATAAGACCCGAGAATGTCGCCCTCCATCTAACATTTTTGTTAGGACGATGTTCTCTTCATTTATCCGACGGTTAATCCTTGGCAGAATAAATTCGAAATTGGAATAGTAGTTCCATCGCTCTCGCACCTATAGATGTTTTATATAATCTTAACAGCATGGAAAAAACCTCCTTCGAGTCTCATCGATCGCTATATCACAGCTTAACTTATTTTTCAAGCCAAGCATTCATTTTTTCAGTATTTTACCTATCAACATCACTACTGGTGACAAATTGAGTTTTTTCATACAAATGGTCAGTAGATGGAGCATTGTCGCGAATTGGGATATTAAAGTATATCGTAATAATAACCTCTGGACCAGATGGGTAACAAAAGTTCCCAGGTCTGCCATTTTTCTATATTGATCGTTAAAAAAAAATAGTTCACAGATATATAAATCGGTGTGGAGATGACAAGGTGTGCAAATTTGAATTTTGCACATTGCATCCTCGTGATTCTCCCCAACACACAGAATCTCCTCTACGGGTAACGATTATCTCAATTCTGACTTCCTCATAGAGGAAGTAGTATTAAAATTTTCAATAAAAATGAAAATGAAGTAAAATTGCAAATTTCATAAAGTTAAAACCCCTCAATCGATTCTCACCAAATTCAAGACCGAGTATTCTTGTACCCTAGCTAATTTCTATGCCAAATTTCAGTTTGATAGATGGACATTTACGAAAGTTAGAGCAAAAAAAGATTTTTTTCAAAAAATTACAAAAAATCATGGTTCAATAAAATCTGAATGTCTTGATCGATTCTTCCCAAACTTAATACCGAACAATCTTGTCCCCCTGGACTATTCTTGTAGAAAGTTTTTACTCGATAGCTAAAAATTTACGAAAACTAGAGAGCGGACATCCTCTTTTCGAAAAATTCAAACAATCATAAAACGAGGCACTCGTTAGCGATTTGAGCGAAAATTGCAGTAAACTGACGGGGGTTGCGATCCGACCCGTTTACAAAGTTTCAAAATTATTAAGTAACTCGTTCTCGAGATATACTCATCGCAATTTTCGAAACTCCTCACTCACACACACGCGCGCGCGCGCGCGTACACACACAACCGCACGCACGCACGGAATTTTTTTCTAAACATGATTTCTCGACGTTTTGGGATTTTAAAAATCAAATCTCGAGGAAATTTTAACTCACGAAAACATAACATCTGCTATGAGGAAGCAAAATACCATAAAATTTGTAGCCGGTAAAATTACGGTACAATAACTTGTAATTGCCATTTTTTTACATAATTAATTTTCTCAAAATTTAGTGTCGTTGAATTACGGTCACAATATATATTTTTTTCAATTTACCGTTAAAAGTATTTCACCTATATCATTGTAAAATTATCGACAACAAATTTTTTCCCTAAATTTACCGTTAATATTTTGGTAAATTGACAACACGTTCACATATAGACGGAACCTTCTTAAGCAGGTTCGTATTTTTTTTTACCATAAAGTATTTTACGATCGGCGAAAAGACGATAAAAATACCGGTCACGTTTACCGGTTACAATTATAGATTGGTGAATTTATTTCGTACACCAACGCTGAGTTCTCTGAGCGCATCGTGGAAAAATAAATTAAGAGGAGGCTCACAAATCACGTGATCTATGGTCCGTGAATCGGCAAGTGTAAAAGAGATAGAGCTAAAAATTTCGACATTTTTCTTAGGCCCATATTTATTGATAAATGTCGGATTCGTGGAGCACATTCCATGTTACATTCGCGTAACGAACTCCACAAATTCCAATGATCCTTAAAAAATCTGTGTTCAAGAAAATTGTGTTAAAAATTTTAAGGGAAGTGTCGGTATCGAGCAGCACCTTAATGCAATGGTCAAAGCACAATAAAAACAGGAGGTTGAATATAGAAGTAAATAAAACGAAGTAATATACAGAAAATAAGTAATTAAGTATACAAGCAACGAATTGAGGATGATGAAATCGTGTGCCCCTATGAAATTAATAGAGCTTGGTATAATCGTTCACGGCGATACGGTTTTCGTCGGCTTGTTCTACTTCGACAGGCTCCAATAATTTCTCTCTTAGACGAGTACGAGCGTTCGCTGCTGTATTAGTCGCATTGCTCATATATGCATAAACTACGAGCATTGAAATAACTTTTTTCCATGTTCGACGTGTAGTGCGTGTACCATGCGTGTCTTGGCATCTGATCTACACCCTGTTACCTCGAGCGAAACTTTAAGCATTGGTTTGTTCACAGACGAGAGCAGCCGCACCTAGCAGACGACATCTCTTTCTTGGTCAAGCTCTGCTCTTAGGACTATTCCTTCTTGCGGGCCTCTCAGCTGCCGCATCGTTCACGCCGAATCCTTTGACTTGCGCTGCCTTTCGGCTTGTTGGACTACCGGCAGCTCTTGTATTTGCGACGCTTCTCGTCAAGTGCGTCTTTCTTTTATCCCTCAACAGCGGCGTTTATCTTCCAGCTCCATATCAGGTAATACATTAGTAGATTTTAATCGAATGATTTACGTTTTTTTTTATTGATTTCAATTTTTTCACTTTTCGGCAGGTTTTAAGGTAATGTAGTACTATACTCGGTCGGTAAAAAATAACTGTAATGCAAATTTATCTGCCATGATTGATCTTTCGAATAAAAGATGAAAATGGTGAATTACGTCTTAAGGTTCTACAGTTCACCGATCTCATTTTTTATCCGAAAGATTAATCGTAGCGGAGAAATCAGCGATGATAAAGTTCTGCTTTTTCTCTCGCACGTATGGCAATCGGAGATTAACCGATTATCCATCTAGTGACATCAATTCTTAAATCTATTGAACAACCATAACATACTTAATTCATTTCTCAATATCGAATATGAGGTATTATCTGTCAATTCAGCAACTTATTTTTTGACGATCAGATATTCCTAATAGTTAGCCAGATTTTACTACCACTTGGGAGTACTTACTGTGTATTTTTATCAACATTTTTTACCAAAAATTTAAGAGTTGCACTTTAAAAAAAAACATTTTATACAAAAAAATTATTTTTTAAGCATATATGTATTTTTTTATCCAATGCGACACGTGGGGGTTTACTTCAAATATTATAGAATTTATAGGAATGTGTACGGAATCTTAACCCGCTGAGAGCAACCATATTTCTTTTTACTTTATCTGGGCAACCTTGGGTAGTGCATTACCCATTTTTTTCTTTCCTCATAATTTTAGTTCACATAAAAAATTTTCAACTCACAAATAATGAAATCGAATCGTCAGAGTCTCAAGAGTACGATGGTGAATGTGCCAAATTGGTATGTCAACTTTAGATGACATAACAAAAATTAATAAATTAGCGCCGCACAACAACTGTTTCCCTACCAGGGACGACGCTTTGAAATGGGGTCTGGGCATACTGCCCAGGTTGTTCCCAGAGTGTTAAAAAAAATCGGCAGTATTGGCATCAAATATTTATATATTCGATGTCCCACTACCGATTTTTTTCGGGAGTTCTACACACATTTCTATTGATTCTGTAATATTTCAAGTAAAATTCGTAGTAGTTCTAGTAAAATCTGCCTAATTATGAGAAATATCTGAGCAGGTAAAGAAAAAAGTGTTTATACTTGACACATTTTCGAGCGACTTTTGAATATAATTATCCATCGTCGATATCCCTCGTGATTTTTTTTGATAAATATAAAAATGGTTTATCTGATAAAACTAAAAATTGAACAATACAAATCAGACTATTATCACAGTATGCAAGTGCAAAATCGTAAGAAGTAATTATACAGAACTTGTAAATAGTTATCAAAAATTTTACTCAAATTTGTGATGTACACAGGCTCTCGTGCTAGTTTTCGCGGTTCTCGTTCAAGTGGCGATTGTCGGCCAATGGTTCTACGGCGAGTCTCCAGCTGTAATTCAAGTGCGGAGTGGCGAGAGGAACTCGACTCTGTCGTGCTGCAAGACACCTGTGGGTCAGACGGTCGCTTCTCTTGGGTTAGTGAGCGTTTTGTAAATTGTCATGAGCTCCTTGATTAGATAATTTCATAAACTATACTAAAACTTTAACAGATCGATAATTTCTTGCGTCTGATGATAGAATTAAAAAATGTCCCGTACGTGTAGAATTCAAGGGTTCCGACTGTACAAAAAAAAAAAACAACCGATTGACTATTCGTTTCCTATCGTAACCTAGCTATGACTTGTCCCTCCACGGAAAAGAAATATATCCGACATGTAGAACTTTCACTTATTTTTATATTGAAAATATATATGAGATATATTCAAAAGTATATACTCAAAGGGATGGCAACAAAAATGCTTTCATTGAAATGACACTCGTCTCGATTCCCCTTCTCATCTTTCATTAATCTCAACTCCTATCAACGACAATCGCTGGATTTCAATTTCGAAAACGTTAAAACCCCTCGCGTCCAAGTCCCATCAACCCGCTAATCGAACGTCGCTGATCGAACCGACGTCGTTCGATCTACGCGCTTAACTCTCGTTCTGCACATCTCTACTGTCAAGATCTCGTCATAATAAGAGTCGTATAGACATAAAAACAACGGGATTTGAATGCAAAAGGAGTCGAATCTCTGAAAAATTGGCCAATTTTTCCACCACCGATTTATCCAGATACCACGAGAGTTGGACGCGAAGCGAAGTAAACCGATTACGAATGGACTACGCCATAGATCTCAGCGACGTCAGGACATGAATGTAATCATCAATGAATAAAAAAAATATTTATCTCGATAATCCGTTTCGTGAAATCGAACAATAATCATAGACGAAATTAATAAATTCGTATACAAGAAAGTAACTTACTTAGGTGCAGATACCAAGATCTCAGAAAAACTGGCCTCTCGGACTTATTAATTGATGCGCTAGCCAATGCACGGTTAAGCGGTCACCCATCCGAGTAGCAGAAGCACAGAATGCTCCTTAACTTGGGGGGGGGGGGGGGGGTGTCGCTGGAACCGCACACCGGTTGCTCAACCAGCAATGTTGGTATATGAGCAAAAGTAATTTTCAATATTTATTATTGGCTCAAAAATGCAATCAAATTTTGAAAAATAATTAATAAGTCTTTTGATTAGTTAGATTAAATTTTTTTAAATTATGCACAATATTTGTCGACATAACAGAAAGGAATAATCGACTTGACGTATTTTGTCTTTATTCCATGATTGATCTTGAGTGTATTTTATGATTTTTTTTTCAACATCAATATCGGAATCTTTAAGCAAAACTCTACTGTTTACGTTCTACTGTCTCAACTCGATATTCTCTGTGCACAGATATCCCGGCATCCTTCTGTTCGGTGTCGCCTGTCTGGCGGTACGTGCTCGAGGTGTTCGCGACAACTACAGGGAGGCGGCGTTCATCGGTCTGGCGGTTGGTCTCTCACTTCCGGTTTGGATAACGAGTGTGATAGGTTCACTGACCGCTCTCGAGATTAATCGCGAGGCTTGGTTAGCCTTCGGTCTTCTATCGACGTCGATCCTCGTTTTTCTTACCATGTTCCTGCCTAAGGGTCGTCAACTCGCATCATTGGGACGGGATGGTCAAGTGGCTGCGGCCTGCACCGCTGCAATACGAGAGCGCGAGGATCAATTGAGTTCTTTACCCGCCAGTGGATATTCTCCATCTTTCTTTCACTTCAAGCCCGCCGAGGGTTCTCTCAAGAGAAAGATGCATTATCAAAGCGCAGGTTATATTCTTTGTTTTTTAATTTCTGTGTTAAATCGCTTCTCATTTTGCCGCTTTGGTTCTCACTGAGCTAATGCTTTCCGCATTCTACATAAGGGAGAATGTAGCAACGACGTACAATCTTATTGTAAACGATTCTAAGTGGATATCGTCGTGGGACATGTAAAACAAAGTAAAGCGTACTTCCATAGATATAGAATTCAACTTAGACGAGTCATACTATCAACTGTTGGCCGAAATAGTTGCAGCTCCGAATATTTATTGGTCTGACCAATCACTTGTTGTTCCAACCAGCTAATTAGTTGGCTCAAATAACTGATAAATAACAACTTGAATCAACCAATTTGTTGTTTGGCACAAGTAAATAATTATCCGGAGAATATTTAACCATTGAGTTATTCCCGACAACTAATTTCTTTTATTCTCTGTACAAGTAGTCGAACTGTTAGCACATATGCAACATATCTTTAAAAAACCTCGTCTCAATGTTTAAAAAAATTATTTACTTTCAAAATAAGCTGCCGGTTGCTCACTGTCGCATTATGAGAGTTCGCCGTTTCTTCATTTTCCCGCATTCTACAATTTGTACAATAACTCTATTAACAAATGTGGTTGTTCGTGATCGATACCGCAGATCGAGTCGCACTCGTCTCATCCGGAATTCCAGGATGCAGCGCGTGCAGACACGGAGGCAGTCCTGTTTACTCAGAAGCTGGTGAGAAATTGATATTAAAAAGTGTCGTTATATCGACAATATACTTTTAACTACTACCTATTTCTCTCTTTTTGTTCCCAAGAATTTGTCTTTGGTTAAAAACGGATGAAGATGCCGTTAAACACTTTGGTACGCATTATAGTGTGCTTCCTGCGCGAGGATCCAACCATCCTCGGAGCGTATATCTAGCGAGCGTAAAGTTACGATGAAACTGACGATAAACAGAGCTCGGATAAGATCTACGTACTGAACGCATTGCATTACAGTCTCTCATTGTTCAACTGCTTTTAACTCGTCAATTTATAGCAGTGAGTGGGAACTCGCGTGATTGATCCATTTAACGCTTACCAATTGTACTACAAAAACACGCAGAGAATTTTAAGTAGTTCACCAGTAAACTGATAAACATAGTAACTTGAAACAATTTTTTTTTGCTTTATGTTGTGCGAGCACATTTTACTGCTTCGATTAAGACTAATAAAACGGGACTTGAACGTACTGTTTAGAAGACAATTGGAGTCCAAGATGGCAACTCACAAATAAACAGAATTTCCATAAATTCTACTTACGTGAGAGCATAAAAATAATATTTTGTTGATTAGGGATTCTAATAAGCAGCATAACACTTTTTTCTGGCGTCACCATTTTAAAGTTTAACTTTTGTCATCTTCTGTCTCTCTAGCTGAGTTTCCTATACACGATCACATAATCTCACGTTTGTAAAAAAAAATATCAACGTAAATCTACGTTAATTTCGGATGACTTGCAGTGATAAAAAGTCACAAATTCATGCACATCTAGTACATTTTGTTATGGTGATACATGCTGGAATATAATATTTCTCCATGATTTTCGAAAAGTGTGTCATTGATCATTTTGTACAACGATGTTGGTACTTGACGGAAATCTGTCAAACACAAAACTATTTATTTATTTTTTTGAAAAACAATTTCTTCGTGATATCGTTATTATTAAATATTGAACGACAAGTTTAACTTGAATGAATTTTTATCGTATCTGTCAAGAATTGGTCATATTATCTGCTAGTTTAAAAAAAACTCGGAACCTATTTAGGGCGAATCTTTTCACTTCGGCTATTTATTGATAAGCTATCATAATACTTGAGTTAAACTATCTTTTATCAGTTATCTTGACGAATTTGTAATTTTCCAATGTTTTTATTTCCCTAATCGTACGATTAAAGTGGTTTAACAAAGAATTTACGTCTTCGCTAACAAAAAGTCGGAGAAAAAAAAAAACGGCTCTAAATGTCTATACCAAGAAAGATTGTTCTGCATTATCTAGTATTAGGGTCGTATGTGACCCCAAGGGCTTTTTTACGGTACAATTTTTTATTTAATTATAATCAATAAAGATCCTGTTTCAAGTATAATATCTTTGTAAACATATTAAACTGTGCAATGGTTACAAAAAAAAAAAAAAAACAAATCAGTTTTGTAACACATATATTTTGTTAATTCAATTGAACAGAAAATCATAATTTTTTCAAACACCACTGAAGGGATATTTAAACCAGTTATTTAAAAAATTGCTTTCGAAATAAATGAAAAAAACATTTTTTATAGATTTGTTAAAGCAACAATTGTAAAATTATTTTCATCCGTGTACTTCTTGTTGACTTGAAAAACGATTATAAGCATTGTTTCATCTTTTTGGCACAAATGTAAGTAGATGTGTAAGTATAATTAGTGCGCGATCGTTGAATGTGTACGGAGGTCATTTCTTTTACCGTAATCCTCGTTACTGCGTGTAACTACGTGTAAAGTAAATGGAAATCAAGAGCGAAAGTCGCGCTTAATTTTGCTAGATTATTTTTACCATAAATTTTTATATTATTATTATTGTTATTATTGTTATTATTATTTTTATTTAATCCACTGTTTTTTTAAATATCTCATTACAGAAGTACACACCCCTATCGAGACTTTCGTTTTACCACCGGGCATGTATCTGCAGAGGCCTGAGCTTGAAGCAGGAAATCTCTATACGACCCTGTCCGCGAATCCGAATGTATTCTTCCAGAGAGCTCATCCGGGAATGATGTACTAGCGCGACTATCGTTCGCATAATTTTAACGATCGGAGAGTATGAGAGATCTCAATATTCGTCGATAAAATTATCTTACGTTCATATATATTTCGCATTTATGTAAATACAACAATGTATTGTTCTTCTTTTTATATAGATTTTGTATTACGTCGTGTATTTCAATTACGAAGCTACTCAAAATATTCAATAAATGTTTATGTCGCATTATTTCATTGAAAAGGCGACGAAAAACTGAAAAAAAAAAATCATCAACATATATTTTCTTTGATATACCAACGGCTATAGCATTGATTCTGGTCCCAATCGAAATTTTATGGTCTCATGCATCTCACTGCAGCACAAAATATGCTCAGAAAACTCGTAATTTATTAATATTTTAATATCAACTTGTTAAAAAGTAGCTAACACGAGTTGAGTATGGAGTAAGAAAGCCTTGGAGCGCCTCACTGTTAGGTAAATGTATTTGTATCGACACGCTTCCGTGTCTCTTGATAATCACTTATTACGTCCGGGTAACAAAAATCTAAGAATTGCCCTATTTTTGACCCTAGCTACGACTAATTGGTCAGGAATCCGAACTAACGATTTCATGGATTATTTTAATTTGCTTTAAAGCTGTTTTGCGGCCTTTGCGCATTTAAGACGGGACCAGATATCACAAAAAGAGCGTGTGAACGTGGACTCCATGGTGGGGGGCGCGTTACTCTTTGTTCAGAATGGAATCAACAACTATCGCAACTATGTACGAGACGCTCATAATTACAATCGGTTGCCAGACACGTCACATCTCCGTAGTAACAAATGTGAACTTGTGTCTAGTTCACATTTGGATGTCTTATCGTAGGAAATCGTATACGTTTTTTTTATTGACTCTACGATACCGCATATGTTCATAAAACAGCGTATGATTACAGCTTTCAAGAGGTAATAATCGATATTCTGATAAGAAGCATGAGCTATCAATTTATGTACCGCGTCGATTCGTTCCATAAAAATGGATCTTTAAAAAAAATCGATTTCTAGATCATTTATCACACAATAAGGTGCCACGCGACAAAGATATAAATTTTTCTTATTAAGAAACAGTAATTGTTATCGATAATAATTTATATAACATTTCGAACAGCACGAGCAATGACCAACTGATGCAGATAACTTTGGTTGCTAATTGTTGATGGGTTTGATTGTAGTGTACAATATATAGTAATACACAAAATAAAATAGGAATAACGTATAATCGCTGACGGTATACTGAGAAAATAATCGTGGAATGAAAAACCACGACAAGTCCGATGGAAAAAGTACAGAAAATTTTCTCTCAGAAATTTGAATTCATAATGTATGAAATACTCGCTCGATTTTCCACAAACTCCATACCAATTATCATTGTTGAGTGTTAATCCATTTGTGTAAAAAAATTTTAGCCCGATATCCAAAAAAATTGCAAGAGCAACATTTACGAAAAAATTTTTTGTGCGGAAACAAAGATTCTTTTAACTTGGCGTTGAGACGGTACCGCGTCCCTTTCCATTACACGTGTCAATTGACACAAGTGGCCGAACACTCGGTTACCTTTGGTTATAATGTCTGCAATATTAATTACTATCAAGTTATGATGGTTCGATATATAAGCGCCGTTCGAATAACCTAAACTCAAACAAGTTACGACTAGGAGCTCAGCAGCAATGTCAAAATTTACAATCGTTCTTTGCATCGTGCTCTTTAGTATGGTAAGTGTGTATGCCAATAAAAAATTATTTTATACCGATAGATTGATAAAGTTTCGTAATTCGTTCACATTTTCCTCTAATAATTTTATTTATTTAAACAAATTTTAGGTAGCGAATGCTTACGATTTAAAAGACCGGTTACGTTTGATAGATAAACTGAAAGCGCATGAAAGTATAAAGTGGAATTACGTTGTTCTAACGGATATCAGTAAATTGAAGTCTTGTAAAGCAATCAGGGAACAGAAAAATATGGTAAAATCTCACAATGATTCGTGAATGAATTATTTTCTACAGTCCGATTGGGTTGTCAAATTTAACAAATGTATTTATGACGGGTTAATAACGCAAATCAAATTCACAGAACCAGACTAAGAGTGAGACTGGGCTCAAGGAAAAAACGAAAATTATTGTTAATGCCCGTTTGAGGGAGAAATGCTACTTGGAACTAGATCCAGCCGAACTTAAGATATTCTCTGAAATGAATAAGTACTATGAGTTGATAATAACTAATGCACAGGGAACAATCGCGACCCTTAATAAGATAATATTCGATAAATTGAATAGCACAGATTGGACGAGTTCGAAGGTAAGTCCCATCTCTATTTTCATGAGCTACTACTACTTTTAATTTTGAATGTCAATTGAATCGCATTCTACTGAGCAATTCTTTATTGCTTTGGATTGTTTGAAACGCACTACAAGGCAAGTGATCCCCAAGATAAAGTCAATGAAATCATTTTTTGTTACTATAGAAGTGTGCCAAGGTGGTAGCGAGCGCTAAAATGTATGAGAATTTGGATTTACAATTTAAGTCTAACCTCGAGAAAGCCGAGACAATGGCACCGGCTTCTTTTAAGTCTGGTGGCAGTCCTGCTATGTGGACGCAACTCATCACTCAGAAGAAAAGAGACCGGCCTGTTCGTAGCATCTAAGAAACAACTAAGATCAAGACGTGCACCAAGGCTTAGTTAATAATCGACTTTTTTCAGTGTTTCGTCTCAGATAAACAGATAAATGTATCGTGATTTGTTGCTCAATTAATAATAAAAAGAACTGAAATTTCGAGTTGAAAGGAAAATATTTGTTCATTGCCTGAATTAAGAATCCATAGAATAGTTAATGCATGTATTGAACACCAGTTATAAACATATGAAAGTATCAGACGTTTTGAATTGAGCTTCGTTTTTTATATTCGGTAACGTTCTCTAAATAATCTCCATGATTTATACAGATTAAAAAAAAATCATTTAGCATAATATTTTCAGGTTCCCCTAATAAAATTTTTTAATATTCAGAAAAATGCGTAAGATACCATACCACCATTAGCGACGGTAAGTGAGTGAGAGAAAACGAGTGAAACGTGTACCATATCACGTTAAAGGGAATTCTAGGACTTTGTAATGCTCGGCCGTTACGCACCTTTCACATCAATTAATTGATTTTTTTAATTGTAAACGATTTATCAATTATTTTCTGCTGCATATTTTAGCTGCACGAACTGGATTTTAAGCTCTACTTCAGCGACAATCGTAGATTTCTTCCGAGTTTCTTATATACATTTTTATACATAGCCTTGTGTTGTAAAATGTGTTTTAAGTTCATGAAAGTCACGGGACACCGTATATCAATACAGGTTGACGTGACTTTTTGTCACGCCAGATGCGCAAAGTTACGAGGATTATTGGATTGACGACACTTGGACGGCACATGTACGCATATAGACCTCGTGGTAGAATTCTATGGTATTGCAATGTCGTACATTCACGGCTATTTCATTCTGCTACCTCCGTTATTATCTTAGTTTTACTTTAATTCCATTACACTTCATTTATCTCATTTTCTTTCGTTATCTCACATAAGCGGGCTACTTTTAAGGGCGTTAAAAGTGAGAAGGTGAGAAATTGCTATCTCGAAGATAGTGTTCCATATCAATGGAGTCACCCCATCAGTTACCTTCTACGATGGGACTTACCCTCCGTTAAGGGATTACATGGGTTTCAAAGCCAAAAGAAGCATGTTTTCTGGAATTTTTTGTTAACATTATATATAAATCATTTTATTCAAAATGTTAAGTACATCAAAGAGTAACATTTCAACAGTATTTAAAAAAATTTTCATTAAAAAATGTTCAAAATTCAGCCGGTGGGACCTGGTTTACGGAGATCCCTAAAAAAAAGTGTCCTCGCGATGGTCACGATAACGCGTGATATCTTTACCTGAAATTAAAAAACAAAATATTTTCTGTTAGTAGATAAGTATAGCTCGTGATTGAACGAAGGATTTTTAAAAAAATTGAAATTTGAATTTTTGGCAGAGTTGTATGCAAAATAATCCATTTTTTGGTACAATTTACACTACGTATAGCCTTGTAAAATTAATTGTAATAAAAAAAAAAAAAAAATCTTCGTTCAATCACTAGTCAATACTATAATGATGAAGTGTGCAAAATTTCAATAAGATCGGTGCATTACTTTTTGCGAAATCGTGTCCACCGACTTCAACAATAGTGTTTCGAAAAAAACGCAATTAAAATCTTAAGTAGAAATAAAACGACGAAAATTTTTTTTTTTAACTCACATAGAATCGTCGATTCCAGCTCCATAAAGTAAAGATCCTGCTGCAGCTGCGATGTCCAGGGCATCCTTTTGTTCCTGCCTGAGACGAATTCTTGCGTCTCGAGTACAAGTCTTAGCTTTTTTTTTCAGCTATGAGCTTACGATGTTCATCCTCTTTTCGCGCGTACTCGTATCTATTTCGGCCAAGTTTGATATCCGTCCCGTGCAAAAACAGTAACAGAGCTGAAATCCCTTCGTTGAAAGTACAAGCAGCAGCTGATGAAGCAATTTCAACTATTTTGGGACCAGCGGGAAGTATTTTTGGAGTGATTTTCCAAATTAACTGGTTCATACTCTCATTATTATTTTGCGTAAAGCCACCAACACACCGCTCAAGAAGTTTCTTCCAAGTCTCACATAATTTACAATATGAGCTTTTCACAAATACATCTACAACTTTTTCAGAATAATAGCCAATCAACGTGGCCACACCGTATAATGATGAATAACCGCACTTCTTCCAAGTGCCATCGCCTGATACAATAACATCTATTGTATGTTCAACACCGTTTTCATCGCACGTTAGGTCTTTTTCTTCTTTCGCAGCTGAGGAAAAGAGTTTCTCGGCAACTGTCTTCATGCATTCATGTATCTTACTGATGTAAAAATCGTACAATGATTGAATCAAGAAAGCACTTCTTATATCTAAAGGGTGGTTAAATTTTAAGGGCCGATGTTGATTTTGAATAAAACACAAATTATATAGGAAATTATTGTCAATTCTTTTTATTATGATAATATGGTATGGTTCAATTATGTATGGAACAAAATATCGGCCAAATGGCCGCCGCGACCTCGGCGGCACACCTCCATCCGATGGTCCAAATTTTCGATGACGCTTAGGCATAATTGAGGTTCTATGCCGTTAATGTGTCGAATTATCTCATCCTTTAGCTCTTGAATTGTTGCTGGCTTATCGACGTACACCTTTTCTTTCAAATAACCCCAAAGAAAGAAGTCCAACGGTGTCAAATCACATGATCTTGGCGGCCAATTGACATCGCCACCACGTGAGATAACACGGCCATTGAATTTGTCGCGCAAAAGAGCCATTGTTTCGTTAGCTGTGTGGCAAGTGGCACCGTCCTGTTGAAACCACATATCGCCCACATCCATATCTTCCAATTCGGGCCATAAAAAGTTTGTTATCATCTCACGATAGCGAACACCATTCACAGTAACTGCCTGACCGGCCTCATTTTGGAAAAAATACGGCCCGATGATGCCGCCAGCCCATAAACCGCACCAAACAGTCACTCTTTGTGGGTGCATTGGTTTTTCGACAATCACTCTTGGATTATGATTCGCCCAAATGCGGCAATTCTGCTTATTGACGAATCCAATGAGGTGAAAATGTGCCTCATCACTGAAGATGATTTTCTTCGAAAATTGATCATCCACTGTTGCCATTTCTTGCCACCATTCTGACCATTGACGACGTTTGGAATGGTCAAGAGGCTTTAGTTCTTGAGTCAATTGCACCTTATAAGCGTGTAAATGCAAGTCTTTATGCATAATGTTCATCAACGACGAGCGTGAGAGGTGCAATTGTTGGGCACGACGACGAGTTGAGGTGGACGGCTCTTCAGCCACACTATCGCGAACAGCAGCGATATTTTCTGCAGTACGAGCTGTACGAGCATGCACTGGTGTTTTAATATCTCCTACAGACCCGGTTTCCTCAAATTTTTGCACGATTTTTCCGATTGTACGCACATTTGGACGATTAAATTGACCGAAAAAATCACGAAGTGCACGATATGCATTTTGATTTGAACGCCCATTTTCATAATAAGCCTGAATAACTTTAACGCGTTGCTCGATTGTGTATCTTTCCATGGTTCAAATTGAGTTAGTCTGAAATTGAGAAATGTCAAATGAAATGCAGAAAAAAACTTGACGTTTAGGTGTGGTTCACATTCAACATCGGCCCTTAAAATTTAACCACCCTTTATTAAGCCACAACATTTTTTACATCCGGGAAAACTAATACTCGCATAACAAAAATGAATCTGCGATTTATTTCATACGCTTCACCAATTTTTTGACACCATGAAATATATCTCGGCTGTACACTTTTCACACTCCACCATAATTTTAAAACCAAGACCTAATTTTGTGCATTGTTTGAATTCAACCTTACCATCACAAACTTTTTTCTCCATTTTCATTTAGAATGTTCGAGCACTTCACAAAACTAGCAAGTGTTGAAAGTACTAAAAAACAGTATTGCTCACCGGGGGAATTCCCAAAGGCTCTCTCTCTCCTAGAGTTTTAATCCGATTGATTTAAAAATTTAGGAGAATATTGTAGACATATTGTACTATTAGATGAAAAAGTTTTTAAAAAATTCTTTTTTTGAAATCTCCAATCCATCTTAACGAGCTGGTATTCCACTATAATCTAGAATTTCTTACCATGGACAGTATTAAAAAGTTATTTTATTTTATCTCCGCTAGTTGTATGACCGTTCTTTCGTATACTTTGCGATTAACTAATCCACGAAGTAATCGTATACCTATGGGGAGATTCGGTGCAAAACACTACAAGCTCCTTACCATATCCATTTGAGTATTACATCAAAAATGTCGAAATGTGCTTTCTCTACTTCGTTTTCTAAGTACATCAAATTTATAATTTATATATTGATGATGAGAGGCTAAATACTACCGTCATAATTTTGTAAAAGATCTTTATCTGTCACTAATAAATTTATCTATTTAGAAATATACCACACTCTCATAGAAAATGTCAAGTTTGCTCTCATAGTAATATTATCGACAACTGTAACTTTTTTACCAGTTATTTTAAATATTGAGATTAGCTTCGAATTTAATGCGCAAGGCAATTAAAACTAACAATCGCAAAAATATTATTTATGGAATTACATTTGCTATCGATATGAAGAGAGGAGAGTGCGGAGAGGTGTGGCGGAGGGAGAAAGGAAAGACAGTGAAGAACAAATAATGAGCGGAGAGCGTGCGAGAGAGAGAAAGAGAGAGAGAGAGAGAGAGAGAGAGAGAGAGAGAGAGAGAGAGAGAGATCGCACCGCACGTGCGATGAGTAGGATAAGCAGTTAAGGATGTTACGTTTGAATAAGATTATTGTTAAGGTAAGATAATGTAAAGAAAAATTGTAAGAGAGGGATATGGGAGTCTTTGGAACCCTCACGGGAACAATAAAGCACTACATACATATTGAGTAAAAAATGTATTAAACGTTATGCATAAAAACTTCCGATCCTGGTATATTCATTTTAATATAGGACCTTTTTGCAGTGTGAAGACGATGACGATGTTCTGAGAAAGTATCCGTGGCAATAAAAACCACGAAAAAAACCTTGCAGGGAAAAAATTCAACCGAAAAAAGTGAACATAAAAAAGTACGTTGGACGTTTAAAAATATTGATTTTACTGAAATTCTCACATCATCTTAATAACTGGATCATCCCCCCCCCCCCCCCCAAATTCTACGCCAATCAATGTTTAGCGTCAGTGCGTTTATGTAAAAAAATTTAGCGCGATATGAAATTTTCACGAGCTAGTACAGAGATTTAAAAAAAATTCAAAGTGTTATAAAATTTCAGCGCCTTGACCCTTGGGAATAAAAAATTGCGATTGGAACAACATAATTCAGTCTTGACAACGAAATATATTATATACAGAAATGTTGTCCAAAATCCCTATTCTCGAAAATTTTCGCCATTTTGAGTACTCTGACGTGAAATTCTCGAAAAAAAATATTTTTACGTAAGCTAAGATTGTTTTAACTTCTTTTTTAACTTGACCTCGAAACGTTATCACGTCTTTTGATTATTATATGAGCAAACGCAATTTTTTTCTTCGTTTCGATAGAAACGTTTGCGATATCTCATAACAAAATTCATTACGCAATTTTCATTGACACAAGTGGCCCAACATTTGTTAACATTCATCGTACTGGCTCCTATTTCTATTGAATTCAAGATATTGTTCGTCTATATATACGAGCGCTGACTGAATGTTTGACTTAAACACGCTACGACCAGTAACTCAGAAGCAATGTCTAAATTGGCGATCGTTCTGTGCACCATGCTCTTCGGTTCGGTAAGTGTGGATGATGAAAAGTACCAACAGTTTGAATAAAATACCTACACGTGAAAATTTGTTTACATTTGGTTGTAATAATTTGACTTATTTAAACAAATTTTAGGTTGCGAATACTTATGATAAGAAGGACCGGGAACAATTGGCAAATACCCTGAAAAAGTATGACAATCTAAAGTCGACATTCAGTATTGAAACGGAAAACAGTAAACAAAGGGCTTATAAATTAATCACGGAAGAAAAAGAAAAGGAAATATATCACAATACTTCATCAATGAATTTATCAACAATTAAATTATCTATTCGCCAAAGGCCGATTTGGCTGTGGAATTTAATTAATGTATTTATGATTGGTTGATGTAAATCAACTACACAGATCAAGAATAAGATCAAGGACAAAGAAAGAATTGTTGGTCAATCTTTTATTGACAAATCTAACATAGAACTGGATGAAGCCGAAAAGGCGGCCTTTCTTAAGACGGATGACCACTACAAGTGGATAATAAATAAAGTACTCGAAGAAATCGCGAACCACCAAAAGTTAATACAAGAAAAGTTGTATAGCACAGATTGGACATCCAGTTTAAAGGTGAGTCCAATGTCCATTTCCACAATTTATTATTACATTTGATTTCGAACCTCAACTGAATTGCATTTTACTGAGCATCACTCGATAGTTGTGAATTGTTCGAGGCGGAGAACAAGGCGAGTGATCCACAAGATAAAGTGAATGCAATAATATTTTCTTCCAACAGTTGTGTTCCGATTCGGTTGTTAACTCTGAGTATGAGGATTTGAAGATATTATTTCAGTCGCTTCTCACGAGCGCCGAGAACACTGTACCTAATTTTTTATATTCTGATCACGTGTATTCCGAGTTCTACAAAGAAATCCAACAGAAGAAAAGAAAAGATAAATATCTCAAGAAAACTACGAATCAAGTAAGATTGAAGCGCGCACTAAATCTTTTTTAAACGTCGACTTTTGTCAATGTTACGTCTCAGATAAATGTAATAAGATAATGTAAAATAAAAACTGAGATTTCGAATTCATAAGAGAATGGAATAAATATATGAAAATACCAATCGTTTTAAGGCCGCGTCTAAGTTAGATTATTATTAAAACATTTAGAGCTATACTTTGATCTGCACTAGTCGATTGTTGCTAAAGCACTCAATCCATGAAATGTGGGAAGGAGGTAAGAAAGCATGAGCTGTAACGGTATTTTTACGTTAACATTTATTTTTTTATCTTCCAACGGGAAGAATTCGGGCTCGAACATAGGAATAATTAATTCAGACTTCTGAGTAGGTAAAAGTAGGGTTTATTTAACAAAGCTGTCAGAATATTTCGTTTTTCGGCTTTCTGGTGCCGTTTACGAGTACAATTATTATTTACTACATCACGCTCTACGATGATCCCTCGCTCTTCTTCTTCTATCGTAATCTTGGCTCTTCCACTTCAGTGCCCTCTTGGCTAGTGGCGAACACCGCAGCTCTACAATGACGTATTCATTCATCACGCGTAACTCCTTGGCCTACCGAACTGCGTTGTCTGCTATGTGGTGCGACTCGTCGCTAGCGTGCCTGTCACCGGGCATGGACGCTGGTTCCGTGCACGTGTCCTCGATTTAAAGGAGATTGTGTATATTTGGGCATTTCCAGTCCGTTTCCCGTGTGTGTTCCACCCTCAAGTGCCCGTGGACCGTTTGTTGATGTTTCTACTGTGGCAGAATTGCTGTGCTGCGCGTTGTCGTTTTTCTTTTGTATCATATTTCTCCAGAAAGGTTCGATTTCTTTTGATGCTGCTGCCGGATCTCTCAGCTCTAGTAAGTGGTCGTATCCGATTATCGGATTTCTCACACGAGTGTCTCTACGCAGCGCGTAGCGAAAACTTATCATATCCTATATTCCCTACAGTGTCTTTGTTATTCTAATTATTCTACTTATTATTCGAGTTAATCCTCTCGATTTTCCTGACTACTCATAGATCATTCCCCTATCTGCTAATACTTCAATAATAATGCTTACTGTACGTCTAACTCTCAACTCACTTATTCCTACTAATTATTTAGAATGTTCCGCACGATTAATCGGATTTTGTTTAAATTCTTCAAATCGATTAAACTTCTCGCTTGCCTTATCTCCTTTATTTGTACTCGTATATCACTACATTCGATCGTTTCAAAAATATAACTGGTCTTTAACTGCACTCGCTGTGGTTTTTTTGGCTGGTGCAAGCCTGGGTCTGGGAAAAAGTTCGTGGCATTTTTCCCGATAGATGGCATCAATTGCAAATAAGTCAGGAAACACAGATCGCAGCGACACCACTAAATGCTCGTTGAAAAGGTGACACTTCGAGCTTTACTTTGAGTGTATAAACATCGAAATTGGTGCAGTGGTTGGAAAGTTGTTTGTGTTTGAAAATGGAGAAAACTAATGAAAAATTGAGCTATATTTTGCAATATTATTACGACAAAGGGAGGAACGCTGCACAGGCTCGTGAAAAAATTTGTGCTGTGTACGGTGAAGGTACTTTATCAAAATCTGCTGCGCGGAAATGGTTGGCTCGCTTTCGTTCTGGTAATTTTGATGTGATAGATGAGTCACGCTCTGGTCGTCCAATCACTGAAAAAGCTGATGAAATTCTTGAACAAGTCCAGCAAGGTAAGCATATCAGCAGTGTCGATATTGGTATGGAGCTAGGCATTGACCACAAAACTGTTTTGAACCATTTACACAAAGCTGGCTACAAACAGAAGCTCGATGTATGGGTTTCTCATGAGTTGAGCGCGAAAAACATGATAGACCGAATTAACATGTGCGATGCGCTGCTGAAACGCAATGAAATCGAGCCATTTCTGAAACGTGTCATAACCGGTGATGAAAAATGGATCACGTACAACAATCGGAAGCATCAAAGATCGTGCACAAGGGATAGTGAGCCGTCACAAGCGTTCGCGAAGCCAGGATTAAGGGCGAAAAAGGTGATGCTGTGTGTGTGGGGGGGGGCTTGAAGTTCCGAATAATAAAAACTTTGACAGGTTGAAATATCGTTTTTTTTTTAGTCTAACTAAAGTTGATACGAATGGTAAGTCCCGAAATTAAAAAAAAGTAATCATTCATGATCCAGAATCGTAAAATTTAGAAGAGATCAATTCTCAAGAAAATCTAGTCAGACCGGTAAATGTACCAACAATGAATTTAATGTACATAACAGGAATTCTATTGCCATTATTAATAAAGGTTATAGCTTCAAAATTTTAGTATCAGAAAAACAAGTTCTTTAAGGATTGCGCTTTCTACAGAGAAAACTTAGAAAACAAAAACATTGAGAGCTAAATATATCGAAATTTAATGGTACGAATGGTCAAAACATCGGCAAGTCAAAATGCAAACAAATCAAAAGTCGATAGTTCCAAGTTCCGATGGTTAGGAAATGAACAGGTCGATAACCGCTATTTTCAAGTCCCGACAGTTTAAAAAGCGAGACGACAAAATTTCGAAGGACCAATTTTCCGAATGGTAAACATTTCGAAGGGTCAAAATTCCGAAAGGTAAACATTTCGAAGGGTCAAAATCTCATGGTGCCATCTTACCGCAGAAGAACAAACTACGCGATCTGAGTACACTTTCATTTTCGGAATTATGACACGTCGGAAAAGATATTTTCGGAACTTTGAATCTTCCAAACTGTGATGTTCAGAGCTTTGCCCTTTAAGAGAATTAATCTTTGGGACTTCAAGCCATCCAAAGTGCGATATTCGGATATTTTTCCTGTCGTGGAATCTATTTTCGGAACTGTGAACGTTGCGAACTGTGATTTTCGGAATCCTCAATCTTCGCAAATATGACATTGCTGTTAAGTAGAACTTCAGACATTGAGGCTTTCGAAATGTTCGTTTTTCTCTAAATAAATTTCTAATCCATACAACTTTCTGAACTTTCAATTTTCTGAGCTTTGAATATAGTAATCCTAGCTGTTCAGGTAATAAACATGTCGTTTACGTGCACAATCGCTAACTGTGCACTATATGAATTAACGTTCGTGTCATAATCCTTTTGGAATTAACACCACTCTCTGTATGTCTTCATCGTTTCTATAAACGTTTATTAATATATTCATCGTAAAATCTTTCGGGTATGATATTACAGTTAGAAATTTTAGACCGTCGTATCTTTCAGCGTTCGGAACTTTGAGCCCCCCCCCTGTGTGTGGGTGGGACTGGAAGGGAATCGTCCACCATGAGCTACTTCCAGTTGGTCAGACGATTGATTCTCAACTCTACTGTGGACAACTAGAGATTACGCCAAGCAATTGAAAGAAAACGGCCCGAATTGATTAATAGGAAAGCTGTTGTCTTCCAACATGACAACGCCCGACCACACACTTTGATGACCCGTCAAAAATTGCGAGAGCTTGGTTGGGAAGTTTTGATGCATCCACCGTATAGTCCAGACATAGCACCCCGTGACTATCACTTATTCCGATCTCTGCAGAACTCTCTCAATGGAATTAAGCTGCTTTCAAAACAAGCCTGTGAAAAACACTTGATTCAGTTTTTGAATTAGAAACCACAGGAGTTCTTCACCGATGGCATCATGGCTCTACCCGAAAAATGGCGAAACATTGTCAATAATAAGGGAGCATATTTGGTTTAAATAAATTCATTTTCACACTATAAGAAAACCAGTTGAATTTTACTAAAAAAACGCCACGAACTTTTTCCCAAACCCAAAATATATATATATATAAAGACTTGTATGTATATATAATTGCAAAAATAAATAGTGTATAAACTAAATCTTAACATTTTTTACATATTATTGATTATACGAATATTGTATTAATTTACTTTTAAATAACTCGCTGCTTCTGACAACTGCTTCTCCTTCAATTTATTAACATGCACCTTCACATTGGAGATTTTTTTCTTCTTTCGAACATTTCTTAAATTAGCAGCCCTTAATTTTAAGCTCATACATATTAAATCTCACAAAGCATTTCCATGCTTTGTCTGAAATAAAATCTTTTTGTGAAATATACTCTGTCTGGAATCCGGTTGTAAAACAAACTTTTTTCACTGGATGCATTTTCATGACTGGACATTTTCTGAAAATGTAATTATCAATTGAACGATTCAGGTTCATACAAGATTGTTTCTGACGACATTCTTATATCTGGCTAAAAATTGCATGCAGATGCATAATAATGAATAGTTTTGTCTTCATTGAACTAAGATAACATATCTAACGTTATAATTATCATCATAAATTTTGTACTGTCCTTTTCACAGAATGGCTGACTGTCACAGTGATTTCATTATCATTAGAACATCCATAGCTCTTCAAGGCAAGAATATTATAATCTGATTCGGTATTCATTGATCCTGCTACCATATTTTCAGCGTGTCTTATACTGTTGCTTTGAACATTCATCGACTGTATCGATGTATCTTCAATATGCTTTGTGGTTTCATATTTGGCATTTGTTACCTCGACTGAAATAGTTTCTGTGTTTGTTATCATCTCTTTACAATTAGAGACATCAGACAATACACTTTGTGGAGAGTTAATGTCGGTAATTTGAGGATTCCAAGCTTTTTTTTGTGGGACAGCATTTGGGAGTAACCACTTAATTTTTGTATATCCATCCGTGTTATGAAATGCACTCCGATCAAAGTGGTCACTACATATTACTGCTGTTTTAGTAACAAATGATAAGCCAATAGCATTTATCCAATCTTGTTTTAACGTATCATCCTTTAGAAATCTATGTTTTCAAGAAGAATTAATATATTATGGTCAATAAATAAGAATAATATGTTATGATCTATATTTAGAAATAATATCACTGATAGCTTGTAGAATTAGATGTACACAATACTTTTATCCACTTGTGAAAGCTACGACCTCCATTTAAAAAAGTCGATTCCTTCTTACATAAAATGCATGTTTTTACCATACTTGATTTTTATGTTTAATACTTTAGTTAAAACTAATTAACAATATGAACAGTGAGAAATTGACATGAATCAAAACAAACAAAGGTTAGACGCACGTTGCGACGTCCACGCGCAGCATGTTGCCAAGACAAGGACAGTACAAGGGAGTACTGTACTACTCCCGCGGTTTTCTGTCTCTAATTATCGTAGCCACGCTCCCACTTACAGGTAGTCCTATGGTTCACCTTTCTCTGTGTAACATCTCTCTGGATGCAATCCCCATGTATCTGAATAGCGTCCAAGAGGACTAGGGAGCAGTCTTCTTGCTGACGTCGTTGACATATGACGATGAGCTAAAAGGTAAAAATAAAGGTTAGGGTGGGTTAGGGTACATCGCACGAAAACATCGAGTGCGTGGGTGTGTGACGTTAGAGACAGCTGACAAACAACATGGCGGCAAGTGCCATCGTTGACAATCGTAGTCCATCAAACCCTTGGCTCATCTTTTAAGTTTTATTTCCGTTGAGAAAAAAAATATCGTCAAATGTTCTTGAATTGTTTTACTTTTCCAACGACAGCCTCTTTCTCCCGCGCCCAAAATATGAGAGTGCCAGTGTAGTTGTGCTACAAGAAAACTTGCGGAAAACAACGTAGCACAGAGAGTGTGAGCGAGAGAGAGAGAGAGAGAGAGAGAGAGAAAAAGGGGGAGAAAGCAAGTCTCGGGCGACGTGACTTTCTAGCAACAACGCTGTCTCAGCAAATTTAATCTCGAATTGTACAAATCGAAATAACAATAATAACATTCCTTAAGCACTAAGATGGCTGAAAACAACGGACGTCTGAGGTGAGAATTTTTCGCTACATTTATTGATCGAGAAATTCGATGCGTCATTAACATTTGTGCTCTCGTTGTGTTTTGTTTTTGTTTTCCTGTGTTCATAACAACTGACGATGCCACGACGATGAGCAGCTTCTACTTTGCCACATGGAACGTCGCCACAAAGTATCCTGAGCAGGAGCTAAATCAGCTTCTCGGCATTAATCGTGGCAGCGTCGAACCCTTGCCTGATTTCTTTATAGTCGGGTATGTAGGGACGCTAGGTTGTTTGATGCGCCGCAGTGGCTTCCACAGTTGATTTCCAGTAGCGCAGCTATATGTTCCAGTTTGCAGGAGGTCAAGGCACAACCGCAGAACATGGTCCTCGACATTTTCTTCGAGGATCCTTGGACCAAGAGCTTTAGGTATACAACATCTTTTGTCGCTCGTAGAATACGTCAAATCGTAAGACGCTTAGTCGACTATGTGTATCGTCGTTTTAGGGAAGCATTGAAGGGCAAGGATTACGTCAAGATACGAACACAGAGGCTACAAGGTCTGGTGCTAAATGTATTTTGCCTGAGGAAACACGTGACTCACCTGCGATTGATAGAGGCTCGTTATACCAAAACGGGATTCGCAGGCATGTGGGTAAGAGTATTTAATTCATATTCGTACTGACCTGTGAGATTACTAGAATAATTGTACTTTACTTGGAAGACTCGATCGTAGGATATCGTACGCTCTTAGCCCAAATTCTCATGTATTTGCAGGATTTTATTTTATTTTATTTCAGTACGAGTCTTTATAATTTAAGGTGGACACGGTCCATCGATCACAGTAAAGAAGAAGCATTTTATTTATCGTTATCAGTAAAATTAATCGTTTACAAAATCACTCACGATTGCTTGCTTGTAACGGTTATACAATCGTGCAAAGAAATTGCAAATACAAATATAAAAAAATTGTAGAAGGATTTCAATTTTTAAAGATGATTTATTCTTTAAGAAAAAAATTTAATCCTTTTTTGTTTTTTATATACAGACTTGGAAATTGTTTTTTATATAATCAGAACACTATAAGTAATAATCAATCGTGGGGAATATTTAATACCATTTATTTTACCGATAAAAAAATTCAAATACGTTTTTTTTTACTTAAATCGGTAGAATCCGTCCGTCTTAAGTTCTCGTGTTTAAAAATATTTAATATTAATCGGACATTATGGCTATATATTCATACTACTTAACTTTGTCTCATGTCTGTCTGCAGTGTGAATGAGATGGAAATAGTTAAGGAGGGTGTATTGCTTGACTAGTGACACGAGTACCAATGTTTTAAAACCATTTTTATAATTTTTGATAGTTTGTTTGCACGTTTTCTAGGATAACTTGCATAGCAGTATGTGTTAATTAATAAAACATTAATAGTCATATTAATAAATACAATTTACCGATTCATGCTAATTTCTGTTTACTATTGCCTGGATTATTGATAGCACCACAGGTTGTGCTGCTTTACTTGTTTGTGAGATTTGAGCGCTGTAGCTCAATCCATTCCCGAGTTATAGACGTTCGAATTTTGCAGTGATATAACATATTATAACAAATTTTATCGAATGCGATTTATTTTAGAAATTTCATTGGTATTTATGAGTATTTTTTTCGACAAAATATTAATATAAATGTATTTATATAATAATCGAGTAAAAAATGAAAACGAGGTGAACTGTAGAATTGTGAGAGACAATTCATCGTTGTCCAAGAAAGATTTAACAATTGTGACAGAGAAATACGTGATGGAAACATTTTACTATCTCTCACGTATGTATGGCGATCTGAGCGAGACAGACGACATATAGCACATCGTCTTAGGTGATGTGCTACCCCGCGGTCAGTGAATAATCACCTTAAACCATCGAATATTAAAGAAACGGTTTTAAATACTCAGCACCGATTTAATTAATACAAAACGCTCCACTCTCCTTAAAATAGAGTATCGTGCTTGGCATGACTGGTTACAACGTATCTATATATTAAAGTATGGCAACGTTTATTGTATATCGAAACAGATTGCAAAAGTTAAAATCATTTCCGTCTTGTTGTTGTTGTTGTTATTGTTATTATTATTATAGATATTCAGGAAATGCTAAAACGATTAACTAATTCTTGCAGGGAAACAAAGGAGCTGTTAGCGTACGTTTAAATATATATGGCGTCAGTATTTGTATAGTTAATACACATTTGACTCCTCACGATCACCTACTAGCCGATCGTATCGCTGACTACAATACCATTCTCAGAGATCACGCGTTCAATGTGTCGGACACTCGGAATATTTTGTACCACGAGTGAGCAACACTTCGCATTTTATTTATCTCTTTCAGAATTTCTCGATTGTCTCAAAAAGAAAAGAAAAAATACCAGAGTTCTAAATGATATTTTTACGTATTTCATAGCGATGTCTTTCAACTTTTTGACACAATTGGTTGGTGTTTAAAAATTATAAAAATACATTGAAAATGATTTACTTGAACAGTCAATTCTGTCAAAAATGCGCGTTCATCAGGACAAGTTTAGATGATTCTTTGGAATTCTTTAAAATGTTTACATATGGCTTATTCAGAGCAGAAAATACTTTTAAGACAACGTGACATTTTTAATCTTATTTTATTATCGGAGCAAAATCTCTCGAATGTAATTTTTCTTATTTCAGTTACATTTTTTGGATAGGTGACTTAAATTTTCGACTTAACGATGAAAAGCTCACGGCCGAAGAGATAGATTTTCAAGTGAAGAATAAGCAGCTGAATTCTCTGCTGGACAAGGATCAGCTGAAGGATGTAATGAGAAGAGGAGAGGCCTTTGCCGAGTTGACAGAGGCTGAGATAACATTCCCACCGACTTATAAATTTGAATTTGCATCGCAGAGCTATGATCTCAAGTTAGTGCAATAATTTCGATCGAGTTATTTATATTATACATTTAATGTATAATATAAATTTTGTACATGTTAACGACAATTAACAATCATCTTTTATGAATTCACAGACGTCGGCCGTCCTGGACAGATAGAATATTGTACAAAGTTAACGCAGATGTATACGAGGGTATAAAGCTCGAGGCAACGCAACGAAGCTACAAAAGTCATCCCAGTTACGTGCAATCGGATCACAAACCCGTCACCGGGGAGTTCGATATTACGGTAATTATTCAATGAAAGCGTCTACTCATCCTTCAATGAACAAATATATATTTTTGTTGTGCTATGAATATATTTTTTAATTTATAAAATAGGTCATAGATGATTTTTCATTTTTTACTTCAACTAATACGATTTTAGGTAATTAGCCAACAAACACCTAATAACTTCACGCACGCTTTTTTGTTTTTTATCATAATACATTTTTCTGCATCGATTGAGAATAATAAAATGGATCTTGATTGTACTTCTTAAAAGATAATTGAGGTCAAAGTTGGCGATTTTTTCGTTTGACCTTACACAAAAAAGATATCTCAGCTCACAAATAAACGAAGTTTGCATATGTGCCGCCCACTCGAGGACATAAAATTAATATATAGTTGACAAGAGGACGTTCTAATGAAGAGCATACCAAAATAAAAATGCGATTTATCACACTTTTTTGCGGTAGTTACAATATAAGATTAACTTTTGCTCTTTTCTACCTTCTCGCTCTCACTGGATCTTCTATGCCTGTCAACATAAGACTATTCTTTTTAAATACCAACGTAAATCTATGCTAATTCCGTCTTGCAGTGAACAATTGATTAAAACACACGAATCCTTGCACCTTTATAACATTATGTTATGGTGAAATATGCAGTAATATACGAGTTTTTCAAGGAAGTTTTCTCATTTAGTACGAAAGGCTTGATAGACGACAAAAATTCGCAAAGTGCAGAGCTTTTCTCTTTAACAAAAATAATTTCTGTCTGATATCGTTATAGTGAACTATTAAATTATAAGTGCAAGTTAAATTAATTCTTACTGGTCTGTCAAGGATTTGTCGTTTTATTTAACAAAATTCAATTTAATAAACGACTATTGGTGACTTACCTAAATAAATCTGAAATAAATTGCCGATGTTCTCGAGTCAAAAGGGTTGTTAAAAAAAAGTATGAACATCTTTTAGCATCACGCGAGAATGGGATTGCCCGCTTGATGTACATTGCTTTTTATAACTTTTTTATTTGAATATTTTCTATGTTTACTGACTATTTCTATGAGAGAAATAAAAAACAAAAAGAGCGTTTTACTGTAGTTGTTGCTAGTTTGTTTAGGTGCATAATAATAATCGCGACACTTGCCTATTGTCTCACAGACGCGGCCAGACTACGAGGAACACGGAGTAGAATTTCAACCAGTGACCGCTTGGTTTTTAGAGGAGGAAAATTCTATGTCCTACAAATTCTTGGGAAACGCTAGATCGACGAGCGGTGACTGGATTGGCCTTTTTCACGAAGGTTTCTCGAGCCTGGACGACTATGTAGTGTACGAGTACGTTGGCCGTGGTGAGTACCGAAGCAAAGATTTTCAATTTGCCTATTTTTTTTGGTTTTGATTATTACAATTTAAGGGAAGGCTCCTTACTGACGACTTACTTCCACAAAGACCAGCAAGTCGGTATCGAGCGTTTTCTTAAGGAGACCGACCAGCTGCATCGTAGTCGAGGTGGTTAGTAGTTCGTTTACTAACGCGTTGAGGCGGATTAATAAAAAAGTAGTTTAAATTGGACAAACGTTCCACCGATAAATTCAGAAGAGCAAACATATAAATTTATACAATGTAGGTTATTTATTAAATGCAAACTCTTGAAAGTTTCTGATTTCATCGGGTTTGGATGAGTTGTCAATAGCTATTGATATGAACATGTTGTCCAACTGGAGATATTTGCATGAATTTTTCGGTGAGTTCCTCTTTTCATTATCGAATTGGAATCTTTTACAACCCGATGCATAAGTAGCGAGTTTATCTAATCGCAAAGTGTCGACAAAATCGTTTGCCCATAAAACGTCTTGTTAATTTACTAATTTTTGCGTTGTGATTTCTTGTAAAAAAAAGCTCGATAAATTGAGACTTAACAATAGGAAAGTTTGGCATTTAATCGATGTCATATTTCCAATTAAAGATTTCATGTAACACTAGGTGCAGCAGGTCGACAACCGTTAGAAGATGCGCAAGATGTATGGGTGCGTGAGAGATAGAACTAATCCTCCTATCCTAAATTCCTCTGCCACGGTTTTTCTCGTATAGATCAAACGTGCCAGATAAATTCAGGTTACAGTTTTCGTTACCGACAGAAGCAGTAGTACATCACCTTAAGGTCATGTAGAACATGTATGAGTGCAAGAGAGATAAAACTCATCTTAAAAGACAAGAACGTTGTTTTTGGCTTTTATGCGACAGATCAACTTTGACAAAGAAATTCAGATTGTAGTCTTTGTTACTGACTGAGTAATTTCATATTATCTTACGGTGATGGGTTACCCCTCGGTCGGTAACAAAAACTGTGCAAATTTTTCTGTAACGATTGATCTTTTGAATAAAAGAAGAGAACAGTGAACTGTGTCTTAAATTCTACAGATCACCGTTCTCATTTTTTATCCGAGTTATCATTCGTGGCGGGATAATTCACTATGGGAAAAAGGGAGCGTTGAACAGCATCTCATAATTCTACAGTTTACCATTTTCGTATTTTATTCAAAATATGGATCGTGGGGGAGCAGTTCGCGACGCGAAAATTCTGGCATCTTACTCGAACCCATGACGGCTCAGTCGATATAGCACATGGTTTTTAGCTGATGTGAAACTTGCATGGGTCCGAAAGACAGAACTAACTTTCCAATCCCAAATTTTTTCGCGACAGCTTACCTGTTGGATAAAAAACGAGAACGATGCCCTGCAGCATTGTTGGACAGAGGGTACTGGTCTCGGCTTTTATCCGACATAAGAACCGTGCCAGAATTATTCGGTTTACAGTTTTTGTTACTGACCGAGTTCTATCACATTACGTTAGAAATATTTAAATTGCAGGAAAAGTGGATTACGATGTTCAATCAACGCTGGAGCCGGACTCGGTCACCGGCCGAATATTCTTCAGTGATATAGCTCTCAGAACCCCGGGAATGTATCGTTTGGTGTACGTGACGCAACGAGACGACGGTGTAATCGGTATCCTCGGCATCAGTCCACCCTTTGCGGGTCATCGAAGGTTACATGGATCCGGAATTTCCCCGACGAGCATTAACTAATGTCGATCGTCCTGAGCATTACGTTTCCGCACTTAAAAAAAATTATCGAAATCTTTCAATGGCTTACACTAGTATAATCGAACTCTTTTAAAATGATGTGCTACACCTCGTGTCTCTCTCTCTCTCTCTCTCTTTCTTTCTGAACGTGATACGTGCGAGGGAGACATCAGAATTTTTTCATCACGATTGATCTTTAGGATAAAAGAGTAGAACGGTCAACTACGGTCTCACAATTCTACAGTTCAGTAAAGTTCAGACCGAGGGGTAGAACATCATGTTGAAGGGAGGCTTAAATCACGTGATCTATGGTCTGAGAATCCGCAAGTACGAGAAAGATAGAGCTCAACATTTCCAACATATTTTTGGAGCTAGATTTTCTGACAAATCTCGGATCTGTGGGGTTCACTCCGTGCTATATTCGCAGTGAGCCCTAATCCTTTGAAGTCCTTACAAAAATCTGCGTTCGAGAAAAATGTGTTGAAAGTCTTGAGATGAATTGTCGATAACGAGACTCGCCTTAAATGAACGCGTGTTGCTGGAACTACTCGCAACAATGACGACAATGGCAACAATTATACATGATGACGGAGTACCAGGACAAGTATATATTAAGTAGGGGTGTGCGACTAGCTTTTCAATCGCATTTAATTGTTATAATCAATTCGAAATTCTAATCGAATCATTGATAATTTTATTACAATATCAATTACTTGATCAATTTGAATTCTTTGAAAATTGGATTGACAACGCACTCGATTGCCCATGATTAATTACACGAACTTTTGAATATTCGCACATTCCTAACGATGAAGAACTTTCCTGCATCTCTTATTTGGAGCTTACTTTGGGTACCTGTTGACGCTACGTTCGATGCACGAACGCGCAATCGCTTTGTACGGGGGAGACGCTATGGATACCTTATATATTCGCAGTCTCCTCTTGTAAAATACGTTGTATATCACTTTATTTTTTTATAGACAGCTTTACGACCAGGGCTATGGGCGGATCGAACAAATATCGTTTTAAATATTGTTATTATTAAGGGTGAAAGTTTCACCGGTAAGAATCAAAAGAATATATGATGGAGGAAGGGTATTGTACGAAGGGGCTGTGGAATAATAATAAATCATTTTAAAAAGTGGTTTTTTGGGTGGTTTAAAAAAACCAAAATAATTTGTTCGTAGAGGCAAATGCCAACGCCGACGAGAGCGAAATCTGCCGCTTCTCTTGGCGATCATAATTTAATACTTGGTACAGTACAGTCTCTGCGAATTTCGCAAGTTAGTAATATAAATAAACGTATCAGTTGTTGGAAATATTGGCCTTTCGCGGCCAAGTTAATAAAACGTGTTAATGGCTTTTAGCTCGAGTGTGTGTTTCAGGTACGTGCTTTATCGCACGTTTTAAGAGCACGATGCCGCTAAAATTAGTTAGAAGTACGTCTGCACCATCCGCGAATTTTCTAGGACACTCCGATGTGTTTCCAAACGGAAGTTAACGCGAGGGCGAACAGTCGGGTGCACTCGCGTCTAAGGCACACATGAAACACTTCTTCACAGGGAATTTCCGTGATTACGCAATCGGTATCGTTGCAACGGCGTTACACAACTTCGCGGAATGAGTCCCATTGAAAAATTCATGAAATTGCACCGAGAGGAACACTTGTTTTTTTTCTTCTTCTTTCTTTCTTTCTTTTGTTATGTTAATCTCTGCGCTCAACTTTGATTGATTTGAAAAGTGATGATGAGTCAGTCTGTACGATTGGTAGGCGATAATCACACTTCGCCGCGCCTCCGTAACGAATCGCCGTTTAGAACGGAGAGCAAACTGCGATCAGTACTGCTGATTTCGGGTTCGACCGCGTCGATTCCTCGCAGCTTTTGTATCTGATACCAGACTAGAACTCTCACGGGTTTTCGCAGGGCGAATATCCCAAAAACAAGCAGACCTTGAAGAGCATTTATGAGATCGAAAGCTGACCAGGCGAGAGGATCACCTCCGGCCCACCAGGATAAAAGCTCCATCGCCCAGTTCATACCCATGAGAAAGAAGAGACCTAGGCAGACTAGAAAAATGCGCTTAACACGCCTGAACTGTCTCTGCTCCTCTCGATCCGATTCGCGGTTTCTCGCCATTCGTCTTATGTCGAGATCTCGCTGGTGGCGCGTTAATGTCACAGCTGTCAATGTGAAGAGGACGATGTTTGCGAGTACGAGGAAACCTACGGGCACGTAAAAGTATGGCATCGCTTCCTTGTCAGCTGAAACAAATAATATATCCTTACAACACATTTTTTGGCAATAATTATTACATTTATAAAGAAAATCGTACGAATTACACGAATAACGTTTTATTCGAATACATTTTTATTCCAAAGTGACAAATAAAATGTTATTCGAATAATCTCATTTTCGTCAAATTTCGATTCACGTTTCATTGGAACGATAATTTTTATAAAAAATTAACGAATACACTGTTCGAATAAAACTTAAATCGTCAAGTAAGGGGAGTAAGATCCACCGATTTCAGTAAGAAATAAAGAGTACTTTTATTTTATTATATAAAAATCCCACGAGGTTGACTGTGTGACTTCTTGTAGAAGAAGTTTCATTTTATTCAATATTATTTTTGATTAAAAAAAAAAATTGAGCTCCTGCTATTTATTACATTACGATGTGGAGATTTTTTTTGCATGTCCGCTATGAACAATGATGAAGACTTGATCCAATTCTTTTCTCAGATTAAAAAAAATGTTTCATTTTTTAACTAAAATCGGTGCCCCCTTACCTCTTAATGATAAAACTTAATTGGTGTCAGCGAAAAATAAAGTTAACTAAAATTCGTATCGTCATTCGTATCTCGCCCAACAGGACGACTTACATTCGAACCAGCAGCTCTCAGTTCCAAAATTTGGTTTTACGTAGGTTGTTGGAATCGTTGGACTGAGATCCATTATCATAGAAAATATGATAAGCAACGCCGGCGGTATCCAAGCCCAGAGAGAGTAATAGAAGAAAAGTCGTTTAGCTCCAAGCGGTGTCGACCTGAGAGAAACGCTGTTACCTCCCATAGCACCGTCCACCGCATCCGTAGAATCCACGTGTCTCCGCACCTGCAGCCACGTCTCGATGCACATCACGTTCAACCAGAAGAAACATGCGACGAATGAGAACTGGATCACGAACGCTTTGTACGAAAAATTGAGAAAAAGATACGCGAGTGTTACTACTCAGTTTTCCAAGCGATTTATTATGTTTTCGTTCGAAGACACGAACGAGCGGTAAGTTGAATGTCATTGTCAGAGCACATGCAATACATTGGGCTATCAGTTTCTTAATTAAATATTCTCTGGCTCAATTTCGAAGTGGGGATTATTAAAACGAAATATTATTGTAATACTTTTGAAAAGAGTTCACTTTAATTGAGGAGGGAGACCCATCGAATTAATTGAAAATCGTATAAAAAATCTTCTGCATTTGATTACTCGTAACGGTGCAATCGTGTGAAAAAATGTCCATATCCAAATATAAAAATTGCAAGTATTCTATTTTTCTTTTCAATTAGAAGAAAATGTTTTTAAAAAACTGCATTTCCGATTTCTTTACCGGTAGAGAAATATAAAAAATATTGTTATTCTTTACTGCAATTGGTAGACTTTCTGCCCTTAAAATAGTATTTTTTAAAATATATTCAATCATGATCATAGAGAAATGACGTTGAGAAATATTTATTTTTGAAGAATAATGGAAAATGATATATTTTAATATTGAAAATTATTCTAAATATGAATTTTTTAATGACATTTTTCATTTTGTTTTTCAATTACCAAAAATTTTATGATCAAAATAAAGAAAGGAAATTGTTTTGAAGAATATTTGGGGTCCATGAGTAAAAAAAAAAACTTTAAATAATTATATTTCGTTGTAAATCGTACGATGTACGTATTATTTTCATGACCGAAACATTCAACTTAATCGACGTCAGAATTTCTTGATTCGGCGAGTAACTCACCTATGGATACGCAGAACTGATCGGACAGGTGACCGCTGGCAAGTTGAGCGACTGCCAATGCGGTAAACGCAACGGCCAAGCAACCGCAATAATGACAAAGAGCTTTTCCATGAACGTCCATGAGACACGGTGTGATGCAGTAAGCCACAATGGTCAGAACCAAAAAGGGCACTGATACGAGAAGTCCGCAGGCGTAGAACGTTATTCTCGCGTCAGCCGTTGATATTCGACTCTCTGTAAACGAAGGTAAATCCGTACCGTGAGAACTGCTTTGCTTTTGGAGCGACTAATTGAAGGATATTCCAGAAAGATAATTAACGAACCTTCAGGAAAGCATACGAGAGCTACTATTGAGTCGAGCTCCGGGACGATATCCATGCAATAATCAATCCCTGGGGAAAGCATTATCGGCTCGTGATTAGGAGCGAAGATCGAGCCGTTGAGCAACAGGTAGTACTCGTCGTCGCTCGACTCCTTCGGTGCGAGCATATACCTTAAAAAAAGACAAGTGAAAGAGAAAAATTAATGTGATTATCGTAAAACAATTTTTTTTTTATTTCGCCCGATTGTTCGTTTAATTACTCTTCATCGTCGAGGCTTGGATTATCGTTGTGCCTTTGTAAAGCAGCGGCGTACACTCAATTGAACGTTTTTTTTTACTCGTTTCATTATCGCGATCGCGATCCCATCGGCTGATAAGTTGGTGCTGGGCTCTTAGGACAGGTTGAACGTTGTATCTTGATCGATACTGCGAGTTTTAACCTTTTTACGTAACGAAAATAAATATCCGCTGCGCGCGATACTGATGATCGATTGAATAGGTTTGTCAATGTAGATGTGCTTAAGAGAAGACTGCATAGAAGTACTTTACATTCTTTAAACTAATCGCAGAAGAAAATTCCACTGTATTTTTAGTTTTGTTTCATTCGAAATTTCTGTCAAGTACGGAGCATTGATTTATAAATTAATTTTAATTCCCGGTTGGCTCACTAGATGAAATCGAAACATAGTCGATTTTCGAAACGCGTATTCGAGGATCGTTTTATTATTTGTCTCAAAGTACCAGATCGTAAGAGTATTAGCCCGAATTTTAAGTTTAAAAAGTTTAAAAACGGATAAGTCGTCGTTTTTTTTTTTTAGTAAAAGTTTTTTTACCATGATAACATTTTTTTCAAACATGTCATCATTTCATTCGTTGAGTTATCAATGAGAAAATATATTCTGCAATGTTCAAAGTACGCTCCACACTTTTTTTCGTTCGAATCGGATGGATAAGTTTCAAATGGCAGCAATTTCAAAATCATTTGGTCTCCAGGTCTCTAATGTCGTTTTCGACTCGCCACACCGGGCTACATTCGGTGTATCTGGCGCACGAGAACAAGAGAAACAGAGATAGCCGAAGTGGAGTCTATCTCTCCTATTCTCATGCGATAGGTATATCGAATATTACGAACGAAAAACGCCATAAGAGGTGTGACAACGGATGTTTAAAATACCGTAAAGGTCCATCATCGGAGCTATTGTAATTCATTTATCTCAAATACATTGAGAAAGATTTGTTTCCTAATTTTTATTTAATACCTAGATATCACAATATTATTTAGAGAATTTAAATTGAAACAAACTCGAGATGCAGTTTAACTTTAGTACAAAGATCTCAGTAGATTAAAAAAGTTTAAACGCCTTTATGATATCCGACCAAGCGAGTAACAACCGACGATCTCCCTCACTCGTTTAAATGTAATATTCTTAAGACCAAAGTGTTGAAAAATTGTTGATAATACTGAAATCCAATTATAAGATAATTTGCACATAAACCGGTATATGAAATTTAATATAAAAGTGTCAGGTATTGTTAAAAATTAATCAAATTACAGATCTTTGGTGAATTAAATGAAATTAAAAAAAAAAGAAATAGTTTAATGTTAACATTGCCATTAATTTAACCTCATATATTTGATTCAGTATACCGGTTTATGCATTGACATTTCCTCTACAGATACGTTAATTTTTATAAAGATATATTTACATTGCATTCACACGGTATTACGATGAAATTTACCTTTTGTAATGACAAGGATCACCGACGATAGCTAAAAAACGATCGCGTTCGTCTCCTGGTGCCAGGGCACCGGTTTTGTTGAAATCGTTGAAGAGAGGAGAGAAGATGTAGCCATCGCGTATTGAAGACTTAACTTGATTGGAAAACTCTGATATAGAGAGACACTTTGCCTCGCCGACTTCATCCCTCGTCAAAACTTCCTCGACTGAACAGCATTTTCCCACCCTCGGTAGAACACGATAATCTACGTCGAATACCGTTGTTTCGTTCTGGAAAGATCAATTTAAAGGAAAATTTGATACAGTAGATGAACAAAAAATCGATTATGAGATTAGTTTTGCGTGCGCGCCACGCTTGTTTGAAAATCGTTTGCAGTATTTAAAAGCGATTTTTATCTTTAAACTTACTTTAAAGTTGCCACAACCAAGTGAATACTCCGGGTAATTGGTTACTTGTGCCAAACAACCGGTTGGTAGGGACGACTAATCAATTAGTTTAACCAATTTATCAGATGATCGGAACAACTAAACAGTGGGTTGTCCCGATCAATCAGTTAGTGAGGCCAATAAATCGATTGGCTGAGAAAACTAATCATTTGGACAACTAATCAATTTATTGACTTAACTAACTGGTTGTCTCAAACAAATCGTTGGTTGAATGAACAACTAGACAACTAGGTCAACCATAAGTTTGGGCTAATCAGTCAGTTGCCTCTGTAAATTGATGAAATGGTTTTGTCAACCGATTCAATTGGGCAACTAATCACTTTACCAAATCATCTGATTGGTTGTCTCAATCAAATAGTTGGTTCAAAGAACAACTAATCGATTAGATCAACTATACAGTTGTTTGAGTCGGTCAATCTCTTGTTTGAGCCAATTAATCAGTTGGTTTTTCCAACCAATTCCGTTGGGCAATTAATCACTTTATTGATTCAACAACTAACCGATTGGCTCAATTACACAGTTGTTGAGCCAATGACTAATCGGTTTAATGAACTTAGCAGTTGGTTGGACCAACGACTAATCGATAACTTATAGTCAATTATGTAGGCTTGGTGAGCCAACAACTGATTCTTTCATGCTTTGGTCGCGTTACTCAGTTGGTGGACATAAATAACCAATTACCTTGGGTATATTTAACCTTTAAGTTAGCTATTACGAGAAACGATATTTCTCTGTGAAACACGAGTATAAATCGATAAGCTGGATACCAATGTTAGTGTATTTCGTGTATCTAAAAATAATTCTTAATCATCTATCAGCCGAAGAGCAACCTGCTGGAATTTCGCCCTTTTATCTGAGACAATCTTGCCAAATGTTTAATCTCTGAAGGAACATTCCCGAAATATGCGTTTATCAGTAAATTGGAATGCGAGGGTCGAGAACGGCCTTACCATGGGAACCTGCAAGATGGTGGGAGGTCGAGACGTCACAAGTCCCGCACTGGGTGCTACCAACGACGAGAGGCAGAAGATCGATACGAGGAATGCTAACCAAGCCGAGGACGACGAAAATACCGTCCCAACTCGAGACTTTCCCTCCATGATCCTCGTTCCCGCCACATTTCTTATTTTCGATATTCCCATGTCCGGTCTCACACGTGTGCTATGCCCATCGGCGAAAATCTCTCGAGCGTAGCGGCTGTTATTCCTTCTGGATATTCCCATTCGTAGCTTTCGCTATCTCAAGTAAGCTCGCTCTGTCTCCTTATCCCTCTCCACCTTCTACTTCGTTTATAATACTTCCTGAGATGATCTATACCGGTTTTTGTCGTCTCTCACTCACTCTATCTTCTCATATCCTCATAGATCTTCACCCACTCTCCACTCCTAACCAACCTCTCTCGTATATTTATGTTTTCTTAATCGCGCATTCGCCGCTGTGTCGGACACGGTTTTGATATTTTTCAATCACGTTTTACCTTCTGTTCTCACTCACTTTGCAGACTCCCACTCGAGTCTCAAAAGACTTCCTGTTAATATACGATTCTCTTGTTTTTATTTCCTTATAGCAATGCCGCGTGGTCGCTATATTCTTTTACAATTAACACAAAACGTGAGGCCTAAGCCTCGAATAGCTGAATTTAATTCAATGTTCGACGTTCGAAGTCTATAATTACACCGCGATACTCGAGACTTTATCTTCGTGTATCGAAAAACCTACAGTCGAATCACCAAACAAAGCTTCGATAATGTTCGATTAATTACTTTTCGATCGTAACGCGCTTCGATCAATATCATCCTGTTAAATGTTTTCACCCCGTCACAATTCTTGACGGAAATTTCAATTTTACTCAAAGTCTGTCTTTAGATTTTAAAAAGTGCAGTTGAGTTTCATGATTAAGATTTCTTTGTTTGTTTTTCGGTAATGACCTTAAAACGAACTTTAGATTTATTATTTGATTTTTTGATCAGACAACTTTTTTTCACAATTTATCTTAAACATTTTGATTGTTTTGTTTTGTTCAGTTTTAGCGCGCAATCACGTTATGCCGAGAGTGAAATGATCGATAAGGGAAACGAGACGCCGCTGATGGATCAAAGTCGCGGAGCGAACTGACTGCTTCCTCAGCAAACTAGTCGATTTATGTTGGCGCAGGTGGAGCAGAGGGAGGCCGGTAGGAAACCAGACTGGTGAGCAAACGAGTGTAGCAGGCAGTGGATAATCAGCAGCAGGCAAGACGCCGGTTTGTCATGCGTGTGTCTCGCGAACGGAGTCAATCTCCGCATGCCATGATTCGTGGTTTACGTGTAATCGGTAGTTTCCTCGCCGGTAGTCGATCTCTTATCGCGAAGACAACGTGACTGTTTCCCTCGACATCGTTGACGTAATTCAAATGTTTGAGGGAGTTGTAATTGATGACGTACAGAGTCAATTACGCCACAAAACTGGTCTAAAAGTCATTCAGGCGTAGATGTAATCAAACACGCGCGAATATCGCAGCTTCGCGCCGCTCTTACCGCTACATTTGATACTAAACTGAATTTATTTACAACGACGTTGTCAAATTTCTTGACAATCACTCCTGATTCTAGTATCTGACCGGGACAAATCACAGCACTGAATACGGTCGCAATGATTTTCGATACTTTCGATAATCGCGAGATATCGTCTTATGCAGTTTTGATAATAGCGTAATGTCTCACTTTTTTTTTAAATCATTGCACACGTCAATATGTTCACAAAGACATTCTACTTAACACGTTTGGCGGCAAAAATGCAGCTAAGCTTTCAGCGGATCGACGCTGACCAAGAAGTTAAGGGGAGTTCGTCGGAATCAGTAAAATGAATTTTGTTAAAGACCCTTTACGATTGATTGCCCATAATAATGTTTTGATCATGTTACAAATTTTTTACATTCGGGTTCAGGGATTTTTTTCACGATCAGGTCACACTTACGATCAATCAATCATAGAGGATCATTGATAAGATTTTTTCTTGTCAATAAAAAAAAATATGTAACGGGCTTTTTTACTGTAAATTGATGGATTCACCTCATAAAACGGGATTTTTTATTATCATTTAATGAACCTATCCACTGTAAAAAAAGTTCTTAGGGTCTTTCTAAGGGTTAACATGTTTTCCACTTTTAACGTAATGTGCTACATGGTTTTGACGTTCTTTCTCGCTCCACTGCGATGTTCAATAGCGCTATCTCACTCGCGTATTCACGGTGGCTCGATCGATATACCTCATTACCTTAAAAGATGAGAAAAACCAGAGATAAACCATTTTTCGTCATCTGGAAGATCTTAGCTCAATAAAACCTAAAAATAGTCCCATTATCAGGGTTAATGCACCGAGCTCAGTGTTTTCCGCGCACTTGCAGCGCACCATCTCAAGCAAAAATTTACAGCGGTTTTCCAAAAGTTACATTTTTCGTAGATAAAGCATTTTTTTTTTTCTAATTGACCATTTTTATTGAGGTTAAAATGTGTTGATTGGACAATTATTTATTTACCCATATTTAGTTTTATTGTTAAGGGAAGGCTCATCATCGACAGAGAAACATCATAGGAACTGGCAAATGTTAGAGAAAGAAAGCTAAAATTTTCTAACACATTGTTCTCGGAGCTAGATTTTCGGGAAAATTTTGAAATCGTAAGGCTCACTCCGTACCATATTCACGCAGCTATAGTTCCACTATTCCGACGCTCCTACTAAGTTTGAGATTCTAGGAAAATGTGTTGAAAGCTCCGAGCTGAACTATAAGAAGAGAAAGAATAGACCGATTAACTGCGTCTCACAATTCTACAGTTCACCGTCTTCGTATTTTATCTAAAAGATTAATCGTGGTGAAGAAATTCATGCCATCTCTCTCGATGGAAAAATGTTGCTATATCACTCTCTCTCCCTCTCTCTCTCTTTCTCTCTCAGGTATAACGATCGGAGACAAAAATACGATACGTAGCACATCGTCTTAATAGATTTATCTGTAATATTTTTATTGGTACAGTGTACGGTATGTACGCAATAAAGATGTCAAATATAACGTGTACGGTTCAGGACAAAGAACGGGGAATCCCCGATATTTGTTGACATTATTGCACATGAATCGCTAAAATCTTAATTCGAATTTCGGCGAATCGACGCGTGGATTATTTGATTCGAGCATGATTCGACCAGGCTCTTTACGAGAGACGTACGAATTTGGAAATGTTGATTCTTTGATGCGGGAGAACCCGTGGTCTGCTATTGCCTCCTCTACTGACGCTGCAGCATGACCCCGCAGGATATTTCAGTGAAGGAATTCGACGCATCTGGTCGTTACGTACAAGACGCACGCGATGCCCGTTCATTTCGGTGTAAACCCGTAAACCTACGTTCAGCCCGTGACGTAATTTGAAGCGAGAGTCACTGTCGTGCCCTTGAATTTACTGTTCGGCAGATACATATCATATAATCCACTGTCCGTTCCAACCTTAATTACTCGTGAGCGTCTTACGTTTCCTTCCCTCTCTTACTTCGTACAGTTTAAGCTTTATCTTTTCCGACAAAACTAGCATTGCTCATAAAGCAAATCGGAAATGAGGTATTTCCTCTTTGATTTTTCAGGAAGGAATTGCCGATATATCGCTCGCACAACAATACTAAAACGTCATCTGCCGCGTGAGTGGAGATTACTCTAACGTGTGAATTCTTTCTCTAATTATCTTAGTCAATAATTACGTGTGTCGTTCAATAATTTTTTTATTTTGCAACTGAATTTCGTGAATAAATTATTTTTAATAAATGTAACGAAAATAATGACGTTTCGCGTACACCGGGCTATACACTCGATGTATCTATAACACAAGAACAAGAGAGACAGACTCCACTCTGTCTGCATCTCTGTTTCTTTTCCTCTCATTCGATAGATACACCGAGCGTAGTTCGGTGTAGCAAAACGAAAATGCCTTAAGATACTTTCTCCGATACTCGTTTATCGTTACATTTCTTTTTTTTCTTTCATTATTTGCAGTTGATAAATACAAAGACAATAACAAGAGTCCAATAAGAAGTACAAAAATTGGATTGCCCAGGTGGTTAAAATAATATTTTGAAGAAAACAAAACACGAATTAAAGAACCCGAACGGTGTACCATGTTGGAACTTTCCGGGACCGAACGTTAACTAGGGACAGCACACAAAGCCTAACACGATTAAAAGGAAATGAATACCCCTTCGCAAGGATACTTTGCTAGAAAACACCACGAAGCCCTCGAGATCTTAAAACATCCAGATAATCTCAACAGAGACGTTAGGAATTTTTTAATTGGCCAACTGATCAATTAAAAACATAATTAGATGGGGCAATGCCTTGCACCATTAACCATGGACATATAATTAACATTCTGAATCCAATGAAGTTTCAATATCGAAGCTCCCATCCCTGATGATGCAAACTGTAAAGTCAGCGAAACGTCGGTATATTACTGAAGTTATGTACGCGGCCTACATCCGAAAGTTAAAAGGAAATGAATACCCCTTCGCAAGGATACTTTGCTAGAAAACACCATGAAGCCCTGGAGATCTTAAAACATCCAGATAATCTCAACAGAGACGTTAGAATTTTTTAATTGGCCAACTGATCAATTAAAAACATAATTAGATGGGGCAATGCCTTGCACCATTAACCATGGACTCATAATGACCATTCTGAATCCAATGAAGCTTCAATATCGAAGCTCCCATCCAACTGTAAAGTCAGCGAAACGTCGGTATATTACTGAAGTTATATACGCGGCCTACATCCGAAAGCCAAAATTTATAACGGAGACGGCAATATTTTTGCAAAATCTAACTACGTTGAAATAGTTTTCGGATGCATAATTTTACTGAAATTATAATGTGATTTGAAATAATTTTTTGATTATTCAGCTTTAAAAAAAAATCCTTCACTTGGTTTGTTTGTTACATTTGAAATATTATTTTAATTGAGCATAATTCTACCGTTAAGAGGAGGGTGGAAGATCGCTTATCTCGCACGCGATTCCTAATGACGATGCCTGTCGTGCACATGTAATTTTCGTCGGTACTGAGCCTCATCTTAAGATGATATGTAAGATGTATTGATGCAAGAGAGATAGAACTAATCTTACAATTCCGAATTTCTCCGCCGTGGTTGATCTGTGGGATAAAAGACGAGAACGTCGCCATGTAAAATTATTAGGCCAAAGGCAACGTACTCGGCTTTTATCTAGCGAATCAAACGTGACAAAGAAATTCAGATTACAGTTTTTGTTATCGACCGAGTTGGTACCGCATCACCTTAAGAGAAGGCGAAATTTCTAAACTTACGCAAATATGCTGCTATGCCGAGGAGAACGGTGAATTGCGTCTGAATTACATACGGTGAACCGATCTCGTATTTTATTCAAATGATCAATTGCGGCGGAGAAATTAGCGATGGGAAAATTCTTCAGAAAAAATCTCTGCACTGCAAGTTACTTTTGTGAAATAAATAAAAAATATAAAGTGGTGAGATATAAAGGGTGATTTTTTAAGAGCTTGAGAACTTTTTTTTAAAAAAAAACGCATAAAATTTGCAAAATCTCATCGGTTCTTTATTTGAAACGTTAGATTGGTCCATGACATTTACTTTTTGAAGATAATTTCATTTAAATGTTGACCGCGGCTGCGTCTTAGGTGGTCCATTCGGAAAGTCCAATTTTGGGCAACTTTTTCGAGCATTTCGGCCGGAATAGCCCGAATTTCTTCGGAAATGTTGTCTTCCAAAACTGGAATAGTTGCTGGCTTATTTCTGTAGACTTTAGACTTGACGTAGCCCCACAAAAAATAGTCTAAAGGCGTCAAATCGCATGATCTTGGTGGCCAACTTACCGGGCCATTTCTTGAGATGAATTGTTCTCCGAAGTTTTCGCTCAAAATGGCCATAGAATCGCGAGCTGTGTGGCATGTAGCGCCATCTTGTTGAAACCACATGTCAACTAAGTTCAGTTCTTCCATTTTTGGCAACAAAAAGTTTGTTAGCATCGAACGATAGCGATCGCCATTCACCGTAACGTTGCGTCCAACAGCATCTTTGAAAAAATACGGTCCAATGATTCCACCAGCGTACAAACCACACCAAACAGTGCATTTTTCGGGATGCATGGGCAGTTCTTGAACGGCTTCTGGTTCCTCTTCACTCCAAATGCGGCAATTTTGCCTATTTACGTAGCCATTCAACCAGAAATGAGCCTCATCGCTGAACAAAATTTGTCGATAAAAAAGCGGATTTTCTGCCAACTTTTCTAGGGCCCATTCGCGGTCAACATTTAAATGAAATTATCTTCAAAAAGTAAATGTCATGGACCAATCTAACGTTTCAAATAAAGAACCGATGAGATTTTGCAAATTTTATGCGTTTTTTTTTAAAAAAAAGTTCTCAAGCTCTTAAAAAATCACCCTTTATAAGAAAAAAGACGAATAAACCTGCAAAGTAGAGACTTGCAAAATGCTTCCTCGTTATATTTTATACCGCTTACAAGCGATCTCTATAAGAAAGTAAGTCGATCGATTTTGGCGTATTCATAGAGCAAGCTTTGTGAACAATGTAAAATAATGAGGAAGCAATTGGTAATGTTCTACTTTGCAACGTTGTTTACAATTGTATTCACCAGCAAAATCTCTACACCGTAAGTTACTTTTGTGAAGTAATAAGAATTATGAAGTTGTTAGATGAATAAGAACAAAGAAGAATAAACCTGCTAAGTAGAGACTTGCAAAATGCTTCCTCGTTATATTTTACACCGCTTACAAGCGATCGCTGTAAGATAGTAGGTTGCTCGATTTTGGCTTACTCATAGAGAAAGCTTTATGAACGGTGGAAACTAATGAGGAAGCAATTGGTAATGTTGTACTTTGCAACGTTGTTTACAATTGTATTCACCAGAAGAATCTCTAGACTGCAAGTTACTTTTGTGAAGTAATAAGAATTATGAAGTTGTTAGATAAATAAGAACAAAGAAGAATAAACCAGCAAAGTAGAGACTTGCAAAATGCTTCCTCGTTATATTTTACACCGCTTACAAACGATCTCTATAAGAAAGTAAGTTGATCGATTTTGATGTATTCATAGAGCAAGCTTTGTGAACAATGTAAAATAATGAGGAAGCAATTGGTAATGTTATACTTTGCAATGTTGTTTACAATTGTATTCACCAGCAAAATCTCTACACCGTAAGTTACTTTTGTGAAGTAATAAGAATTATGAAGTTGTTAGATGAATAAGAACAAAGAAGAATAAACCTGCAAAGTAGAGACTTGCAAAATGCTTCCTCGTTATATTTTACACCGCTTACAAGCGATCGCTGTAAGATAGTAGGTTGCTCGATTTTGGCTTACTCATAGAGAAAGCTTTATGAACGGTGGAAACTAATGAGGAAGCAATTGGTAATGTTGTACTTTGCAACGTTGTTTACATTTGTATTCACCAACAAAATCTCTACACTGCAAGTTACGTTTGTAAAATAATAGGAATTATAAAGTTGTGAGATAAATAAGAAAAAAGAAGAACAAACCGGCAAAGTATAGACTTTTATAGGCAAATTGTTTCTTCATCAAACCCTTTCATCGAATATCGCGGAACTCGATACTATCCGCCCTTAAATTTTATTCTACTTATCTGAAAAAATCTTACAGTACATCCTGAAATCTGAAGAAATTAGAGAAATGATAGATTTTTTAAAAATTAAAAAGTCTCATAAAATCGTAACCGTTTGATCGATTTTTGCGAAATTCAAAACGAAATATCCTTCAATGAGGTTCTATCCACGTACGAACATTTTCTTTTTTTTTTTGATCAGATTTTTCTTTTAATTAAAAATTTCATAAAATCTGAAGCCACACTATTCGTATGAAAAACTTTAGCCTAATAGCTCCAAATTTGCGGAAGTTGGAGCGACCACAGACATTTTTTAAAAAGAGACCAGAGTGTTAGGGTGGGAAACAGAGTAATTTTAATTGTGATTTTTGGACTTTTTGTCACATTCCGAAGAGAATTTTGACAGAACATTGAAAACTAAACTAAAAGTAATTCAACGTCATAAAGCTTGAAATTATGAAGGAATTCATAAGAGAACTAGTTTCTATTTGATAGAAACGAAATAACGGCGTACGCAGGTTTTTGACCGCTCGAAGTGCCCGCAGTTGTGGACAGACGTTTCTCCAGATCGATTAGTCTTGACGAAACGTTTACGAGTAACTGTGGCACATGTGGTTATTCCCGAGTTTCTCCTGCGAAACGCTCAGTGAATTCCACTTGAGGTTTATATATTTTTTCAATGATTCAACGATTAATCGATTCCCAACGGAAACTCTCTCTCGCGCTCTACTTCAACGAACTTGCTCACATTTCCGAAAATAGTGCCATGATACCAGTCTTACGTTAGTATTGATGCTCATAATAGTTTCAAAGAAATTCAAGCTATTTGTTCTGGCCAGGGATAAAGATAAGGCAAATATGTTTCCGAATTGTGCATACAAGATAATCGAGCGCTTAAAACGCTCTTGTTGTTTATCGCTGAGTTAATATTTGTTGGGAAATTTTTTATTCGTTGGATACGTCGACCAAAGCGGTATTTCGATTGTTAAAGAATTGGTGTACGACACGTTCATGGGGAGTTTAGATTCGTCCGAGAATGAAAGACGAATGCAATCGTCGATGATGTCAACGTAAACGTGATTTTATTCACAAAACATAAGCGAGAGTATACGCGACCCATCGAGCTAAATTATCTGGAAGAAAACGTGTCGACGGCAAGTGCGATCGTGTAAACAACATTCCGAATTATCGCGTCCCATGCTCTAAATTCCTCCAATATCGACGGAGATTTTTGAATGTTTAAACGCTCCCGATGGCTCCATCGCGACTTTAACGCGGTAACTATATTACTTCAACGTGGCCTCGCAGTCGGCGCCACTGTTTTACATTTCAAAATAATCTCAATGGCGAATTCTTTTAACGAATATTAGCCTCGAATTTTCTTTTTAAAAATATTCGGATGTGAGGTAAAACAACTCTAATAGCGTTTCTGAATTAATTATTTTTTTAACGCTGTAATTTATCATTATTTATCAACGGTTTCTGTTCTCGCTACACCGTGCTACACTCGGTGTATCTATCGGACGAGAACAAAAGAGGCAAACCTCTCTGTTTCCTATATGTTATCGTACGTCAGATGGAATGGAAAGAAACTTTGAAAAGACGCACATTCGTGTAGAACAGTCTCATCTGTCAATTACGAAAAAATATTGTGAGCGTTTAAATATTATTGAAATTCTAAAGTTAATTATTTAATTTCAATCGTCAACTACAACGATTTCATTAATATTCTGTGCTCTCTAATAGCTTTTTACATAAGGGGTCACCTAGTATACCGGGTGAGAAAATGTAGCGCTATCAGCATTAATTTCTCGCGAGTATACCGTGAGGGCGAGGCCAAACCTCCACACCACGCATCTAATTCCCAAAACACACCTACTCGTTCGACAGTGAACAGAATGAAATTAAATTTGGTCAATAGACTACAAAAACGTGAACCTTTTGGGTGGCAAACGTAGAATTTTGAACATAGAAAAAAAATTACAGATTAATTATCTGCAGTTACCTGTAATGAAATGACATTATAAAATGATTTAAGGCACAAAATGAAAAAAACGCCGTTCGTCACCCCCAAGCCAGCACAAAAACACACACAGTACACCCATTCTGATTGCGATTTAGAAACGAAAAAGTACCTCAACCGTGCACGGCAACTATTGTTGATAATCTCGAAAAATAAATCCGCGAGACATGGCCGCGGGTGCGAACGAGATAGAACTAGTATAGTTTCGCCTCACCTCAATTCCGCGAGAGGCGCTGGTAGTATGTTATATAGCTGTCTCTCTCACACACCAGTAGAGTGAAATGCTATTGTTTACAGTTTTAGTTACCCACTGAGTAGGTTTCGCCTCGCTTTAAGGGGAGGCGAAACCTCTACTTTACCTATGAGTGCGAAAGTGATAGGCTATGTAAGACATCGCCTTAAGTAAATTCCGGAGAACATAATAAAAACAACTTATTTTTAGGGATATGCTTACGTAATACTTTATTGGTCCCCGTACGGTTACAATGGCCTTCCATTTCCTCGTTCCTTCTTCTTTTCCAACTCTTTCAATTCTTATCCAAGTCCTTAACTTATTCTACTTATCTACTATCGCCCGCCTTTTCGCTCGTTCGCCTCCTATAACTATTTACATTCCTTCTCTTCTCTCCTTTTCCCATTCTTCCCACTTTTCTAACGCCGCTCGCCTTTTAACCTATTTACATAATTTTTTCGTAGTATTCATTGAATATTTTTTAATTGTCGGGCAAATAGATAGAAAAATTCTTGATACGGGGTAAAAATCGCATTTATCTATGATCCAGATTTTTGTCTCTTTATTTAAAAAAAATCTTTTTTTCCAAAAAAATGTGGCTTTAGTCAAATTGCCAAAGCTTTACCTTCAAATGGAATTGCGTTAATGGATCGTTAAAGCTTTAAAATGGTACTTAGGTCATGAAGCTAAGATTATTTATATTTTTACACATTTTTTGCTTCCGTCAGTCGATTATTTTTAATTTTCGGATATTATTTTCCATTTTCTTCTCGCAAATTTTCAAAATACACTTCCGGGTATAAAAAAAAAAGATATCGAGACAATACAAAGGACAATCTTTTAGTCGACTCTCGGCGTTTGTAAATGCCTACTTTCGTATCTAAGTAGGTCGAAAGCGAAGTTATCGTCGATTGAAATATTAAATATAGGGATCGTGGGAATTCTTTTTTTCTTCATCATAAAGGAAGCCTTGTTTTAATTAAATAAAAATTGATTGTAGATTTTTCACGTCGCGATACTGAAAGCGATCTAAAATGTCGAGAAAGGGAGTTTAAAAAAATGTCCGGATGTGTGTGTGGGGGGGGGGGGGGGGGTTTGTGTGTGTGTGCGGGTTTTTGTGTTTGTAAGACCTCGAAAAATAAAAATCTTTGTATCATGATAATTATTCAATCAATCGAACTAAAATTTCTCACTCAGGTAAAGCAAAAATATCTAATTGTTAGGTACAATTTTCGTAAAAATTCTCTACTTACACTCTAGTTGTCGTAAATGTTTAGCTTCCCGGCTAAATAGTTATTTACAAATAGAATAATATTCAAGAACGTTTGTGATTGATTCTGAGCCGAATCTATAAAGCGATTCGGGATTTTATATTTTGCAAAAAATTGACATTGTCGCTCTAACTCACGAAAACTTTAATAAGTTGAATAACATTTTTTTTTTACAGAAACGAACTAACGTTTAGCGAACTAACGAACAACCTTGTACATTCAATTTGGTAAAGGTCTGGCGAACTATTTGACTTTATTGTTTTATATAATTGTCAATATTTGACAAATATTTCTCTGTGATATACCCAAAAGTGATAATTTAAAAATACGCTCGAAGATCCCATCCTTTAGAATTGTATTTTTTTTCGTATTAAGAACTTATATCAACTGTTGCTGTTTCGACGTTAATAGTTTCTTGAAACTTTGAATCAATGATAATCATTTATATCCTCTTGGTGGCCATTTTACTAAATTACATCGTCCGAACCTCCCTAAACTTCGACAAAACTTCAGATAATTAGCCGTTTGCTCAATTAATTGACATAATTAATCAATCACTTAATCAACAACAGCTTTTGTACTTTAATTAATTACTAAATTCACGATGGCTCTTGTGGTAACAATTCTCCACGTATATGTATATCGCTAACTACGTTTGCGATTTTCCCTAGAACCATCATTTGGTCAAAAATAAAGAGAAATGAAATGTAGGAAAAACAAATTGAGCTTAAATTTCATGAATTATTATATAATTGCACCGTTTTTTATAATAAAACGTGTCATAGCTCGTGGAATTTCCCTTCGAGCGATATAGTATGTGATGAGCACCGAGTCGGCCCGCCCACGAATTACCGAGCCCGCTAAAACTCGTTTCATACATGTGAACTCGATGCAAGAGGCACCACAGACACGCATCGGGCGATTGGCAAAGCGGGCGCGGCGACGTGAACGCGTTATGCATGTCTTCGTGTATGCTCTTATTCTCGTCGTTCGTCTCGCTCGGTTGCCTCCTATCCTCGATGTGCCCACACGGCCTAGATCTTTCGTTCATGGAATAGTCTCAGGGAACTATAGTTTGATTCGGATGGTATTTGTGCGTATTAGAGTACGGTTTCGGTCTTTAACATTCTATATTGTTTCTCGAATATTACGCAAATATTTTTAACTGGCCAATATAAATTAACGAAATCTAAGCTTCTTTCGACTCGAACGAAAAACAACGTTACCTGACACACATATAATGTGTCAGGTAAAAATTCATTTTAAAAAAACACGTGTTAGATTGCCAGTTTTATGGGTTTTTTATGAGCTACAGCCTAGATACCGCTCATGTTATACGAGTAGTTATGAATTATGGCCTTTACGATAGTTCTTGGAGCAGATAAGTCAAGCGAAACAATATTTTTTATGTCAAGCGGAAAAAAAAAAGCGGCACGAACATATTATAATGTCTAAAATATTTATTTACGATCTTATAATAAATTTAAAATCTCATTGTTCTGTGAAAAAAATGCTTCTAGAAAACTGATAGAAATTAATAAAAATTTAGGTTATACGATATGTTATAGGAGTAGTTATAAATTATGGCCTTTACGATAGTTCTTGGAGCAGATAAGTCAAGCGAAACAATATTTTTCGTGTCAAGCTGAAGAAAAAAGCGGCACGAACTTATTATAATGTCTAAAATATTTATTCACGATCTTATAATAAATTTAAAATCTCATTGTTCTGTGACAAAAATGCTTCTAGAAAACTGTCAGAAATTAATAAAAATTCAGATATGATCTATGATAGGATCTGTGCGATTTTCGGCGATTTAAAATTTTTCGTTTCGTATTTGTGACTCTACGATGACGCGAGTGGTCATACTTACCGCGATAATCGATGAGGAATCTACTCTTCGCGCTAAATTTCTCATTCATTTAGTATTTGTATATCGTTACATTTTTTTTCTCATCAATTTCATTCGTAAACATAGGTTATTCGTTCTATTTTTCGTATATATCGATGATACGATCGCTTCGTAGCCGCTGTAAAGTCTTGAGCGCGTTGATCATGCAGGTAGAAAATTACGTTTTCATACGATTTTGCTTATTAAAACCCAAAAAAAGGCTTTCCAACATTCGATTACCTTTTCCACTATTGCTTAATATTAATTATCGGATAATTTCCAAGCGGACACACGGTTACCCGTACGTAGTATTGACAATTGTGTCAATCGCACTAAAGTACTATTTGTGTCCTAAAATTTCACGCTGAATGGGTCATTAGATTCTTAAAATTTGGCAGATAAGATGAATGGCGCTCGAGGATCAAAATATTAATAATTTATCAAATTCTCTATTACATGCACAAGTCCAAGGAATATTATTAAGGTGATATGACACTCGATCCGAAACTATAATCCAATTAACTCAGAGCTTGTTATAATATTTTAGACAAAAGTACGTTCGATTTCGTTTCGCCTATCTGCTATGCAGTGGAACGAAATGTGCTTTTTTTTTTCAAATATCAATCATCCGTGAGAAGATTGGATTACAGTGTTTGATATTTTTTATATAGGCCCGGAATGTGAGGGGTAGGGGAGGTCACATCGCCTACGTTGAACGTCACATCATCCAGATCTGGGCGATGCGCTATATTTTCGTGGGGGCCCCGTCACACTGGGCAATCAACGTGTCGAAGTTAGGTGAATCGTGTATGCGTCCGAGAGAGATAGAACTAAATGGCGCGTCACGGAAGAGATAGAAGGAAACTTTCGATCTATTAGTTTTATATTCGAATAGAAACTTACGGAGAAAATTACTAGATTATCACGAACCGGTTTCCCGACTTTCCACAAGAAAATTTCGTAACTTTGAACGGCGCTAAAATAACTGGAGGATTAATCATTTTTAAAACAATTGTAAAAAAAAAACGCTGCGTACTTGTTCTTTTTTTATTTATTTATAAATCAGCTAAATTCTGACGCAATCGAATAGAAACCGGTTTTGGCTCTATTATCATTAAGGGGATTCATGCGGGTCATTTTATTATCAGAATAAGATACGCTGGTGAACGATAGATCTACGTTGACATCTGCTTTTGTTCACTGTGCGGTAGCATTCTTCCAACATACTGTTAAAAATATTTAGCTAAAAATTACAATGCGCTCGTCATTCCCTGTAAATATTCTTTTTTTTTTTTTAGTAGATCGTTATGTTACTTCGAACATTTTGGCAATATGATGATGGAGAAAGATTCTGTGAGTATGAAATTTCAATGAACAATGTTGTTGACCCTTCCACGCAGAATCTAGCTGGACGACATAAAAGGTCACGTAGATCAAACGTAGCTCAATAAATCAGATAAGAACTTTATTGTTATCATAATTTTGTCTTTTAATAGTCGAGAATAGGGACATTTTTGCAAAGAATTTCTTTGGTAGGACTGTTCGAACGAAATTTCTGTTGTTTTTTAAATTTTATTATTCGACCGTTTTGCTGATTTCTTTATGTGAGTTGGTAACTCGATTACGGCTGAACGCGTCAACCGTTTTTTTTATCGAAACTTACAGACTTTTGCTTTGATACTTAACTCGGAGACGGATTATCATTAAGAACGAACGAAAATTACGAAAACAATATAACTGACAGAAGTTCAAAAATCAATTTTATTTACAATTTTTCAAGTATCTGAGGATTGAAATTCAAAATGGCGGCATCACATTTTATCAGTAGAAAAAACATAAAACCATTTTATTCTAACTAAAATTGGTTACGGGAAGTTGTTGAGGTTTGGATTTGAAAATAGCCGGTCAATATGGTGGATAAAAAATTCGGTTTGATTGCAATTTCAACTAAAATTGGTATTCGCAATTAGTTTATATGTTAAAAATATCTCAGCGAGGTCTACCCCGATTTGGTAGAACGACAGCCGTAGAATTTGAGAGGCTGACTCTTCGTAGTTCTTATTGACATCCTTTTCTTCTTTTTTTTTAACGATTATACTCCGTCGTGCAGCATAATCGTCGTCGTCGTTGAATTCGTGCATACTAGTAAATTGCTCGCACTCACTATTATTAGTTCATACTATTGATAGTGCTCCATAGTAACTACAATAAAAGTGCTCGATATTTGAGGCTAATTTGACTGTTTAACCGATCGTATCGATAGTGTAGTGATACGTGGCCATGTGTGTTTAATTTTAGTGTCATTCTCAGAGACCACAGTAACCTTGTGTGTGACCCCGAATATGTTTTGCCCAGGCAACATATAAAAGTAATAGGTAGCCGAGCCTCGACTTCTCACAGTCATCGCGGTCGCACACCGCGAGGTCACTGACGCTATATACCGCGTGACACTGCAGACTATACCGTGCACGCAAACTTATGCACCAACTTTACTGTACTTAATGCCGATATGAAAGAGTTGCCTGTTTGTCGCTGTAATATACGTCACGGTATTCGAACAGCGCGTTATAAGACGCTGATATTCAAGGCTATGACAACTGTATGTGCTGTTCTGTCACTTGGTGAGATACAGAGCATCTCTTTGCTGGTTTTATTATATTTTTTATAATATTTATCCATCATCTCTAACGTGCTGTATTGTAGCGAGAATAAAGTGGATCAAGCGGCCGAGTTTCTCGTTAGGAAAACGGCCTATTGGACTAACCGGAGAACGCGAGGGATATCTATGGTTAAAATTTTACAACGCGGGGAAAGTATGATCTACTGTACAGTCTTTCATCGTAAACATATAAGCAATGGTATTTTACCGAAGAATATATTAGTCATTCTGAGGAGATGGCGTAACTGACAGAACGCAGATTCTACTTTGACTCGGTGGTACTTTGGATCTGTTTGCTCGTCACTCTACTTACATTTCAACGAAGTTGTGTTATATCTAAGTACAGATTTGTATAGATATTGAGCGTGACATTAAAAATGACGACGTCAATATCACCGATCAAATAACACTTTTAAAAATGTTAGAAAGTGCACATACGACTGTATAAAATTAATTTTAATATACTTTTGTCGAAAATTTAATAATGAAATTTACGAACGCGGGAATCAATGAAAAAAAAATTTATTTTTAAAAACTTCCGACTCCAAAAAACTATAATAAACAGGACTTTAGCTTCAAAAAGTTTTCTTATAAAAATAAATCTAAAAAGGATGAAACAACTTCCGATATCATTTTAGTTAATTTCATATTTAAATTACAATAATTTATTTACCGCTGTCACTACAATCGGGAGACGTCTTATTTTGCGTTAAAAAACGTCCATATCATATATAATTGTTCTTTTAATTTAGAATCCAGACGTCAGCATGTTTCTTGATATGTAAAAAACGGTTGGAATGTTCAGGAAACGTCTCCCGACTATAGTGGCAACGGTAAATGAATTATTGTTATTTAAATATATGAAGTTGACTAAAATCAGAAGTTATTTAATCCTTTTTAGATTTGTTTTCATAAACAAAACTTTTAAAAACTTAAGTTCTTTTTATTACAGTTTTTTGCCGTCGGGAGTTTTTAAAATGACATTTTTTTTTTATTTCACACTTTTCAAAGCTAGTTCAATATGACTTTCTACAGCATTTTTATTAATTGCTATATATTTACAATATTTTGTCAAACTAAAATAGGTCAATAATTTGTTATAGCTCTGTTTTATTTAATCGCTCAATCATTTCTCCACTCTTGTATTTAGAATAAAATCAATAAAGGTAATTAGAAGATTATAAATTGGTCATAATTTTTAATAATTTACCTTGATTTTATCACTCAATCATTTGTGCACTCGTGTATTTAGAATTAAATGAACAACCGCGATTAGAAAAATGCGTTACGTTTTTATTAATTTCTAATTGTTAACAACATCTCTGATGTGCAACAAACTTATTAAAATTTATATGCTGTTGAATAAAATATATATAGAATTATTGATTGAATGGCCCACGTGCTCTTTTTTATACTCCACCGTTAGCGCTCTGAAGTTAGATACAAATGAACGATTATAGTAGGAATGACGGCCATCTTGTGGTTTTACTCTATATACAACCGTGCTTCTTATACATTTTGTTTAAACGGTTTTGTCTTTCCGACATCTCACCTAATATATATATAATCTAGGACATAAATAGAGGTTACGATGCACAAAATTTGTGTATCGAGTTCTGTTAAGATATCTTTAGTCGATTCGGAAAGAATCGCACGTATAGAAACTGGCATATTCGCGCCATGACAGTGAAACGCATACTCCCGACGGTAGTAAAAATGACAATATGGGATAATTACGTTCGATTATCAATGAATCTGTCTTCGTAAATGATTATACAGTTTGGAAAATAAAATATCCTAATTGGAATTTAATGTATATTTGCATATTAAACGTATTGGCTTGAGAAATCATCCGTCTCCAAAGTTTTGTACGCTCGAGTGTATTGAAATAAAAAATTAACTGGGGGCTTTCGAATATTCGATTAATAATTAATATATCGTCATTGGAAAATCATAATCTTCGCTTTACTGATTTCAAGCAATGTTTCTTTAGATTTACAATACGCATATATGATATTTACTATACATATAAATAAATTCAATAATTTATTTATTATACATTATTTATTATTCAATTATTATTATTATACATATAAATAAATTATTGAATTTATTTATATCTGTACCATAGCAAACATATACAATTGCGTAAATACAATATACGAATTGGATTTTAATATGTTTTCTTTGTACTAAAAGTAGCGGCTACACGATTCAACTTAAAAAATAAAGAACTAATTCGCCACTTTAAATACAAAAATGTATACTTCATGTTAATGCGGACATTGAATTTACAAGACAATGTACGATAATTTGCAATTTGGTGAAACTCTGTTGGGTGGAAAATAAGAACGTATAATACTCGTGGACTTGTGCCAAGTAGCATTAACTAACGTTATAAATAAACGTTGTCTATAGATACGTAATAACGTTACTAATTCTTGGTTTCTTTATTCGTCTCTTGAAGCAGATGAACCACAACCAAGTACGGAGTAATTGATCCTTGAACACACCCATGTGTTTGGTATTTAATATGATTCGTATTTTTACCGATCGCAAAATTAATGTTTTGTTAAAAAAAAAAAAAAACGTTCACGCGGTGAATTGATAAAATGTTTTATGATAAATTTACCTAAATAATTGTTACTGGTAATTGCACAAATACATAGGTTGATTTGATCGTTTTTTACGGTACATTGATAAAAAAATTCGCTTACAGTTCTGAAATTGTAAATTTTGAGCGAATGAAGCGCGTAAAAAATTGGTTAATAAACAGTGAAAACATTGTATGTTTCTATATGTTCACATCTTCAGTTGGAATAATTGTATAATTGTGTAATTGCCACTAACAACGCATAAAAGAATTTTATCGCAATTTTGTACATCAGGTAAGTCAACGTGACAGTGTTGGCATCTATAACGTTATACACTTTGACCCTACCCGGTATTTTTAAAAGCATAACTCGATAATTAATGGAAATTTTCTTATTACTGGAGCCACGTGTACAACTGTTGAACCAGCTTCGAAATATCAGGATGTACATGGTGATAGGAATATAGCGAGTGTCGATAAATTATTAGTGCTTACGAGCGTCGCCTGGCGTAGCAACCAAAAGAAGGTCATATTATGTCTCTAATCAGCTGAATAAACAGATGAGTGCCATGATGGCATTCGGACTACTTCTATTCCTATAAAAAAAATGTTAATTACTCTATTTTTAAATATTTGATCAAACGCACTTGTCAATCTGATGTAACACGCAATAAGATCTCATTACTTGTTAAAGTACTCGTTAAAATATTTTTATGTAATAAGATTTTCGAGTTGTTTGATTATTCTATTTCTTGATTATTCAAATTTCGTTATATTTCAATTTTTGCTAGTTTGCTTCCTCATTGAGGAAACTTGGTTTTCACGGAAAAATGCACATTATACTTTTTCGAGTTCATATTTAACCGATTTTAAGGGACTTTCCTGTGTCGTATGCAGAGACGAGAACTGCATTGTTAAAGATATTGATAAACGTTTTATACAAAAAATTAAGAAATTTATGAACTGAGTGCATGAAATGCATTTTAATATACTTTTGTTGTAAATTTAATAATGATGTATGAAATTTACTGAGCCGGGGATTGAAAAGTGCAATATGTGAATACTATTGATGGAATCACCAATGAATCTGGTGTATGAAAATTAATATACAATTTCATAAATTAAATAACAGAATTAGAATTTATTATATATTTGTCTATTAAACGCGTAGTTCATGTTAAAGAAGTTTCAGTTACTGGATTTTTAAAATAAAGCAGTATCATCTCGAAAATTACGTTTGCGTGGATGCAGTACAATCAAAGATCAATTATAGATTTTGAAATATTTGATTGGAAATTATTATACCGTCATTGGAAAATCATAATCTGGTTTACTTATTTCCTGAAGTACTACTGTAAATTTGTAATACGCATTTGAGATTTACTATACACGTGTATACAAGTTCGATCATTAAGACAACCGTGTAAGAAATTCAATATACATTTTTGTAGAATTAATATCCGAATTAGATTTAAATATATTTCTTATAAGTAACAGTTGAACGTTGTTGAAATTTCGATTACTATAAACGCGTAGTTCATGTTAAAGAAGTTTCAGTTACTGGATTTTTAAAATAAAGCAGTATCATCTCGAAAATTACGTTTGCGTGGGTGCAGTACAATCAAAGATCAATTATAGATTTTGAAATACTTGATTGGAAATTAATATACCGTCATTGGAAAATTATAATCTGGTTTACTTATTTCCTGAAGTACTACCGTAAATTTGTAATACGCATTTGAGATTTACTATACACGTGTATACAAGTTCGATCATTAAGACAACTGTGTAAGAAATTCAATATACATTTTTGTAGAATTAATGTCCGAATTAGATTTAAATATATTTCTTATAAGTAGCAGTTGAACGTTGTTGAAATTTCGATTACTATAAACGCGTAGTTCATGTTAAAGAAGTTTCAGTTACTGGATTTTTAAAATACAGCAGGATCATCTCGAAAATTACGTTTGCGTGGGTGCAGTACAATCAAAGATCAATTATAGATTTTGAAATACTTGATTGGAAATTAATATACCGTCATTGGAAAATTATAATCTGGTTTACTTATTTCCTGAAGTACTACCGTAAATTTGTAATACGCATTTGAGATTTACTATACACGTGTATACAAGTTCGATCATTAAGACAACTGTGTAAGAAATTCAATATACATTTTTGTAAAATTAATGTCCGAATTAGATTTAAATATATTTCTTATAAGTAACAGTTGAACGTTGTTGAAATTTCGATTACCATTATTGGGAAATCTGAACGACCGTACAATACTGGGCAATTCATTTCATACAAAGTAAATCTGAATCTCAAACGTGTGTTTGGTATTTAAGATACGACTTAAGCAGTTAATTTAATTTGCATTAAAAAGAAATTACAATTATTATGAGCGGTTGAACGTTACTGAAATTTCGATTACTACCGTTGGGAAATCTGTACGACCGTACAATACTGGGCAATTAATTATATACAAAGTAAATCTGAATCTTAAACATGTGCTTGATATTTAAGATACGACTGAAGTAGTTATTTTAATTTTCATTACAAAGAAACTACAGTTATTATGAGTATTAAGCATAAAACTGTATTAACTTTTGTATTTGGTTTATGCATAAAAAGTTACAATGTTAGTATTAATAGATTAATATTTATAGAAAAATGTTTAATATTGTCGTTACCACGAAGATAGAGATTAATGTACAATATTTAGAAAAATACCATATTTGCATAGTAAATTTCAAGTTTTCTTTCATTACAATAAGACCGAAAATTCGAATTTAATGCACAAGACAATTGAAACTAAAGTCTAACAGATTAATTTTCCTACATATTAGTCCCAAAAATATTGTAAAGCACGTTACATAATTGTAATATTACCGAGAACTGCAATTGAAAAAAATGACAGCTACTATGAATATTGACAATAGCGCTTTCCACTGGTAAAACTGAGTACACGTTTTAAATTGCGAAGATATAGAAGATGTATGCCGTAAGTGTATACTTATCTCTCTTGCTCGTATTCAGAAAATTGGTGCACACTCGATGCACCAGTGGAAAGCGCCATAAGAGTTTAACGTACAAAAAACGCTAATTTTATGTTTTTTGTTTAGTGAATTTCACCGTTTTTTATGGTAACACGCGCAGATTTTTCCAACCTTTATTTCGCTTGATTTTAAGTTGAATCTTTGTTGGATTTAAGTAAAATCAGACAAAAAACCAACCGAGTTCCAACTGTATCATTTAGAAGAGCCAAGAGTTAGATTAACTAATTCGATTGTACTTAAAACCAACCGAGTTCCCACCATCACATAGCACAATGGTTGGAAATCAGTTGGTTTCTTCCACAAATCAATAAATTGGAATTGGGCTGATAGAAAGTTGAAAAAGTCCACGAGGAAAATAGACGAAAAACGTTGTGCCCGTAATTCTACCAGACAAAATGTTAAGGAAATCAATGACGTCAAAATATGGTAAATATAAGGTAAAAATATCGTATATTTCTACATATCTTACAGTATTTTTACATTTGCGGTTGTGTAACTTACTGACGCTGTAACAATAGTGACGAAGCACAAAAAGTCTCAGTCCATAGCTGTACACACTTTCGCAACCCAGATATTTCAAAATGTAACTCGATAAATATTTATTGCTGAGTCAACAGATGAGTGCCATGATAAAAACGATTGACCTTGCTCTTTTGATCTCAGTATTGCTTATTTGCCCAATTTGGAAATTACAAACATGCGCACATGCGTTTATTTGATGTAATACGAAGTAAATAATCATTACTTGGCTACAAGGGTTATTAAAACAATTGATACAATGATATTTCGGAACTCGTTGACATTTTTTTTGTTTCTTTATCCCTCAAAATTCGTTACATTTCACTTTCTACTTTTTTCGGTTCCTGTCGCCATTCGACCAACAATCGGCGATAGAACCCTTTGCTGTGATCATCGTACATATGAGATACAAATGTGAATTGTAGATCGCTTTGATCAAAGTTCTTTTTTTCATCTACAGTCTTTCCCTATATTTTAAGTAAAAAGTAACAGAAGTATTTATATTGTATCAAAACGTCTTTAGCGGTATCTACGGTATCGTTTATGATGGAGTATATGTACCTTACGATCAAAAATTACCCGGAATTTGTCAATAAAACGAAAATGGTTCAATTATTCATCGATATTTATTTTATTCCCTTCAAAGTAATCTCCATCGTAAGCAATACACATATTCCAACGATTCTTTCAATCTTTAAAACACTTTTCATAGGCCGATTTTGGAATCGCCTTCAGCTCCTTCTGCGAATTCTCCTTTATCGCCTGAATCGTCTCAAAACGCTTTCCGCGTAGTGGTAACTTGATTAATTGTTGGTTTATTTCGATGTCATATTCATAGACCCATGTCTCGTCACCGGTAATAGGGCCTTCAATAACATTTTGGCCCAAAACATTGTGCATAACGCTCTACACCGATCCGAACGAGACACCAAGATCGGCTACTATCTCCTTGATGCTTGAAGCACAATTTTCTTAACTTTTTCGATGTTTTCGTCAGTCACAGAGGAGGATGGACGACCGGAACGAGACAAATCATCAACCACAGTACGGCCCGCTTTAAACTCTTTGTACCACTCGTATGCTTGTGTTTTAGACATTGTCGAGTCCCCGTCGGCTACCGTTAACATTTTCAACGCTTCCGCACATGATATTTTGTTAGAAATACAAAATTTCAGGGACACTCTTTGCTCAACTAAATTCGATATAGCGAACTTCGCAGAGTACACCAAACAATGGCTTGTTTACAGAGCTATTACGCACAAGCTATCTGACACATTGCGCTTAAAAGTGACATGTAAACAACTGACAGATGTACCAACCTAGAAAAAAAAATGATTTTAACAATATCTCAAGGGTGACTCGTTTAAATGAGAAATTTCGGGTACTTTTCGATCAGAGAGTAAGTACATTGAACCTGCAATCGGTATGTTTGTGTACACAAGTACACAGTGTGTACTTGTTTACAGTGTTTGTGTACTTGTGTACACGAACATACTGTGTTGTGTTTGTGTATTTGTGTATTTGTGTAAATGTATGTGTACTTTGTTTATTTACCAAAATATTTTAAACCAAATTTATATTAATTGCGTGGAGGGGGGTTCTGTGATACTTCGTGATGTCATAATTACGGAGGGGGAGGGCTATATTATTGTGACGATATGTGAGAAAATAAAGGGAAGTAAAAGGAGAGTTAAATTTGTAGTGACGTTAGTTATGAATAGATCCTAATGTTTAAGACTATATTTGAGATTACACCGTCAACATACGACCGATTCAAGGAACTTAAGTGCAAACGAAACGGCTAATCCTTATTTTTTCTGTTCAGGATCTTCAGATTGCATCATTCTGGCAAAAATTTCGGATTCTTTTTAACAACCGGCTGTTGTGATTGTATCAATGCAAATGACGACTTTGAAAGTCGACGAAGTTACGGCGAATGCGGTACTGTGGGCTTTAAACACCTTTGTATCGATGTCATATATAAACCGAATAGGATTTAACCCATCTACTAATAGTTTTAGAATGATACGCTCTTATAGGGCATTTATAAATAAATAAAACTTTATTTCTGTTTTTTTCTTTAGATCTATTATACTTGTGACCATTTTGAACGAGATTTGAATATTATTTCGGTCGAACATCGCTCAGTTAGGTCAGTTCGTTTAATCGTATAATTCTTTAATGTCACAGTTATAAATGTTAATTTCCAATCGAGTCTTTGAATATTACAGACTTGCGCATTAAACAGTTCCGAGTTTCGAATTAAAATTGCCAGCGCCAATCAATTCTTAATGATTTATGGTTTGTTTTACTTTCCACGTGCTACTAGTTCAAATTTACGCTAAGATACAATCCTAATAATATTTCCAATTTATTTGTTAGCAATCTTAATTTCAATTACGAAATTTTTTATGTCGTTAATTAATTTTACAAAACTTATCGTCAAATTAATTGATCAAGTTTTGCAATTTTAAATCGTACACAGTAAATTTTACAATAACGCTGAAAATAAATGAAAGTTTTCTTAATTTTCCACTAGAGGTATTGAAATTTCCAACTCAGACGTTGATTGCTGCAGATAATTTGTGTTTTTTTTTGTTACGTATCAGTGTGAACGATAAAAAGGTTACAATTACGATTAGAAATTTTGTAATTTTAAATCGTACGCAGTAAATTTGACAATAACGCTGGAAATAAATGAAAGTTTTCTTAATTGTCCAATACAAGTATTGAAATTCCCAGTTTAGACGTATATTACTGTAGATAATTTGTGTGTTTTTTAAGTATCGGTCTGAACGATAACAAGGTTACAATTACGATTAGAAATTTTGTAATTTTAAATCGTACGCAGTAAATTTGACAATAACGCTGGAAATAAATGAAAGTTTTCTTAATTGTTCAGTACAAGTATTGAAATTCCCAGTTTAGACGTATATTACTGTAGATAATTTGTGTGTTTTTTAAGTATCGGTCTGAACGATAACAAGGTTACAATTACGATTAGAAATTTTGTAATTTTAAATCGTACGCAGTAAATTTGACAAGAACGCTGGAAATAAATGAAAGTTTTCTTAATTGTCCAATACAAGTATTGAAATTCCCAGTTCAGACGTTGATTGCTGTAGATAATTTGTGTGTTTTTTTAAGTATCAGTGTGAACGATAACAAGGTTACAATTACTATGGCAAGTTTTGTAATTTTTATATACGCAGTAAATTTGACAATAACGCTGGAAATAAATGAAAGATTTCTTAATTTTCGACTGGAAGTATTGAAATTTCCAACTCAGACGTCGAATGCTGCAGATAATTTGTGTTTTTTAAGTATCAGTATCAACGAAATTCTATACTGTACATAATGTACACTCTGAATATTTTAAGTACAATGGATTGTCATTTCCGCTACGATGCACCCGTAATTTTGAAGACATTTTTATATTAATTTTCAAAACTTTATGCATTACTCATCGAATTATTTGAAAAGTTTTGTAATTATTTCAAAAAAACATTTCTCACCATGAACGTCAGTTATATTAATTTAACGAAAGACTTGTAAATTTACAGCGTCGAGTACATTTGAGTTTCACGTACGAAGTTTGTAAATTTCATTGTCCTGAGTACGGTAAATCAACAATCTTTACAATGTACGTCCAAACAAACCTTTTATGTTATTATAACTGTTACAACAGAATGTTTTCCGTCCGAAAGTGGATCAATTATACAGCAATAACGAGTTGATTATTTCCTATATAGTTGCGTGAAAATTGATCGCGATGAATTGAGCGCCCCTGGAGAGAGTGTTTGGAGAATATATAGCGCCGTGCCGATGGCGATCCGCGCGGATATCCGTTGGTCGTCGGTGTCCCTTGACGTAGAAAGAGAGTGGGTGTATAAAAGCACTAACTAAGCCAGGGGGCTAACGTTAGCAGGGGCTGCCGCACTATCATCGGGCAGTAGGTACATACTCAGCTCGTGTACCGGCGCATCATTGCTATCGCACGCTAGCTAGCCAGCTATCTATCTAGCTAGCTGCGCTTCCCGACGAGGACGTCGAACATCGAGCGAGCTCGTTCATGGCTCGACGCGGTGGTGTCGGCAATGGGACGGCGCTCCGGTCGCGGGTTGGCGGCTCGTCCCGCGGATCCGAGGTGCGCGGGTGTACAGCGGGTGGGGGTCGAGAGGGGACCAAGGAGAGACGAAGGCAGCGAGCCGCGACCAGTAGCTCCCAGGCAGCGAATCCGCGAGCAACTTCGCGGCATAGGATTCAGGGCTAATCGCCCTAGCGTTATCACTATTTTTTTTCTCTCTCTCTTTCCTCTTTCTCGCTGCATGCATATCCATCCGAACTGGCTGGTACGCGTGCGAGCCCTCGATTCATCGAACAACCGGCGTGCAACGTTAATTAAAACGCACTCGAAGTCTCGTTCACGGTTCTGCACCGGCGATATACTAGTTTGTAACCGCGGGTCAGCGAACCTCCGTCATCGCAGAAACAGCAGCAACAGCAGCAAGAGCAGCAGCAGAAGCAGCAGCAGCAGCAGCAGCAAAGGCTACGTACTACGTACTCTAACAACCACAAGCTATATACCAGCCGATACAGCTCGCGTCCGATCATTATCAAACGTCTCTATATATTGCTCTGCGTCCAGACTCTCTCTCGTACGCCCACTGAAACCGCATCATTCCATTGCTACGTTAAGCCTTCGCACACTATCGTACTCCCGTGATTAAAAATCACAGATTTTGCTTCTGTGACAGTGTGATACCGCCAGTGTCGAGCGAAATTATGTTATCGTCTCGTGTTAAAAGTCGCAACCTCCCTTGAGTCTAAATGTAGTATTCAGTGGACCGTGCCCAGGGTCAAAACCGGAGCCTTTGATATTTGTGGACGTTAACTGTTTCCAGTGAATGTAAAATAGCGTGTAGTGCATATTTGAATGGTTTTTTTTTCATATCTAAGGAGGTTCTACAGAGTGAAATAAAATTGCAGTTAGGAAAACCTGCATACTAGGTTCTGTGAGAAAATTGTCGCAGTTACTGCCACTGATTTGTTATTATATTGTTGGCGGATCAGTTGCAGATTTTCCACCGCAGCCACTCCGCCATGCTACTGTTGATCTAGATGCTATCTAGCAAATCTTGGCAAAGGTTCTAAGCCGTTCCACATTTCGAACGATACGAGGCTCCGTAGCGAGATGTCACGGAAAGCGGAATTCAGCGCTGGAACCGTAGAAGAATCATCCGAGCCGGAGTATCTCGATGAGGTAATTATGGCGGAAAATACGGCGCAGTTCTGGCTGTCCGTACGGTGGTGAGAAATGGATTGTCGAGCTGACAAAAACGGAATCTCTCAGGCCCTCTTCGCTATGAAATTCCGCGTTCCACTGTGAACACGCACAAGAGATACAGGGAAGAGTACGTCTAGCGAGAGAAAAGAGAATTTCGAAAAATAAAAAGGAATTGGAAAAATTTGAGGCTGAATTTATCTGGGATTTGCATTCGACCGAAGGACCCCAAACTCGGGTTGGATGGAGTGATGAGCGGGGCCCCTGCCAGGGGCACAGCGCCCCGACGTCTACGACGCCATCATCATCATCATCACCACGACGAGCCGAGCAGCGACGACAGTCGGGACAAGGAGAAGGGAGAGATCGACGGGCACGAGGAGAGTCGTCCGAAGGTTAATCCCATATTCCTCTGGGCGCTGCAGAGGGAACAGAGGATCATCGAGGTCCGTTGCGAGGATTACGACAAGAGGAATCGCATAAAATTGACGAAAACCGCGCAAGGATGGCGCTCGATACCGAGAACAGCATCGAATGTTTACACGAGCCTCGGGACAAATGGTGTTGGCGATTTTCAGCATCAAGTATGCGAGAGTCCGGCCGCACCGTCATCCGTAACATCCTCACCGAATTCATCGAGATGGTCACCCGCGACGATATCCTCATCGACCGTGGCGCCTTGGTCCGTCTCGTCGACGAAAAGCCTTCTCGCTGTCTCGTCGCTCGCCCCGGACGAGGAAGCACCGGGGAGGGATTCCTCATCGACGAGGTCGAGGAATCACAGCGATGAGTCTGCCAATGATTTCGACGATGCTTGTATTCGTAACACCTCGCTGCTTCGTCTCGGCAAGCACTCGCGAAAGAGACGAAGGAGGGAACGATGCCGAGGCAGTGAGTCTGAGAAAAGGCGTAGAAAGGCGGTTGTACGACTTGACAATCCAGGGGGAAGTCGATCCGTGATTAAAACGTGGAACGATGGTCTTGTCGATGGATCGGGCGTGGCGAATAATCAAAATCTCAGCGAAGATTACTCGAACGGAGTTCCGGAGAGACTCGAGAATGTAAACAGACAGGAGAGCCAGGAGAGACGACACGAGGGGAAGAAACTGAGACGAGAGAGACGTAGACTCGACGAGACAGAAATGCAAAGGGAGTCGGAGAGTCGGGAAACCTCGAATCGATCGGTCATGAGCTCGCCAAGGTCTTGGGAGCTCTTGATGAATGGCACGAGGTTTCTGAGCAGTGGACCTACCGTAGGTCTTGAACGTAGCGTCGTCCGCGAGGAGGAAGGAAATGAAGAGGAAGAGGAGGCGCAAGAGGAGGAGGAGGAGGAGGAGGAGGAGGAATACGACGACAATTACGGCTCTGCGAATCAAACTAATCATTTTGGCTCGATAGATCTGGAAAAAGCGAAGAGAGATCAGCATTTACAGCCGAGGGTTATCCTCGAGCAACTACATCTTACGAAATCATCGGAAAATGGAGTCCACGCTTCACTCGGTATTGTTTATGAGGACGATATCGAGGAGGAAGAAGAAGAAGATGGAGAAGAAGTTGAAGAGGAGAAGGAAATTGAGGAAACCTGCGTCAAAGAAGCTAAACAAATGGAAATAAATTCTAAAAGCAGGGAAAACGAAGAAATGAGACGGAGAAACGACACAATAGCAGAGAAACCTGAAATTCGGGATATTCTGAGTATGCTCGATTCGACGGGTTCTCCGGTACTCGCTACTGACACGCCAGCTGCGCATCTGCCGAGTTCTCTGGACTCAACAAAAACCAATATTTCCAGCTGTTACGAGAGCCGAGACCATCAGAACGCGATTAGGCAACGTTGCAGAGATAAGGAGAAAGAAAAACCTCGAGAACGATTATTACACAATTCCTACATGAGCGTCAAACAGACAACAAAAGATCAGATTAGATCCGATCAAAACAATTGCTTCCCCACTAGACCATTCGTTAACTCAATGAGAACCGAAACCGATGTCAAGATAAGCCAGATGTGTGACTCTGCTCTCAGTCCAATCGACAGAGAGAGAATTACGAGTGGAAAAATTCACAGAAGGGAGAATATTTGCGAGAGGGTTGATTCGAGCTCCAGCGAGCTAGGCACCAGCTCGGAAATCCTCGAGGCTCTTAGAAGCACTCCTGGTCTTTCTATATCGGTTACCACGAGAGTTCCTGCTTACGAGACGCGCCTTGATTCACCGGAGAGCCTTATCACCGCAAGAAATACAACGAAACGTCCTTCCTCTACTCTTTACCTGGAGAGACTGTTGCCGAGTCCACCTCAACAAGCCCAACATCCCGGCACACCGTCTCCGTGTTGCAGCAGCTCCGAAGTCACGTGCTCCGAGGATGCTAGGAACGAACTCACCCTCGAGGAAATCCTCGCCACGCCGGTCAGACTCGCGCTGCCTCCTGGCGAGAAAATTTCCGGCTCCGGACTTGCCGCTGTCGTCAGCCGATTGTCCAATCGTAGAAACGACACTCGCCAATTGCTTGACGGTGGCCGACAGCATCAACAGGGCATCACCACGCACACGAGTTTACGACATCCACTTCGCAACCCTCAGGATACTCTGAATGCTGGCAAGAAGATACGAAGCGACTCGATGGAGTGCGAAATTGCGAAAACTCCTCCGTCGCGGTTTCGTGACCAGCGACCTCATCCACGACGAGCGAGAAGCGATGGCTATCGAAATCCTATAAAAACCAGCTCGAGGCAAAGCGTCGAACCTGCAAATCAGCTTAGAGAACTTGTGGAAAACTCAGGCGATGCTATTCCCGATCCTCTCCTTGTGCCTCGAGATCGTTTGCCAGCTCTTGCGGCAGCTCCTGCTCTTGAGATACCCAAGCTTCTTGCTTCCAGACCAGAGCTTAGATTACCCGAAGCGTTGACGAGGCCGGACTTGCTTAGGGATCCTGATCTGCTCGTCATATCTCTGGCACATCTTCAACATGTACTCGATCATGGTGAAGGTCCTGTTTCTGAATATACCTATCGGCCACCGCATCCTCTTGCTATGCCTTTAGTAGAAGGAGATGACGAGGAGGTCGACGAGGAGGACGAACTGGAGGAAGAGGATGACGAGAACGACGAGGATGAAGACGAAGACGAAGATCTTGACGTTCCTGAGCAGAGCCTCGATCTTGCTCGCAGTGAAGCTTTAAATAGTGCTCGAGGTCGTGCTATTGATGAAGATACCAGAAGAACTCATCGTGTGCCTCCGAAACTCATTAGCTGCAAGCCTATTGGTAGTCTCATGCCCGGTCCTATAGACCTTTCACGAAGCTGCGTACGCTCGCTTCTACCACCTCGCACCGGTCAATCAATTTCTGGACTACGTCAGCAGGACATACCACCTTCACAGCTGCCACCACCTCCATTGCTACGAGTACGCACGGGACTCTTAAAACAAGAGTCGGAAGTCACCTCCACCGAAATCTCGCCGCCTTGTGTTCAGGACGACTCGCACCTGTGGCATCCACTCTTTGGAAGGTATGCTTCTCACGATAAATGCGCAAAATATAAATCTGTTTTGTTATTTTATTGCAAAATTTTCATCATTTAAAATTTTTAAAAAACATTTTTTTTTAGTTTATTACTTTTAAAAATTGCATAAAAAACCTACCGCGACTGATTTTTTTTCAACGTTGTTCTAATAACGAAAAAATATCCCCAGATCCGAATATAAAGAAAATTGCACAAGGAGTTAATTTTTGAAAAATATTATGTTCTAGTTGAAATATTTAAGTCCCATAATTTTTTTAATATTCAAAGCACTCGGCATTAGTGAAATTAGTGTTAAATGGAAGGAAAAAGCTTTTTGCAGACTTTTGTAAGCTTATTGTCAATAATATGAAGAAAAAAAAGAAATGTAATATCAAAAAGACAACAATTACAACCAATTTTTTTAAATATACATTTTCGTTCTGTTTTTTTTTCTCGAGAAATAATCAACACCTTTGATTCAATTTTCATTTTCTGTAACTCGTTTTGTTTGTTCAAAGGTTCATGAGTTATTGCGGCTATTAAAAAAAATTAATTCCTTGATAGAAGGTTCATCAATTTTACTCTCCTTAGTGGAAGCAGGAGATCCACCGAATTCATTAGGAAAAACGTGTTTGATTATATTGTTATCGGTAAAAAAATCGTATTGAAAATTCCTTACGATTGGTCGTTCGGAACTGCGTTCTGATCACATGAAAAAAAATCTCTAGATCGAATATAAAAAATTGCAAGTGTTCTATTAGAAAGTAAATAGCGAAATGATAAAAAAAAAACTTGTGAAAAATGTATTGTTCTTTACTATTTATCATATTCGAGTCTTAATTTTTTTTTTATACGATCAGAATACCTTTGCGATTAATCATTATCGAATTAATTTTTTTAATCGATAAAAAAAGTTTATAAACCCAAATCGGTAGTCCCCTGTCCCCTTAAATAGTTTGTTTAAAAGACTTAATTTTTTAAACATTGACTGTTATCGAAAATCTTGAATTGAAATGGAAGTGGTGAATCGATAGAAAATCTTTCGACGTATTAAACGAGCCATCAAAATTATAAATTGGATCAAAGAAAAAAAAGATTATGCCGGTTACCCCTATGTTACTACAATCCGTATCGTAGCATAATAATTTACTCGTGCTTAAATCCACAAATTTGTCGCGGGGCAACTATCCACATCCACTTCAACAATGATGTAGCTTCACTCCCCAGTTAATATCAACATTGTTTTTCTTCTTTGTTCTACGTTGGAAAAACGGGAACGAGTCGAGCTGGAATATTCGCTGACGAGGCGTAGAGCATACCACTCGTGACGTTTATCGTTAATTTTCCATATGCGAGGGTGGACTGCTGTTCCTGACGTAGGAAGGCCGAGGACGACGAGAGAGAGAGAGAAAAAAAAGAGGATCGTAACCCTCTCCCCTAGTACAAACTCGCCCCTTTTAAAGGGAATCGATGTTGTGCGAGTGGCCTGCAGAGAATCGCTCGAAAGCTCGCCGTCGACGCTCCCAATCGATCCGCGTTGCGACGCTGTTGTCTTCTCTCTCCATCGCTCTGCCACTTCAACTCTACTTTGCTCTGTACACTATATCCGACGAGGGACCCACGAGACTCCCCCATTTAATAATTTCATTTCTCATCTCTCAAATATGCCACCAATTTCAGATATTTTCCTTCGGGATAATAGCTGTAAATAAAAAAAAAAATTAATAAAAAAAAAACGAAACCCGTCTGGTCACCTTATGCATAGTGATTCGCAAGATGGTGAAAAACATTGATAGACGCTAGAAGATCGTCCGCTTGCGTTACCCAAAGGTGATGCTCGAACCACACGATGAAGACGCGTGCGCAAAAGCTCTCCCTCGTTCACCTCGATCGATCCTCGACACGTACTCCCCGCGTCCTCCGGAAATTCGAGCAAGCGCGTACACTGTCTACACCAGGCCGAGAGCATGCCCCGCCGACCCTATACTCTAGCTGCTTTGCTCTAGTACGGCGGATGTTTCAACAACTCGCCTTCTATCGTCGCTCGTTGCTCCTTCTTTATCTCTTCTCTCGTGTTCTCCTTCTTGAGGTTTGGTAGACACGACTTTGTGTTTTCTCCTCTACCCGCTCGCTATCTATTTCTCTATGTGCCAGAGAGCATTCGTAACGTCGTTTGTACGACCTTCTTTTCGCCGAGTGAGGCTTCGAAGCGGCTTAGCTTCGAACGTCAATTTATACATCATATCGGCAGCTTGCAGCATTCTTCGTGTGGGACGCGTGCGCGTCCAACTATATTATTCAAATTGGAACTGCTTGCATGTACAACTTTTTTTTAATAACCGTCAGCAGCCCCATGCTAACGATTATAAACTTGTATGCTTCGAAAAGCTCACCTCCGATCGACGGGCTCTCTTATTTCTTGTTATTTTTATACGGTACTGCTGGTTATACATACTACTTGTCTTTTTTTTCTCTCTCTCTTTACAGTCAGAAGATACAAAGACAGCAACAGCATCAACATGAGCAACAACAAAATCAACAGCAAAAACAGCAACAACAACATCGTACGTCGTGGCACAGGACTACCATTGCCTCTTGACCATCGTTCAACAATTTGGAATCGATTCCTTTTCTGCTACTCGAAGATAGAAAAAAAAAGAAGAATCTTTCTACAGTTTAGAGCTAATGATACACTATATCCTCTGGCTTCCATTACGAGCCGAGGTATTTGTAAACTCGAGGTTGGGGGAGGGGTCAACGAGTACATCGTCAATAGTCTTTTACATACCTTCACGTGACTATAGATCTAACTGGAGAAACAATTTATTTAGTTCAGCGCCAGTTCTCGAAAGAATTGTTTGCATTATTGGAAAAACAGATTACCGAATGCGGCGCTTCATGAGACATCATTTATGGCTGTTAAGGGGTTTAGATTTTTATGTTTATCACAATATTAAAAACTTTGCCTGGTAAATGGTCATTTACTTTTTAGTAAAAACAACATTTGAGGTAATTTAACCGAAGAAGTAACTGAAAATTTAGTTAGAAATCATTTGGGATGACTTTATCAAACCAAAATGAACAAATTTGATAATTTAAGTATTCTGTCACTCGCGGATTTACCAAACGTCGGAATTTCGCGTTGAATCTTCAATGTCCGTTCGTTTTAAGGTGGATTTTTAGACGCTTTATTATCCAAGATTTATTTATGTAGCTATACGTGGCTATAGATTTCAATAACTGGAGAAACAATTTTATCCGTTCACCGGCTATTATCGAGAGAATTGTTTACATTATTGAAAAAACATTAACGAATACGGCGCTTTATGAGATATCATTCATGACCGTTGAAAAGTTCAAATCTTCAGAAAGAAGTGACTGAAAATTTATTAGAAAGTCATATCGGACGATTTGATTAAAGTAAAATTTCACAAATTTGAAAATTTAAACATTCTATCACTCGCGGACTTACCAAGCGTCAGAATTATGCGTCGAATCTTCGATGCTCGTCCACTTTGAGGTAAATCTTTAAACGCTTTTTACAAAGTTTCATTACACTGTGATTTAAAAAATCCAACTAAAAGCCGATTGCTTGAAAATAATTAAATGAGATTTCGTTACAATTCTAAAATTCGTCCATAACTCAATCGTCGACGATTGAGCTAACAAAAATAGGTGGAGCACGTTTCGATTTCAAGCAAAAATTTCGACTTTAACATTAAAAAAAACCATTAGAAGTCAGTACAGGTAAAATTAGTTTGAACGCGGCTAGATTTCTGAAATACAACTGTACTCGAACTATTTTTATCTGAATCGACCTCTAATGGTTGACTTTGGGATAATGATATTTCACAACAACCAACTGTTTGTTTTCGTTGCATCCACGGTTGGTCAAGCTCGCGGTGGTTGCCAAAAATATATTTGAGAGCAGGACGATTCATAACTTCGGATACGTGATTATCCAGTTTTTCTCATTCCTCTTTTCTAACACGACTTTACTTGAATTTAAATCAATTTTATGCAGAGTCTGTCTAGACATTGCTTCAAAGTAGACTTTCAAGGTAGTATCGTGCGACTTGTAGCGGGAAGTTAACGAAAACGTAGAAACTGTGGTGCGCGGTGAGTGGGATATGTATGAATCGAAAGAAACTTGAACCGTTCATAGGCTAACGAATACATCATTCACTCATAATTAATATCGCAAAACATAGACGGTGGATCATTCTGCATTTTTTATAGAATGTCCGTGAAGCGCCTCGTCACTGTTTTCTGTTCTTTTATGAAAATCTTAAGAATTAAAAAGCGATAAAATATAACAAATTGACACGTGTTCGTTATAGGTAATACATGTGATAAGTGCTCATTCCAAAAGTAATTATCACAAATTTGGAATGGTCGATATCTCCTAAATTTTACAGACATTCAGATAATATCACAGTTACCCTCACTGAGTGTCATTGACCCATATATCGTCAAATATATGCGTCAATATCGATATATCGATGCTCAAGGGGTTAATACATGCATTGTAAGTGAGAAAAAAAATGTTAACAAAGTACTACCACGCGATAACTAGTTTAAGCGAACGTATCGTGTATCGTGTATTACTCACCGGGATGCATCATTAATCTCTTTTTTTACTTTAAATTATTTAAACATTCTGAAGGCTGCGATGACACTTGTCGTTAAAAAATAATTTATTTTGAATATAGCAATCGAACCGAAAAATCTATGTAACGGGACCTTAGTGCAATATGAAGAGCGAAAGAGCGTTTTATCGTATTAAGTGCAATTTAAACGATTACCAACCTTATGTTTCTCTCTCTCATTCTATCCTCCTGTTTAACTGTGACTTAAATTTACCGCAGGACTAGGGCAAAGTCTTAGTTTCGCAACGCGCGTGTCAAGCAAAGTGTATCGATTACATGTATCCATTGAGCTATAGCGTGACTCCTGTAATGTCGACCGAACCCCGTATCCCCCTGGCCTTGTGAATTCCAATTTTGTGCGGTACCAGTTCTGAAGGTTGATCTCAACCGATTCACACAGGATTGATCAAACGACCAATTCATCTACTACGACATAGATTTATTCGGGAATGTGCAACATTTATTTTTATCGTTTATATCATTTATCTCGATTTCTCGTAAGATTGAGAGCTCGTTGGACGAACTTTGAACTTGCGACTATCGGCTATCGTAATTTAGGTGCTATTCGTTGGTAGTTTCGAAAAAAAAGAAGGAAAAATTAAGTATAGAAAGATAGAGGCCGTCGAGAGACCGAAGAGAAAAAAAAAGGGAGCATCACTCGTTTGAAAAAAAAAAACTATTTAAAATACTACTATGATATAATGGTCAATTTTTCTAAAAAATAAAGGTCATTACATTCCTAAATAATTACCAACAAGTATATTAAATTATTCTCAATTGTATGAACAAAAATAATAAAAATTACAAATATTTTTTACACAATATCATTTTATCAGAATAGTAATTTGATTAGTTTTTTTTTCTTCTTATTCAACGAGTAGTAAAAGATTCCTGAATAATAATATAAATTTACGGACGTTCGTTTGCGATCACCGGAATAATCATTGTAGATAAATTTCACAGTAGCTAGGCAAAATGTTTTATATTTATATACCTTGCATTATACATTAATTATTGTAGAATAGTTAACGTACAGCGACGATAGAATGTATAATTGTTCGTCTGTGGTATCGACTGTGCTCGCAAAATGTGTGTGCGCAGTTGTAAGGAGACTGCAGGTAGATTTCTTCTGTATTCTGTATGTCGCGTCGCGCGCGTACTCTCTCATTCTTTCTCTCCCTATCTCTGACTCTCTCACTTTCTCACTACTGTACGTGCGCCGCGACTAACTTTAGGACACTTCGTAGCAGCTTTTATCGAGCGAAGGAAAATAACCCGAGATAGTAACGCGAGGGTATCGCCCCTGTGGATCGTTTCAATCCTTTGAGCTTGTGTACTTGGCATCGCTGTAACGCGATAGGGATAGTAACTTGTCCTCCGTTTTAAGCTATCGGGCATATCTAGTTGCCTATTAAATCTCCTCGACCGTCTCTTAAGCCACCTTTATCTACGTTCTATTACGACACATAAGTAACAGTTTGAACGTTTGAGACATCGCTATTTTGTTGACCTGTATTATATAGATACTAACGATATGGCGAATTATATATCACGATCATAAATATTCTGTAAATATATGAAGACAGATGCAGTGAAATTGGAAGTTTACAACACGTTTAGTGCTTTTATTCGTGACATCTCTCACGACATATCTTTTTATTTATAAAATGTTTTTTTAAAATATTTTTTGTGTCGTACTCTCGACCGTTTCAACACTTTTTAAGACCCTGTCCGATCGAAAATATTCTACTGATTACGAATTTACCAATAATTTATAAGAATCATAATGAGAGTCCTAATGAGAGTGAAAATTTTGAAAAATAACATGTTTTGTGGGGATTTACGGAAATTATCGAGTTTTTTAAATAAAAATTGATAACGTGTTTGTGATCAGCGAGAAAAATTTATCGATACAAAGCTTGCGAACGAAAAATTATCGTTCTTCAATAAAATGAGTGTAAATTTGAAGAGGAAAAAAAACAAAAATAGATGGTAAACTTTTAAACGTGTAAAAATATTTGTTTGTCTGAATTTGTCTGTAAATTATTGATATACTGATGAATGGAATAATCAGAATTATCAATCACGGATATCTGTATAATACGTATGCTACATTTTCTATAGCATCAAAAAAGGCTCAAATTGTGTTGACACGAAAGTGTATCAAATTGAATCATCGTGTATTCAGGAATTAAAAGAATCAACAACGACGATGATCTGTATAACCCACAGGTTAAACATATTTTTCATGGTTTTATGGGAATTATCAAGTTTTTTTTTTAATAAATATGGGTAGCGTATCTGTGATCAACCGGAATAAATCATTGATATAAAGTTTGCAAACGTAAGATTACCGTTCTACAAAGAGGATGTAAGTCAACTTTTAAAATGTGTCAAAATACTTTTAAACAATCTCAGCGTAATGAACCACACAAACCATTTGAACTCTTTATAAGTCATATACCGTCAGAAATGGTCCCGGAATGAGATTATTAAGAGCAGAGTGGGGGTTATTCTTGTGACTTATAAAAGGGTTAAAAAGCTTAATTCGTTGCGAATAGCACAACTATGTCTTAACAATTATGTTAAAAAACAAGCTCCAGCTACTTTAACAAACGATGATTTTTCTTTTTTTTTTTGACAAACCTTTTGATTAAATTTGATTAAGAAGCCCTGAGAGGTCAATCTTTCAAATAAAACTTTCCATGTATTTTAATCCCTTAACTAGAAAAACACAATTTGATCAACTTTTAAAATTTGTGATAATAAGTAAAAATAATCGTAATTATTTAATGTAGGGTAATGAACTACACAAACCATTTTAAAGCTTAATTTGTTGCGTATAACACGAGCATACGATGATGTGTTGCAACTATGTTGAAAAGCAAAGTTACAGCTACTTTAATGAACGATGCTTTTTCTTACTTTCGACAAAACTTTTGATTAAATGTGATTTACAAGCCCTGAGAGGTAAATTTTTCAAATTTAACTTTCCATGTATTCTGACCCCTAAACTAAAAAAATACAATACTTCAAGGAAAAAAATTGAAACCCTGGATATAAAAGCTCGTTAAAGGAATTTATCAAAAGTAGCAATCATTTTTATTAGTGCGCAGTGCGGAAGCAAACTTCTAGGGTTAAATAAAGATGTATTTTTTTTTGCATGACTACATTTTTTTGCGTTACTTCAGCTTTTATTTCGTGATTTACAGATCACTATCGTTGTCCAAAATAACAATGAATTTCTACATCGGATAATTTATCAATCAACGCAGCGACGATCTCAGCAGGATGCAGACGTATACCAACAGTATCGTATCGTGTCGAAAAGATTAAAAGAAGAATGTCTTCGTTGGAGTATCTCCGCCTACAAAGAAATGCTTAATGAAACAGGTCATTCTCATTCGCGACTACTGTCTATTCAAATAACTACATTGAAGCACGACTACGGCGCTGCAATAAAGCATTAGGTAAGCATAAAAGCCTTTGTTTAGAATAAAATTTCGTAAATTCTGGCGTCGTGGACATTACCCGGTGGGGTCAATTGCAACGTACCTGGTGTAAGTACACACGCTTAATCATATTTTTTCTTTTTTCTTTTTTTTTACTGCGACAAACAAATTCTCTTATTGATATATTCGATTAAATTGTTATAAAATAATTCATAAAAATGTTGTACACGCATGTGAAATTATTAAAAATTCGACTTGTTTTTTAATTAAATCAAATATTAAAATTAATTGAGATAATTCAAAGAAATTTACAATTGAAATAATTGGGAAATATTCAATATTTGATGTTTAATTTAACTAATTATCATTGCAAATTAATGCTATCACACTTGGCTTCACGTACCGCAAGTATTACTCTAGTCGAAAAGTCTATTGAAAAAAAAAAAGAAACCAAATTACTACTTCAATACTCGGATTGGCCCATAGAAAAAATCCGCGAATCCATTCGAAGCTGGTTGATGGCCTTGCGTTTGGACACACGTGTGCCGAGAACGACGTAATACACGATATTCTTGGTGGTAAATCTGCTTTCGAATTCACACGATGATTTTCCGTATAACACTTATCATTTATAACTACTTTCGATACGCGAAATCGCGAGAAGGCCCGACGTTAATGCTAATGCCCCTAATTTATAAAATACTTATTGTACCTACGTGCGAATGCGGTGTAGCGGGTGGCGGGGAAATGGACTTGGGGTGTAGAGGTCACTAGCCTCACACGAGTATCTTTCGCGAAGAGAGAATGGTGTCATTGCGTTACTCCCCGTCGCGCTTTTAAGACGATAGAATTATTATTCGCAAAGTTGTTCAAAGATCTTGATAAACGCGTTGAAAGAATTAGCTCGAACGTACGTACGAGACGTCGGTGTGGATAACAATAATTTTGACAATATTTGTTGGTTATACGTGGACAGTTTGTGACGCAGATAAATTGGATGCATCGCGCACTCCGAAAACCGGTATCTGCCGTTGTTACGAGAATTTTCGTTAATTCGAACATGAAAAATTAACTCACTCGTATTTTGTCGTGATATAAAAATTTTTTACACTTATTTTCGATTTTTTCTCATTTTTCAGTTTACAAGGTTATCCATTTTGTTCGTTGAAAAGATTTCAAAGAGCAAGAAAGTTAGGCTATGCGGAATTTTTTCGAAAAGCGATTGTCGCACTGCAACGCATTTCACGGGCTGCTGTATAGCTAAATCTACCGAAAACAAGGAACTCGGTGTTTGTAGATTTTGCAGACATCGATCGATACTACTGCCACCTCCGACAGGCTGGTAAGTCTTGTGGCACTCTGATGAGAAAAACGGTACATTTTGTACAGAGTTAATCCGGGCATGAGCATTCGGATGAACAAAAACAGGAACACGATCGCAGACATTGATTAACTCCACTCTCCGAGTGGCTTGAACTTCCTTGGAAACTCTGACGAGCAGAACATTGGATTGTAATCGGAATAAACAGGTCTGAGTACTCGAATGAATAGAAGAATCGACGCAATCAGAAACTTGGATCGATGCCACTTTTCGAGTAGCTGGAACTTGCTCAAAAATTCTGATGAGAAGAACGTTCAATTTTAATAGGAGTAAGCTATGCCTGAGTAATCAAATAGACAGAAAAACCAACACGATCGGAGACTTGGATCGATGCCACTTCCCAAGTAGCTAAGAAATTGCTCAAAAACTAGAACGTTTAAAACAAAGACTAGAACTTGTCTATTCCAATGGACAGAACTATCGTAGAAGCGTTTAGTTTACTTACGTTTACTACTTACCAGTAACTTTTGTCTACTTACTCCGGAGAATAGGGGAACATTTTTTTACGAAAAAGAGAAAAACCATAAACAGACGTGAATTTTATTCTTGCTGGAATAACCATTTTTTTACATATCGCGAGATAAATATTTACACAAATTGATGCTATGTTCGATTGAATCTGTCTGAAAACTATTGATATATTGATCAATGGAATAATCAGAATCATCAATTACGGACATCTGTATAATTTGTGTGCTAACCTTGCTATACCATGAAGAAAGGAGTCAAATTGTGTTTACACAAAAGTTTATAAAGTTTAATCATCGATTCAGGAATTAACAGAAGTATCAACGACAAAGTTTATAAGATTGAATTATCGATTACGGAATTAACAGAATCATCAATTACAGAGATCTGTATAATCCGCAGACTAAACTTGCTATAGCATCAAAAAAGAGTCAAATTGTGTCCAGACAAAAGTTTATGAGATTGAATCGTCGTCTACAGAGTTAACGGAACCATCGATAACAGAGATCTGTATAATCTGTACGTCAAACTTACTGTAGCATCAAGGACAGTGGCAAATCGTCTTCACGCACAAGCTTATGAAGTTTAATCATCGATTCTGGAATTAACACAATCATCGATGATGAAGATCTGTATAATCCGCATACTAAGCTTGATGTAACATCAAGAATATATTGAAATTGTGTTCATGCAAAAGTTTGTGAAGTAGAATTATTGATTACGGAATTGACGGAATCATCGATTAAGGCAATCAGTAGAATTTGCAAAATGAAGTTGATGTGCCAATTTGAGGTTGCACAAAAGTTTAACAAATCCATCAATCCAATTATGCTTAAATTTGAGTGAATTTATAGAAAATAAATCTACTAATATAGTCAGACTGAAGAGATTAAAATATCGTTTAAAATATAAATGTCTATGGAAATATAGACTGATTTTTCATATGGAATATTAAATATATATGATACATAGAAATGGTTATTCAAGAGTTAAAATAGGATACAGTGATATTGACTTGAAAAGTGTTTTCGTCTAGTGAAAAGAAACAGTTTGTCCAGAAACCCTGAAAAGTTTGGTTCGTTCGCGCGAGTTACCGACGTCGGATAGCGTGGCGTTACCACATTTAAACGAAAGGACGTTCTTTACCAACAGCTCGTGATATCGAGTACATAGCCAGGCGCGCAACTTTATCTAAAATATTTCCATGCCGATACTATAGTCAGCACTCGGTAAAACTGCGTCCTACGGAAAGAAAAGGATCAGCAGCTCCGAAAAAAGAATTCTTCGTAGAATGTTTGACGTCTAGACGTCTATCGTTCTACTTTCCGCTGAAATAATGGCGGAAAATCGTAACAAGAGTCCCCCCCTGGGAAATAGCACGAGACCTGGTAACACCGATGCCGAAGCTTCGACAGAATGTTGCGATTCTGCCGTTCAAAAAAAAGAAAACATCAATGTCGATCCTCAGCTACCGGAAGGGACTAGGGATACGGAAATGAACGTAGGGAATAGCGAAAACTTAGAGCGTGGCGAGTCCTCGAGGAAAGTAAGTGAATCGGAGGAAAATCGACACGACGATGGCCTATTCGTCGATGAATCCGTCAAACCTGTCCGACGGGCTTCGAACGACGTCCAAGAAAATTCCTCCCTATCAGTACTCCCGTCGATGGAGAAGAATTCACTTGAAAGCCCGAAAAAGGCTCAATCGCCTCGTCAAGATTCTGCAAAAGACGATATCGTCGACGTCGAAACATCCATGACTTACAAAAATAATCCCCAGAATTCTGAACGAGTAACCGCAGCAGAGGATCGTTCGGGAGAATCGACGCGTGGTTCGAGTGCAGCCATGTGTAATTCCGCGGTGTCCAGTAAGGAAATTAGTACGGAGGTGCAGGATAAGCATAAAATTTGCGGAGATACTTCCGACGCCGAGGAAGTTCTCGACGGGGGCATTGACGGCAGAATCGTCGTTGAAAGAAGATCGGAAGATGAGGAAAATGCCGACGATGATGAAACAGTGGTCATAGAGGACGAGGGAGAGGAAACAGAGGAGGAGTGTCACCTCCAGGAGACCTCGGAAGTCGGGATCGTCGGACCACCCACAGCGGTTCGAGATATCGTTAACGAGGAAGAGCTTGGTACAACGGAATCGTCGTCGTTGCCAAACGACATAAAAAATGAGGTGGCAAGTAACAGGGCACCCGATACGGCCGAGTGGGTAGAAAAATCGCGGCGTTCCAACGGCCCGAGCGAGCCACCAACGACGAAGAGCATCGAGAAAACTTCGAAAAGACGACAGAAGAGTTGCACGGAAGGAACAGCGGCCTCGGGTCTCGTGCCCACGAGAAAATCCCAGAGGATCATCACGAGCATCATACGAAGAAGCATCAAGTGGTGAGTCACACGCGTTAATACCGTGGTTCTCCTTCATCTTTCGAAAATCCTACTTAAATATCCGTCTATCTTTATTGTCTCGGGGGCGCTTAACGAGAGCAGGGACGAAGAAGAAGGGAGAAAGAGAGAGCGAGATGGATGGAAGAGAAGAGAATAGAAAAACCACGGAGAAGAAGAGAGGGGCACACAGGGGTGATGCGTTCACTCCGCCCCAAAAGCCCCCAGGTTCATTTAGTATTTCACCCCAATCGAGACTGGAGGAGAAATAGCTAGCGCGGGAGCCAGAAAGGGAGGGATTGAGCATGCGAGGGTAATCCGCGGGAGAACGGTACCATAGAAACGGTACCAGTGTGGCGCGTAGCGGTGCATGGGCGAGGCCACCGCGGAGTGTGAGTGAGAGAGAGAGTGAAAGAGAGAGAGAGAGAGAGAGAGAGAGAGAGAGAGAGAGAGAGAGAGAGAGAGAGAGAGAGAGAGAGAGAGAGAGAGAGAGAGAGAGAGAGAGAGAGAGAGATGCGAAGGGTTCGTTACGCATTGCGTCCACTATCATCCACGTCGGTACCACGAGATTTTCTTCTCTTTCCCTGTCGCTCTTTCTCCGTCGCTCTCGCTCTTCCTCGTGGCTGAGGAGCAAATAATCCGGGTTTCACTGCCGCTTCTCTCTCGGAGTACGCGGCAGCTCCCTTTGCGCGACTGGTCCTCGGTCCCTGGCGTTCGCCCCGCAGGCTTCGCGCAAAGGGGAGTGTTCGGCAACTACAGCTAGAACGCCTGGTTCTTCTCTTTGTCCTCTGGCTCTCGGCTCGGTCCCGCTTTGCCAATGAGACTCGTGAAGACCACGATTCTCGCTCGCAATATCGCAACCAGATGTCGGTTCGGACTGCTTGGTAGGACCCTCGGTTTCTTGCCATGAAAGGCCAGGGTACCAGCATCGAGTTCGTTCCAAAAACTCTAACATTTATAATATTCATCATCGTTTGGTCGATTAATCAGTAACTTTTCTTTCTGTCTTGAGCTCGCGCGACAACAATTGTTTTTTTGGCAAAGCCAACAGTTGGTTTTACTCCTTGCAACTAATTACTTGAGTCAAACTTTCAATTAGATAGATTCATCTATCTGTTGGTTACACTAAAAAATTAATTTATTAACGATAAGTTGGGTCAATTAATCAGTTGGCTACGCTAAGCACATAACTAATACCACAATTAGATCAGTCGGTTGCGCCAAACAATTAATTAGTAATTAGTTGTGGACCATCACTTGTTTCCGCCGAGAGATTATTTAATTGGTATAACCAATTAGTTAGGACAATCAATTCGTTGGTCACGATAAGCAATTAATTAGTTGTGCCATTAAGTCAATTGATTGCCTCAATCAATTTATTAGTTGGCCCAATCATTTACAACGATCAATCAGTTCGTCACGATAAGAAATTAATTAGTTGCGCCTTTAAATGAGTTGGTTGCGCCAACGAATGAATTAATTGGCCTAACCAATTACGACGCTCAATCAGTTTGTAACGCTAAGCAATTAATTGATTGTGCCATTCAATCAGTTGGTTGCATTACTCAAATAATTAGTTGGTGCAATCGATTACATTATTGGCATATTTAATTACTTGGTTGCAACGAATAATTATGTAGATGGAGAAAATCATCCGCTTTAATAGTTTTGTACTAACAACCGATTATTTTTCAACGAGGTACGTCATACGTTTACCCTCTTTCTAGTCTCTCGACGATCGATTTTTCCGAATGTAACGATAGGGTCGTATCTGCGTCTGGCGTTCATCGAGCCGATACGACTTATTGTTAGACTCGGATAGTCGGATACCAGGAACCTACAACGAGGTGAGGCCAATCACTCGCAGAGTCTGATTAACCATCGGAAACCCAGCGGCAGCGATACCCTTTACCTTGTTGCTATTCGACATTCATAACGGGTTCTCGTACAGCAATCTGGTCTTTTGTGAGAAATGTAATCGCTTTACGACTGGTTATAGAGAGATATTCGGTGATTCGGAGTCGGAAACCGGACGGTCGACCCTGCGCGGTCACAATTTCGACGAATACCGGTGCAGGTATCGCGATCGAAGGTCGCTTGCGGCGCGCACGTCCTGCACATACCACCACTGCCATCGAGGCCCCGAGAATACCTGAAACAAGACGAGACCGGACTGAGAGGACGGAAACCTTGACGACCGGCGAACCAAACTGATACTTTCTTTTTTTTTTTTTTCGCCTTTCTCCTCTGAAAAATTCTCACGCTGTTACAGATGTTTTTTTACTTAGTGGTGAATTTTTCGTCATTGAACAAAAATACGTAACCAAGGCTGCTGCTGCTGCTGCCTGGCTTCGTAATGGCGAACGATCGATTCCCCCTTGATCTTACCGGGCTTCAGGCGGAGGTCTCTGAGGTCACAAAACGAGGGAGTAACATCCCTGCTACTATTCAGCCCAAAATATCACGACTATATATTCGACCGCGAGAGAGCGAGAGGAAAGTAGGGAGAGGGGGGACAAACTGAGAGCATGAGCCTTGGTCACGCTGAACACGATGTATGTGCTATGCTTTCGCGCTTTCGACGCGGTCCTTCTTGGTATCTTCTTGGGCAGGCGATAGGTCGCATTCTCCTTTGTAGATATTAACGGGTGTTGTCGAATGCGTGTGATGCCTGTGTGTGTACCTAGTACTAAGAGGGAGAGTCAGCAGGCAACGAACGCAGGAAGACAGGCAAGCAGGCAGGCAACAGGGGTGGCTTGGACTTGGGTTCGGATGGCGGGTATTGATCCTAGCGAACGCAGTGGGGTAGCAGCCGGGTCCCCACCTCAAGGATGAAGGGACCCCCTCCCACTCTCCCTTCTTTCGCGCCTTCTCTCTCTTTCTCTCTCACTCTCTCTACCCGTCAACTAATGTACTGCCCTCTCTCTCTCCCTTTGGCTGTCTCTCTTACACACCCTCGCTTTCCACGCGTATACACAGAGACTGATGGCCCCGTGTATATTGCCCGTGGTTGAGGGAAAGAGAGAAAATGGCACGTGAACGCGCTCGTGGGGTGGTTGCCCCTTAAGAGAGGGGTGAAAAGCATCCGAGGCTGCTGTAGGCGAACGCTCGCGCTCACGTACACCAGTGAGACCATCCCTCGATATCCGTCTCTATCTGCGCGTCCGTTTCTCTCGCCGAGAGAACACCGTCAACGCTCTCGAGGGAATTGTAAAGAGAATAGAGCCTGGTACCACGAGAATGTGTAGGCAGTGGATGCAGGACCAGGAGTACTACTGGGCTCGGTGGCGTTCTCCAGATTGGCCTGGCTCTTGTCGTGGGACTACAAAGAAAACACCTTGGGTTTACTTACGAGAGTTTGTCCGCCAGGTGTGCGCCAGGTATCTCTCGTGCCGGTTTGGCGAACGTTTCTCTATAGAAACGGACACGAAGAGGGTCGAGGCTGCCATTCAATGGCGAACACCGGTTGCAATGATGTACAGAACGGAACAACACACGATATAATATTGTAACGCGAGTCAATGTATACATTTTACGAAAAATACAAATGTTAAAGAAATATATTATAATTATTATCATAATATTACGAATAAAAATTAACAATTTTAATAATAAGAATATGAAAGCCACAACCAACGACACTGCATGGTTATATATTTGTCAATAAATTATTTGTTTGGCTCAACCAATCAACGATAATAATAAAAAAAATTATTGATAATAAGTCGAAAAGCTACAAACATTCGGGACAATGACAATGCATGGTTATATATTTGTCAAGAAATTACTTGTTTGATTCGAAGAATCAACGATAATAATAAAAAATTATTGACAGTAAGTCGAAAAGCTACAAACATTTGGTTATTTATTTTTCAGAAAATTATGTGGTGTTTTTTTTTCAATGCAATCATACGGTTGGCACAAACAAATACTAACTTCAATAATTATTAGAATGATGTCCACAACAAATCAACAGCATTTAAAAATAATCTTCGGAAAATGACTCTGTTGGTTCAACGTATTAGTTTGTCGGTTCAATCAACTAATAACAATAACAATAATAACAAGAATATTAAAAATAAAAAATTATATTATTATTATTACTTATTATAAATAATAATGAGAAGAATAAAAGGCCACGACCAATCAACTGATCAAACTAATAATTTTCAATCAACCGATTAGTTTTACCAAACCTTGTTTTTACAACCAAGTGATTTCGTGGAGAATATTTAGCCATTAAATGTCTTCAATGTCAGTCTGACCGCAGTTGAATAAGTCTAATATTGTTCTTAATTTACTATAGTAACTAACAATGTTTCTATTTGATGGCGAACGTTATAATACTCGTCAAGAGAAGATGTTGAAAGATAGAAGGCCAGCACCGGATGCCCCCGTTCTCTCGTCATCATCGTCGTCGTCACTCTCGGGCTTAGTGACCATCATAGTGGCCTTTCCCGCACATGTTGAGCATAGTGTGCCAGCATACTCGTAGCCATAGAGATACGTATAGCAAGCCGCGTCGTCCGATATCTCGAATAGTAGAGGCGACGGGCTCGGCGAACCCTGCCCAAGCCAGAGAAGTAGCAGGCGCAGCGATTCGGTAACCCAAGCCCTCGGTAGATAGAGGGAGACGAGGACAGTACGCCAGCGAAGAGCGGAGAATAAGAGAGAAACGAGGGTACCCCACGACTAAGAATGGTTACCGGCAAGCAGAGAGAAGAGGGTCGTGCGGGTCCGAGAGAACGAACAGTCGAGCGAGCAGACAAACCAGAGCCCGAGGTAACACGAGATGCTCCCAGGCGTCCCTGATGGTGAACGTATACCGTCTCGTTCGCGATCTACGTGGTACCCGAGCCAGCGATTTCCAAAGAATCAACAAAGATAGAAGGATATATATATTTTTTTTTTATTCAATTGCTCTCTTGACTTCTTAATCGATATAAACGATTCTCTTTTTATTTGGTGACTGTATCGATAATTCATTGAGCAAAAGGCGAGTATGAGCTCCACCAGTCATTTGCAGATGCGAAGATGATGAAACGAGAAAGGGAGAGCCAGAGAGAGAGAGAAAAGAGGAGGGTTGCTTGGCGGCGGTGGTCGAGGACCGCGCGTCACGCAGAGGGGTGGCAAGCCCCCGAAGGACAGAGTACAGCCGTGGCACAGCGGTGACCTCTCTCCCCGGCTTCCTACCGCCCTCTTTTCCTCTCTCTCTCTCTCTCTCTGGCTCTCGCCCCTCCACGCATCGACGCCCGAACTCCTGGAGCACGATCATTGGCTCACCGTCTGAAGCGGACACGAGGCACGCTGCACGCTGCACGCAGCTGCCGGCTGTCGCTGCCTTCCGCTTGCTGGCGCGAGTCCACACTCCGGACCAATCCCCTCTGTCTCGCCTCCATCAGTTCGGAATGAACCGGCGCGAGCGCGTGCGATCCCCACGAGGTCCGCGAACCTCATCACTATTTTTCTTTTCTCTCTTCTTCTCTCTAGACCGACCAGTCGTCGCTTGTTTCATTAAATAACGTGGATTCTCCAGCGGTACCATCTTTGCGAAAATCCGCGACCTTGAAAATAGAAGCACACACTTGCGAGTCATTGTTATTGCATCATCAAGATCGCTAGGAATTGCGCGGAAGAGCAAATGGTCGATGAATTTCATTAGAGATATTGAAGTTACGGAGATAGAATCGAGAGATTAGATCCTGAAATTAATCGTCATGTGAATCAAATAAATAAAATGTTGGGTACCAGCTAAAGCTTCTTTGGTACCGAAAACAATTCTGCCGAGGAGAAAGTTAAAATTTTCGCAGAGCCTAAATATTGCTCAGTTGTATAGCAGATGGTCAGGGGCTTCCGTGGTTCGACCGGAAGTGGCAGTTTCCACTCGTTGTGAGTGCCTGAATAAAAGCGTACAGAAAAAATTGTAGAATTTCGATGTCCAAGGGGTAAAAATGTAAATTCCAAAACTTTGTTTATTCCAAAAAGTGTCAAATAATATGCAATTCAAATAAGGGAGAGTATTACGAGGCTCTAAATTTAAACTCGGGATCTCTCGTCACGTGTTCTCCAAGATGCCACTTCGTATCTAATCTCTGTTGGAACGGAATCCAAAGAGAGGAAATACACACCTCGGTACATCAGCAGATTTTAAATTGCACGCAGAGCATAGAGTGAATTTCAGTGTGGAATTTTATACCGGCGTCTTTCGGCTCTCTACGTGTGGGTGAAGCCTCTTGAGGGCCAAAAAGAGCCCGAAAACCGCACACACGCACACAATAACTCAGAGGACAAAGAGTCGGAGAAAGGCTCGCACGCACGTACGCCCGCACTTTTTCGACAGGCCGTCAGAATCCCCTCCCTCTGTTCCTTGCGTCGAAATTACTCGGCGAGACACTCCTACAGGCTTTACGCCGAGGGTTCGTATCCTCGTGGTTCCTGTTGCCGATCCCGGCGTTCTCCCTCTCTCGGCCATCTCTAAAAAGAGCGTATTCGAGGGCACGTGTGCGCGAGCGCGCTCACGCAGGGCGTCGGCAGTGGTACCGATGCCCTTTCGACCTCTCGGCGATCATAGCAGCGCGCGCGAGAGACGAACAGCGAGCGCTCGTTACTTCCGTCGCCACAGTACGCGCCCCGCTTCTCCGACTACCTCATCGCCCTCGTAGCTCGTAGAATCGGCAGCAGTCGCGCAGGCACAAAACACGCGCCGCCCCTCGTCATCGCTCTCCTCGAGAGCAACTCGCTCTACGTTTCCCCCCACTCCCCCTTCCATCGTTGAATGTCGTTGAGCGACGTCAGTGCATCGTTCACCATACACACAAGGACACCTCGCTCGTCGACGCTCTTGCCCCGCTAGACCAAGTCGGAATACTCGACAACCCTGTCTCCTAGAATTCATCGAAAAAGGGGTGGTTGTTATACAAGTGCGAATCGTTCTACGTTGTTTAATGTTCGTGCGCCTCGTTCGTCACTCTATACAGCACGGAACACGTGCTATATAGTGTTCTCACCGAACAATTAAGCTTTCGCGTGAATTATACATTCAAGAATACAGGGAGCTCTCCTGTTGGATAACCCACGTGCGAGAAACACGCGAAAGCGTCGGTTTCCGTTGCCTTTGGCGTTGTCGTTGTGTCGTCGGTACGTCGAGGAGCCGGACTTGCGCGCGTTCTTGGCCAAACTAAGGCGCACACGGTGCGCTGTAGTCGGCTTTCTCCCCACTCGTCGCTACTCATCGTCGTCGTCGTCGTCGTCGTCGTCAGCGTCAGCGTCAGCGTCAGCGACGTCAGTGCATCGTTCTCCGTCGGTCCAAGGACACGTGAGCTACTTTTGTCGGTTTTTACCGTGAAAAAAAAAACATCGTAGCAAACTCAATGAAGCGACAGTGATGAAATAATTAAGTTTCCGTGGGTTTAACTATGTTAAAACGAGTGTAGAGGGAGTATCGGTGCTACAACAAAAAATACGAGTGAGATCGGTGCACGTGCAAGCCAATGGAAACAAAGCGATGAGACGAAAACAAATAGTAGCCGGTAGCGCCGGATCTACAAGCGACAACGTGGTCGTCGTACGCTGTGCCGTGACTAGGCGGCTCGATGACTAGTGGCTTCTCAATCGCAAGACAACGTAGAAACGAGAACGCTCGTCCTGTCGCTACGTCGTATGTTTGCGTAGGGTCGAGAGGGGGTGGGTGAAGAAGCGAAAAGAGAGAAAGAGCGACGCAATGTGGTTTTGAGATAAGGCGAACTCCCGGTGGGTGATAAGATTCTCTCTTGAGAGTTCTCGCCGCCACCTATGTATTGTCGCAGCGAGTAACGAAACTAAGAAAGGGCGATCCGAGACAAGAGAGGGAGACCAGTTGTTGAACACGTGGGTCTCTGGTCCCAAGTGAGCCCGCTTCTGTGCCATATTTACACACGCATACGCTAAACTATCGATGAACCATCGGTATTCGAAGGCGTAAGTGATAGAACGAGGCCAAAGTCGATTATGTACCAAGGAATACGCTATACTTGGCGTAACGCTTAGACTTAAGGTATAACAAGTGTGTTAGTGTATAGTGGCAATCGTACACTTGCGATATCTAGAGATAACGAAGAGTAAAGAAGTACAAGGGACAGATTCCAGTGAGAAATATATATATAACGAATAAGAGAGAGGGAGAAAGAAATAATAAAATTAAAGAAAAAAGAATAACAAGAAGAGACCGATAAGATGCCGCAGTGCGCCGTGGCAACGTGTCGCAACAGTCATCGTCGTACCCGAGGTCGCCGTATCCGTTACCATCGATTCCCCCAAATACCGGAAGTGCGCTCGCGATGGGTGCGCGCCTGTGGTCGCGTGCCCCTCTCCAACGGCGAAATACCGTTCAACATACAGACCGCGCGTATATGTTCCCTCCACTTCAACAACGAGTCGTACGAGAAGGACATCGAGCACCTCGTGCTCGGTCTTCCGGCGCGTAGTCGGTTACGCAGGGGCGCCGTACCGACGCTCGGCGTGCCAGTTAACGTTCAGCCGGTAACGAAGATGCTCGTCGAGGACGCTAAGCGCTCGTTGCTCAAGGTCGCGCACGCAAAGATCATCACCGACAGGAAAATCTCGAACGGCAGTGCCGATGAACGTGCCGCCGCGACCTTGGACGACGCCAAATCGCCCCCTGGCGATTCCAATGGGAAGAGAAACGTCGAGCACGCTCGTGGACGAAACGTGGAGGGAGATGAGCAGCAGCGCAACGTGCCTAGTCCCGCGGAATCGTCGACGAGGTATCTTTACAATCATCAGCATCAGTCGCATCAACGTCAACAGTCGCAACAGCGACAGAGTCAACAGCGCAACAAGAGCGCGATCGATAACCCGGATTATCAGAAGATGGCCGATATCGATGTACTGCTAGCGCTTGGTCTCAAGCCCGCGCCTCGGTGAGTCTCGATGGAGTTGTTGTTGTTGTTGTTATTGTTGTTGCGCGAGAGGGACCGGTTGATCGAACGATCCGTTGCCGGTGTCCCGTCCTCTACGATTTGGGTCACCACGTCGGATTCTCCTCATTTTACTCTCGACGACCTCGAACGTTTAGCCGTTACGCTCCCCCCTCCCATCTCCCCATTTAGTTTCTATCGGAAACCACCTGCGTAGAGCGCAGAATTACTCGAGGCTTCTTCGGTTTGTCGAGTTTGTAGAGTGGGTGCCGAGTACCTATCTCTAGTCTCGTTCCTTCCCTTGGCACTCGTCATGCTTGACGCTTCGAGTCTCTCTAGATTTTCATTGCCCTCCTCTCGACAATCGTTTTGCTGCTGCTGCTGCAGCAGCAGCAGCATAGGCTTACTCTCGCTTCTCCTCCTCCTGCTCTCCACCGCCATCGCCATCGCCGCCGCCTGGCAAGCATCTCGGGCGCAAGTCGACGCGGTCGCCTTCGTCGTTGACCTCGTCCTCGTGGTGCAGTGCAACGGCTCGCCAGCCGGCTCTAGTAGTCGCGACTAGACTCCGCTTGTGACGGGCCGGTTACTGGTCCCGCGGTGCCAGGCGTAATATTCTTGCGGTATTCTAGTTTCTCTGTCTCGCTCTCGCTCGTGCGGTGTTTTACTTTCGCTCGTGCGGAGTCTTACTTTCGCTCGTGAGCGAACCAACAGCCCGATTGTGCCTGTATCATCGCTGACCTCGTCCTCGTGACGGTACAATGCTACGACTTTCCGATACCATTGCACTGTTTCGCTTCGTTAACTCCGATCCCTCAGTTTTCAAAATTCTAATAGTTTCGAGGGAATTGCCAAATTCTTATAACTTGCCGATATAATTGCATTGTTTTCCTTCGTTATATTTTCATTATTGTTACGTGTTCGAATATAATTGTCAATGCTATGCATTTATAGTATCATTGGTGATACTTTGCTTTGTCTCTGCTCCGGTAATCTTATAAAATCATTGAAATTGTGAATTTTACGATTTTCTAAAATCTTTATGCGTGATTTCATGATACCTTACCGTTATTTATCTCAGTTAGATTTACCGGTTATTTTACTGAAATCTTATAATTTTGGCGGAATAACCAATGTTGTTTCAACATCGTTGCCCTGTTTTGCTTCGTTAAATTTGCTTCGTCTATCGTTTTAATTCATTGGAATAGCCAATGCAATGACTAGCCGGACACCATAGCTTCGTTTTGCTTCCTTAACTTTTATAAAATCGTAAATTTTTTATATAATTAACACGTTATATAACTGCTAACGCCACGATGTTTTTTTTTGTTTTTTTTTTTTTTTAAATACAATCGTCACGGCTTTGTTTCGTTAATTTTCTACATTTTTATATATTGGAAAGAATAGCCATTTCCATCGATATTGGTCATTGACCTAATCGATCAGTCGTGTTTGCAGAGATTCAGTGAATGGGTAACGACTTAAGAGGCAACTGATAGTAACCTCGTATCCTGGAAGGACTTTATCATCGTCTAAGCACAGTTCTTGTCCCTCGATCTACCGCTTTCACCGAGGAGAGTTGCGGAGCGTGCAGAGGAGCCTCTGCCCTCTTGGCTGCGCCCTCTCGACCTCTCTCTGTCTTCGCTGTCTCGCTCCCTCGATTCCTCTCGCCTCCTCTTTCCGCGAGGCCGAGAGGTAAGTATGCAGTCACGCGCATGGCGGACTTGCTTCTCGAGCTTCGAGTACGATCAGCCACGAAGAAGCTGCTGCTTGCATGCCTATCGTCGACGAAGCTACGAGGACGAGGACCTCGCTCCCCGAGGAGGAAGCGACGTTGCGTGAGTGCGTGGGTGCGTGAGTGCGTGCATTCCCTCAAATATATATCAGTCTGCCTCTCTTTTTCTCCCTCTCTGCTGCCAATAATCGGCTTATCAAGCTCTCTTCGACTTGTTCTTCTCGGCTTGTTCCGGAGCGATCACCTGAAGAGCTCTCTTCGATTTCGTCTCTCAACTACTGCATCCGGAACTCTATTTCATCTACCGAGACATCTGGGTTCATTGACCCGCAAAAGAGAGAGAGAGAGAGTAACGCGGCTTAGCTGAATCCTATACAAACTCTCCTTGGATACTTGGAATACTTTGATCCGCTATGAAAGAAGGACCGAGCACGAAAGAGAGAAAACCCTACCGAGGTCGCCGCGATACGAAAATGCTCATTCGCGATCAGCGCAGATGGATATACGTATATCAAGTGCAGCGAACGCAATTGAGTGCAATGAACTCCCCGTGGGCTTTCTCGCGCACTCTCTCTCTCTCTCTCTCTCTCTCTCTCTCTCTCTCTCTCTCCTCGTCCCTCTTCGACACTTTACTTTCTGCCTCTATCGGCCTCCTCCTACGTAACGTAGCTTCGAAAAGAGCTGAGAGAGGTTCTCTCCTTCTCAGTCCATCGTGGAGAGACACGCGAATGCGTTAACCCCACCGAGCGGTCACCTTCTATTCTAGAGCGTCTGCGGGGCAAGAGAAACAGAGAGGGAGAGAGTTTTGCCGACGAGTCGCACATGAGAGAACCGACTACCGCCCGTTCCTCTCTGTACAGACTGTTGCGAATCGTTGGATACTCATTGCCACTGTAACGCTCTCTCTCTTACTTACTTACTTACTTACTTACTCTCTCTCTCTCTCTCTCTCTCCACCTCTGATAGGATTTTATGCAGGAAACCTTGACCTTCCACTACTGTTACTGTTAGTCACTACCCTCTGCAGTCCAGCGTATATTTGAAAAATTATGATATCGGATCTCCAGTAAAAAAAACCGAGAGATTTCCTCAATTTTTTTTTCTGTACAACATATATTTAATTAACCACAGACTAACCATTCGATTATCTAAGGCTTTGTTTGTTTTTATTTGTTTACAGTTTGAACAAAATGCACGCCGCGGTGGAGTACGGTAGCAGTGGTATCAGCGGCAAAAAGGTTGAAGCGAACGAGAAGCGGGAAGAGGACGCTCGGGGTTCACCAAAAGTGCCGCAGAGCCGGCAGAACGGAGCAGCACTACCGGAGGAAACGGCAACCGCTATGGCGACATCGGGTACCACTGCGGAACGTCTTTGCCCTGCGGTAAAACACGAGAATTTCTCGGACGCGGAGAACGAGCAACAATCTATGCCAATAGACTGCGCCAGACCAAGACGACGATCCGTCGACGAGGTCGCTGCTGCCGCTGCTTCTCGTAACTCCAGCAAATCAAAGTCCAACACAGTCGCTGTGAGGATTCCAAAGTCCGAACGAGAACACACGAGAAAACGACGATCGACGGACGACTCTTTCTCGTCAAATTGTAATCCTTTTACGAAAAAGATTTGTTTCGAACAACGAGAACGATTCATCGATTCGCTTGTTGGTACTTCCGAGAGGGTTACCGCCGAAGAACTTGCTTCTAGAGCGGATGAACTTCGAGCCGAGGTTCAGGTAAGTTAACGAGAATACGCTCGATTTAAGTTGCAACATTACGCACTGATTAACCCCTCAAGTATCAACGCTGTAAATCTACGGCTCTTTGCCGTTTGGCAGGGATATTTAAACGATTCGTTAAATTTCTAAACGCGTTTGAATTGCTTCGATTTGTTTCATTTGTTTTTTTCATTGAGTTTCTTTTTTTTTTTTTTTGTTTATTGAAGGTGATGCGACACATCTTGAGAAACTGTAATCGGAAAAAGAAGGTGTGGTCTAATTTATTCAGAATCGGTTAATATTTTAGACAAAAGTAAATTCAGTTCAATGGGAGAGTGAATAAACAAAGTTAATCCGAATTTGCTTATATCTCAAATATTAACCGGCTCTGAGTAAATGGGATTACAGTTTCCGAAAGTATGTAACGTCATCTTAAAGTCTCAGTGCTTTGATAGTAAAAAAAAGGAATTAATCATCACTTTCCGTATTGTTATTATAAACAAAAACATTCAAAGTTGTCGCCTGTAAAAAAGTCGCCGGTACTTTAGGGGTTAATCAAGCGCCAACTCATTTAAAAAAAAATGATTTAATTGTTCTAATTTTGATGAATTAACAACGCCGACGCGATTTAATATAAGCATTAATAACGAACTTGAATATTTTTTAAATCAGGCACTGGACGAAATGGCGCGTGCCAAAGAGATGGAATGGAACGAGATTCTGAGTATGAGAAAGTTAAAAGAGGAAGCGTATCTGCGAATCGAGAGGCGAAGACAAGTAGTCGGTTTCATGGAGAGCAACGGTCAGCTATCAGAAAACTTGCCACCTGCGAGTCTCTCGCTGATCCCGGATTGGGAAGCAGCCCCTCGTGGAAATACCGGGCGAGCAGCATTGACGATCGAGAGCGCCTCGGGCAGAGAAGCCAAGGACAGCGAAGAGGTTCGATTGATCGAAACTCAAGAATGCCAGAGGCTTGATGACAACTGTCGAAACCTGTCCCCGGCGCCCCCACGGCGAGAGAAAACATCTATCTCGTTGAAGTCGTCGAATCACGCCCAACGACGCACCGCGTCGCCTAAGCAGGTTGGCGAGAATGGGCGAAAACAGCAGCAACGTCATCAGCAACATCAGCAACAACAGCAGCAACAGCACCACCACCAACATCTTCAGCAAGTCGATTCGCAATCGCTGGACAATCGACAGATCGGCGAAGGTCGTCAGGGACCAATCGTCGATGTCAGATCCATAATTGCCGACTACAGGCTGCGTCATCCTGAAACTGTGCCCAGGAGGTACGATATCGATTCTCCGGCTCGGCCTCGCGACGTCGTGAATACAACGTCCGGCTTGATTAATGTTCGCAGGGGTCGGAGAATGAGGAATTCCGTGAATATCGGGCTCGGTGCCGGTGGAGCGATGGTCGAGACTGGACACAACGTGGACTCGAGGCCTTCGAGCACGGATTCGTGCAAGAGCAATCCAAATCCCTCCGGTGATCCCAATAATTCCATGAGCTTCAAAGACGTTCTCGTACAATATGCCAAATTCAGCCAGCAGCAGGGCGAACCCGTTAAAACGCCGCAAAACTATCCGGACGTTACGCTACATCCTGTTGCACCGTCGCCGATAATACAAAACACGGCGGCGCCTCAACAAACTACTGGCTCGCTCCTTCATGGGATTCTCACTAAGTCTCAGTCGCCGAGACCTGCAACTCTCTCGCCAACTCTGGCCCGACTTCTCACAGCACCCGAAAGAGAGAGAAATAGCGCACCGCCCGCTACTAACACGCCTCAACAAAACGCGCAAACGCAACATCTACTACAGACGTATCAAGGATCGAATCCCGTGTCAATTAGCGACCTTCTGTCGTCCTCCAAGGTATGTAATCGCGAATCGTTTCTATTAGCTATTTGCGAATATTCGAAGTTGTAAATACTTCGTGGTTGATTGTATATCAATTATTATATTTGAACTTTCAATAGAACATCCCAATAATCGATACACGCGGTAGTGTTTGATGCCAAGTAATTGAAAACCTAAATAAATCTTACATACATTGAATCAGTATTCAAACCGCCTTATAACGACACCTTGGCGCTAACGCCCTTACTTTTTGAAATATTTCTACCAATTCGTTTTTTTTTTTATTAACAAAAATGTTACATTATTTCCAATTTTTTTCATTTAGATAATTCGCATACATTTCAATAGCATAATCCACAAATATTTGAATTATATGAACGATCGAATATTAAATTATTTTTATTTCCAGTCGAATTGAAATATTGAATTCGATCCGATTCAAAGATTACTCACGCGCAACTTAATCGCAGAGTTATTTCTCAGTTCAGCTAATTTTAGAATCTCGTTTTAACGTGATAATCTGGTTTCAGGCGAGAACCGAGATAACGATAACTCCAGTTGTCAATCCGGTTGCACCCATTCACACCTCGCACTCGAATAATCTCATACACGTGGTAAGTTTATACTACGACGAGATGCAGATGAGCCAATACTTCAGTATCATAACCGTCTCTCATTACCTTCTCGGCAGGATGATGTTGAGGAAGACACCTCCTTGATTGATGAGAGAGACTCACGAATAACCTCGGGAGCCAGGGATAATCGAGACGAAAGGGACAGTCCACCCCGTTGCCAAGGATGTCAAGAATGTGCGGCGCAGTTTGTATGTGCCGGTTGTGGCAATCAGTGGTATTGCAGTCGCGATTGTCAGGTAAGTTTATCTCATTACGGAGAATGGAGCGCTTAACGCTAATCAAATCGGTTTTAAATTTAAAAAATCGTTTCTACAATGCTTGGTGGTTTAATACGAAGTACTAGTCCTCGTTCACAAACAACTGTAATGCAAATTTGCTCCACTGCTATTAAACTTTTGGATTAAAGCGGAGTATGGTGAACTCTTATTCTACAGTTCAACGTTCTCGTATTTTGTCCGAAAGTTCAATCGATCTGACAGAGACAGGTGACGTGTAGCGCAATATCTTAAGTATATTTGTGTTAAATATGTGAAAGGAACTGCACTTATCGCGTTATTTGCGAGAGAGAAACGTGCGACTTAGCTATAAAGAGATAAGTCGCTGAAAGTCTTATGTTTGTTCGACCGAATCATAAAAAGTAAACCGTCAATCATTTTAACAATTGGATGCAAACTGTCTTAAAGTATTTCGTAAGTTCTCTTCTTTTTGTTAAAATGTTATCCTTCGAAGAAGTCACACGAACGAAACCTTTTTGCTAGTATGCACTCACACTAGTTACATTCTCTGTTCGTGGAGATTTCTTTCAGACCACGTGATCAGGCGCTAAAACCACTGCCAACGATAGTGAGCTTGGTGAATAAGCGAGAGTCAGTTTCCTCCACTTTCTACGTAGAAGTAACTTGCGCTCACGTTCCTAAACAAATTATTGACATTTAGTGAATTAAATAAAAAATATCTAGCGTACTGATTTCCACGAATTATCGGTGTGTCAACGATATAGAACAGCAACTAGTTCTTCCACAAATATCCTTAATTGCATGTTTTTAAGACGTGCTACTTGGCGTCCTTTGCACTCAGGCCGCTATACGTGCGAGAGGAAGAGCAGAATTTTTCCGCTTCGGTTGATCTTTCGAACAAAAGACGAGAACGACGAACTGTAGATTTTTGAGACGCAGTTCACAGTTTTTCTATTTTATCTGAAGGATCATTCGCAGGAGTCTTATTTCCATTACAGTTTTTTGTACTGATCAAGGTATGTAGCACATCACTTTACGATGGAGTGGAACATGTATGATTGCAAGAGACATAGAACTATTTGCGATGCCGAATTTCTCCGCCACGGTTGATTTGTCGGATAATAAATGATACATCGCCCTCCGAAGTAGGCAAAGAGCGACATTCTTGACTATTATCCGACAGAACAACCGTGATAACGGAATTCAGATTATAGGTCTCGTTACCGACCGAGTAGTATCGCATTACCTAAAGACTATGTCAGAAACATGTGTGTGGGTGCGATAGAGATAGAACTGATCTTTCCATTTTCTCTCTATTTTCTCTAGCACTGATTATTTGTCGGATAAAAAAAACAACAATAGCGCTTAACCGTGACAAATTCGGATTAAAGTTTTTGTTACTGACCGTGTAGTATCACGTCATCATTAAAAAAAAACACGTCGCTAGACAAGTTAGCATTTAAAACGAGTTATTTGAATACAAAAAAAATGTAGAAATGATTTTTAAGAAATAAACCCTGATTTGACAGCGTGAAGAACACCAACTTCCTTAGATTATTTGAAAAAAAAACTTTTACAAGAAGCCGTAAAATAATAAAAAATTATTTATTTATTTCAGGTCGCAGCCTGGGACGAACACTCGGAGGTCTGCTCCGGTTAGTCGAGTTTTCATTATAACATTTGCGATAAGACACGTGGCGATACCACGATATCGAAGTGCGAATGACAGTGATGGCTAATCGAAAAATGAATCTAGTCAAGGAGCGAAAGGTCTTGAGACTCTCGAGGGGATCCGCCAAATTACCAACACCGAATCCAGTCCAACCCAATCGTTGTGGATTTGCCGATGAAAGAGAGAATATTTTTTAAGAATACGCGATGGAATGTGCGTCGAGATATTTGCCTACATAATCGGTCGATCCGTTTACAATTTTTTTTTTTTTTTGAGATTCCTCGTGAATTTTTTTCTTTTTTCACGAAATTATTTTTACGCGACTTGGATTATTCAGGAATTTTTCGCCGACTTGGGAATTAACTTTGCAATTAATTCATGACAGGCATGAGTTAAATTACTTTGTTTTCCTTATTACTTCGTGCTTAGTCAATCGCGCTGCGAATAATCGTAAACTTAGGCGCTCCATCCGAAATTTTGTTATGAAATTTTTCTATCTCATCGCATCAACGAGACGAGTCAACACGGCGAAAGCACTTAACGACACATCTACTATATTTTATACTGTAATTTGTTACCAACTCGTAATTATAGGATTGACAAAACGCTTAGCCTTAGCGATGTAGATTTTTAAGGGTCTTTTATTATTATTATTATCTTTATTCTTTATTATTCAACGATTATAAATTTTTTGTAATAATTAGGTTACGGAGGACGACTATTGCGTTCGTTCCCAGGCATCAACCGTAGCTCCAAAAGTTCCTACAGGTTCTACGATGCAACACTACATTATATGTATAAATATATTTTATTTCTCACAATTAAGAAGCAAACCAAAATAAAACGTTTTCAATTGTATAATTTACTGTAAATTGTTATTGTACTTTGAATTTTTCCTATACAGATAACCTTCGATGCATTCGACAGCCTCGAGAAGTGCAATTTTCCAGTCCAGAAGCTTAAATTCTTCGTTTTTGTCCGGAATACATAAAATAACTAAATTACAGTTTTTCTTTTTACCGACTGAGGTAACATTCACATGTTTCACTAACTTAGCGTTTCAGCCACGAGTGCACTAGTGCTGCAGCTAATCAAAACTCCATAGAGACAGCTGACATAGTTCTTGTAAACAGTTAGCTTTCAACATAAGATAATCTGATATGGATATTGTTTTCTTGTGTTTATTTTCATTAAATTTACAATAATTGATGAAAATTACGAATCAACAAAAATGCCGTACAGTGATGCAGATCGAACGGATCTAACAGCTCTCGCTGAATTAGCTGGGATACAAGCACCTCCAGGATTTTTTCGGTATTTTATACAGTGCACAACGCTAAGTAAAAGCCCATTTAATTCAATGTATAACCTCGTATATATTTCCATTGCAGGCGAGACACTGAGCTAAAACAATTGGTCAAATGTCTTTGAATTATCGAAATGAAAGATACTTAGCTGTAGCTATAAATAAAATATTTGGTTGTAGTTTTCTCACATTCAGTTTTGTGTTAAACGTGGTAAAATTTAATATTTTGAATTTATAGAAAAATCTCTCCTCAATTTGATTGGCTTTATATCTGTTGTCGAGTGTAATTTATTTTTCACTCAAATGTATTTGGAACGAGAGAGATACTGAAGAATTTCTTACAGGATCGTCATGGAATTGTTGACCCTGGGAGTCTCGCCGGAAGACCTATATAGCTTACTTTGTCGAATCGGACCGGAACAGGAAAACAAGGAACAATGAAGCAGCAGTCGTAGCTCGCAGAATTAACTAAACTTGCTTTAACCATTTTTTTTTTTTAATGAAAACATTTATTTAAAGCATCATTTAATAAATTTTATGACGATAATGAAACGCATAATTTATTGTTTTAAGGTATGAGGGATGTCAATGTTTCGATCCTGGAAACATCTTAATATTCTTTGTATCGCTCAGCTCCCTCTCTCGCGAGTCTGTCCGCCATCTCGTTTCCATGTATTCCTTGATGTCCTCGTACGTGGTTCTGGAAGGAAATAGTACAATCAAGGTTGTTATTATAATGTCTCTGTACCTATATGCAAACACAGACACCTGTAGTTACTACGATGTACGTACTTATTCCTTTATTTAATAGAGAATTTATTAATTAACTAGGCTTTCGCATGGTTCGCGTGCTACGCACCCTGGAAAGCTATCCTTGGATCTCTTCTGTCCCTATGAGTAACCCCCAGTCAATGATAGGGTCAGAAGGGGGGGAACTTACAACCCACCGTATCCAGCCTCACCTTAAGGTGATGTGTCTCGGTCGTTAAGACAAACGAAGTATTCCACGATGGGAAAATTCTATCTCACTTGCACTTATGATAAACCGAGAGCAGAACTTTCAACACATTTCTCTCAAATTCAAATTTTTAGAGGGACTTGCGAATTTTGTGACTCACTGCGTGAATATGGCACGAAGTGAGGCCCAAAAATTCAACGTTTTTCAGAAAATTTAGTTTCTGATAAAAATGTGTTAAAAATCTTTAGCTCCGTGTTACGTGCGAATCGTCAGACCCTAGATTACGTAACGTGAGCCTGCCCTTAAGTCTATCATTACAATTCCCTTAAGAATACCATTGAATATTTCAGTTAATCAAACGACACATGTGCTGAAATTATTTAAAGTACTTTTGAAGAAATGCATCCTTCGCATGTTATTCGACAAAGAGTAGAGAAAATTCATAAGAAATATACTTTTCTTAATTTTATTTAATTTCTTAAATAATTATCTTTCTTGACTGTTAACATTATGTAACAAACAAATAAACCGTTATCTTTTCAACGGAATTTATCGATGTTTGACCGACGTTAAAAAAATTCACGTTTCAACGTTTCATTCAGGCTCTAGTGCTGGAGTGAAAGCAATAAAAGTCAAGTGCCATTCAGGCCTGCTTTTCGTTGTCGCACAGTATATGTCTTTAGTACTTGAGTGAAAGAAAATGTGGCTGGGGTTCCAATGCAATAAAAGTCAAGTGTCATTCAGACCTGATTTTCGTCGCTGCACAGGCCTGGTTTGCATTAGGGAGACTGTCTCTCATCAGCGATTTTACATTTTATGTCAGACTTTCCCAGGACCATTACTTACAATTTCAATTTTCAAAAAAACTTGGAAAAAAATACAAAGTTATATTTCTCACCCATTTGACAGTGAGCGGCTTGAGAGCAGATTCCATCTCCTGTAGCTCTTGCCTGTTTATCACAGGCTTATTAGCAGCGGTAGTCCAGCCACGTGCCTTCCATCCTGGCATCCACTGAGTTGCGCTCTTTATTAGAAACTCAGAATCCGTGTGAACTCGAATTTTCGTCATACCGGCTTCCTGGGCTCTTTCAGCGGCCCGTGTGACGGCCTGTATTTCCGCCATATTATTGGTAGCTCGACCAACAACGGGCTCAGACACATTCCTAGAAACAATGAAGAATATCTGCATTGCTTACAGGAACGAACAAAACGAGAGCTGATTTATAATTTTATTTTTTATCAGCAACATTGTAGCAATGACTTGTTTTTGACCATTTTAAACATCATTTGCCATTTAAAATATGCCAAAAACGTATAAAATACTCTACTGATATATCGAATACGCCATACATGTATAAAATGTGACAGGAATGTATTAAATGCACCACGAATGTAAAAAATACACTAAGAACGTATAAAGTGCACAATGAACGTTTAAAATACACTAAGAACATTTCAAATACGCCAAAGCGTTTAAAATACTTTACGGATATATAGAATACACCATATATGTATAAAATACACTAGGAACATATAAAATATACCACGAACGTAAAAAATATACTAAGAAGGTATAAAGTACACAATGAACGTTTAAAATACGCTAAGAAGGTATAAAGTACACAATGAACGTTTAAAATACACTAAGAACGTATAAAGTACACAATGAACGTTTAAAATACACTAAGAACGTATAAAGTACACAATGAAGGTTTCAAATACGCCAAGAACGCTGTAAAATACGACATTGACGTATAAAAAATGTCTGAAATTAATAATAAGTCTTTGCTACAAATGTAAAAAATGCGTTACAGACATATAGAATATACCAAGGACATATAAAATACGGTACAGACACAGAGAATCTACTAAGGGCATATAAAATACGCCTTCGTAGTATAAAAAGTGTCCAAAACAAATAATAAGTCTTTGTTGTGTGACGTCCGAAAGAAATACTTACAAAGGACTGTCGTCTCCGAAATATACGCCAACGCCGGCCTTTGCTCCTCGATTCCCGTTCGAAGAGCACGCCCCGTCCGTGTAAATATTGACAAAACCATCGGAATCCATATCGAAGTGTTTCTATTAATATTCATTAACTTAATCGTATAATTAAATAATTCGAATGCGATATCACTGGGAAACGTGTTTAAATGATTACCTTCTCGTTTTTTGTTTTGACTACGCTACTGCAGATCCTGGTACTGCTGTTACTGATACTGTTGGGATCGGCGTTGCTCGTGACCGTCTTCTTTCGCTTTGTACTGCTGACTGTTTCATTTTCGTTAGACTCAACCGAGTTTCGAACGCGCTTCGACGAACTTTTCGCTGTCCTCACCCCAAGGCGAAACAAATTCTCTGGCAGTGTACGTGAGCTTATCAAGTTTGAAGAGCTTGACAAAGGACTGCTCTCGTTCCTTTGACCAATCAATGTAAAGCTTGCGCTGATACTTTTTTCTTTCTTTTTTTTTCGTGTATACATTATACGAAGAAGAAATATGTATTGAGTTTAATAACGTACGGTAAACTTTGGTGTTCGTTGATGAATGCCTGTGCCTCTTTGGATGTTGGAAATTTTTTGTATACCGGACCAGAAAATTTGTATACCTGTTGCTTGCATTCATCCCTGAAATAAGAATTTATTTAAATTAAGCTTGGCTAGATCCATGAATTATTGTAATTAAAAGAAGAAAAAAACTATTCTGGCTCTGACTCGTAAATTTTCATGTGTCAAATTGAAACTTGGCATAGAAATTGGTTAGGGTACAAGGATTGATCTTGAATTTCGTTAGAATCGATCAAGGGGTTTAAAACTTTATGAAATCTGCAGTTTTGCTTAATACCACTTTCCACATAACCATTACTCGTAGAGGAGATTCTGTGGGTTGGCGAGAGTCACCAGGAAGCAATGTGCAAATTGAAAATTTACATGAATTTTTTTATAGGATACATCTTATGGGCTTTTCAAAAGTGTGCACAGCTTTACGAAAAAGAAACTCTCAAATCTACTATTGTTGAAAAATTATTTAGAGTAATAATTCAAATGTTTGATTGACAAATGCCACCTGTTGTACTCTTGCACTTGTCATGTGCGATGATGTATTGAAAAGATTATTGTGGAAATTTTTATGGAATAAAAATGCTATTTAAATCATAGAATTTTTTAAAGATTGCTAATCGAGCATAATAATAATTTGAATGATTTAATCGACAAACGCCACCTGACTTGCAGTTGCCAAGTACAATGAAGTACTGGTTAAAGTATTATGGAATATATGACGAAACAAAAATGTATTACGCTATTAGAATTGTAGAATTTTTCGAAATTTTCCAATCAAGCAGAATAATAATTTGAATGTTTTATCGGAAAATATCAACGACTGTAGACTTGCCCATGATAAATAAATATCTTGATAAAAGTATTGTGGAAAATTTTAAAAAACAGAAAAATTTTACATTCAAATACTAGAATTTAAATTATAGTTGTTTTTTATTGGGAATAAAATTAATTTGAATGTTTTATCAACACTAGATGCTTATTTGCGATTCGATCGCACTTGCCAGCTTTGATAAATCCCAGGTTTGCGTCCTTTGGCCACAGCATAATAAAAGCTGGACATGATGTAATGCCTGACAAAAATGGATACAAGAGATCCTAGCGATGCCAGCATAATTTCGAAACCTTCGTGTAAATAGTTTTCTTATACATTGTTTTTCCCAGATAATAATTCTTATTATTGTCTACAAATTCGCCAAGTGGTTCGATCGGATTTACAATAACACGTTACACTCCGGACTAGCAGAAGCCAGTGTACACTAAAAATTCGTTGGTTGTTTGCGAAAAGTGGTGAAAGATGGCTCGACATAGGAAAATCCTTACGAAACGAACCATATTTTAACCTTATCGATCGTCGATTTCCGGGACACAGAGAAAGTGCTACAAACCACATGTAAAGGCAGGCATAATGCCGGTTCTCGTGTATAAATTCACCAAACCGCTTGACCAAATTTACAACAATAACATGCTACGTTACACGCCAGGACAACATAAGCCAGTAAACCAGTGTAATTATATTTATTGTCTAGTTGTGAACAAGGTGAAACGCATTTCTATCTTATCGACCATCGGTTTGCGTGGCAGAATAAGAGAAAAGCCAAGCTGGCATGATTCATTGGCAATGGCTCAGTCAAATTGTCGAAAGAAAGATAGATTTGTGAGAGAGTAGAACAGAGTGTAGAACACGTGTATCAATCCAACAAATGGTTTGATCAACTCCATAATACTATAATTTAAAAAAAAATCTACGTACGGCTAATTGAAGTTGAGAATTAAGTGTATTGCAGATTGAACATTAACTTCGTTGTTGCTGTTTATGAGAAAAATCGAAAGGTGCCTCGACATTCCATACGAAACAATAGATTTTCAAATTCATCGATAATCGATTCGCGTGGCGCAAAATAGAGAAGGCAGCTCTTGTTGTAGCTCGCAGGGAATGCCTACAAAACCATCTACCGCACATATAGATAAGCAGGAATAATGCAACTTTCTTGGAATCGACCTGCTGCCCCTGATTATCCGTTTGCCCCGATAGCCGTCGCTTCAAGCTTCAAGTCGTGCAGCGTAGCTCAGCTCCTCAAGCGCGTACACAGCGTATTATCGAGCGTTCGCGATACAATATGTCAGTGCGAAATGTAAACCGTATACTGTAAAACCAAGAAAATAACAAGTGATCTCTGTGCATGACATAACTCGAGATATCCTTTGTACTTTATTTGGAACTTGTACGATATCTCGAGTCATGGGGAACACCGATACGAAGCTTAATTTTCGTAAAGCCGTCGTACAGCTGACGTCCAAGACCCAGGTGATTACTATTACAAACACTATTACAGTTTAATTAAATTTTTAACTCATGCGATTTTTTTACTTATCTCTCATTAATATTTATTTGTTTTTTTTATTTATTTATTAATGTTTATTATACGTTAAGAACCTGGTCTATGAGGATGATATCTACTTGAAAAATTAATTCATGCTTCTATGTACTTGAACCTAGTGTCGATTGTATTTTTTTACACTTCACCTACTGCCATGTTTAAAAACTAATTTATAAAAGTCCTCTTGTATTGTAATTTATAAAAGGAAATTGTGAAGGGAGGATCACTAATTTTAGTTATAAAAGAAGTTAAACAATTTTTTTATAGATAAGAAATTAGAACTGTAATCAATTGTTTGTTAGTGTTTTGATGATGTCGCAAAAGTCTATAGATGATGATACAATAATATAATTAGCAGAAAGAACTCTGATACTGAGAAACAATTGTGTGGGATTATTGAAACAATTTTTTTTCACTAATGAAAAAAATTTAATACTTTTGTTTACTGAAATATGTGGATTTCCCTCCCTGCTTCCTCCTCCTTGTCTATTAAAAATGTTCCGTAAACGACTGTTTATTCATATACTCTATGTGAATAAATAAATAAATACATTAGAAATGGATAAATAAATAAATAAATAAATAAATTTGTTATTTCAGGTGATAGACTCCTCTGAGGATGTGTTCTGGGATCAATTTTGGTCTGAGAATGTGTCCAACGTTCAAGATATATTCACTTTAATTCCTGCACCAGAAATACGTATACTGAGAGAAGAGGCACCCTCTAATTTAGCTACGCTATGCTACAAAGCTGTTGAAAAATTAGTGAAAGCAGTGGACAGCAGCTGTAGGACACAGCAAGAGCATCAAACGGTTCTTAACTGCTGTAGATTGCTAACTAGACTTTTGCCTTACATCTTTGAGGATCCCGACTGGAAGGGTTTTTTCTGGTCGAGCCTCCCAGGAAAAGAAGAGGAGGACAAGAGTGTACCGCTTGCACACTCTTTACTCAATGCTCTATGTGTAAGAATTTGTTATAGATAAGACAAAGTAATTTTTTCAATTTATCAAATTATTTGAATTATTCGAATAATGAATTTATGATTTTAACGCTATTTGAATATCCTTACTGAATAATGATACAATATAATTTCAGCTCAAAGACAACATACAAAGCAATTTTAGTTAAATTAGTTGAACGAATGTAAAAAATTTAAACGTCTTGCATTCTGAAAGTCTAGATATTAAAAATCTTTAAAAATTTCTTTCAGGATCTTTTATTCTGCCCGGATTTCACAGTTGCAGCCAACAAAAAATCTGGACCTGTACGTCATAATTTTCCTCGTGAAAAATTTAAATTAATAAAAAATAATATTCCAATTGCATATTATATATCCAACATAAAATTACTGATATCACATTGTTGTCTCTATGCAGGAGAAAGCTGAGGAATTGCAGTCCATCGACAGCTGTGAATATATTTGGGAAGCTGGAGTTGGATTCGCGCATTCGCCGCCGCGTTATCCTACGCTCGACTCGAATCGTACAGAATTGTTGAAGCTACTTTTGACATGTTTCAGCGAAACAATGTACAATCCTCCGAGCGATCTATCGGTTACGCCGAATCGTTGGATTCAACACTTAACCAGCGCTGAGAATCGGTAGGCTTTATTCTACTAGTAGGTCATTTTAACGTATTCGAATGGGCGCGCAATGTCTTATTCAGCTTGTAACTTAACTCATGACAAGTTACCCCTAGAACTTACCTCGGCTGTTTCTTATTCGCTGTGAAGCGTCATTTAGTTCTATCTATATCGCATCTATACACGTTTTGCCTCCTTAACTTATGGAATGTCAGGAAGGAGTATATGTACCTGTGAGTATCCATGAGGAGTATTTATGAGTATCCGAGAAACGTATCCGTGAGGAGTATTTATGAGTATCCGAGAAACATATCCGTGAGGAGTATCTATAAGTACATATGACTAATATCTATGAGTATCCGAGATATGTATCCATGAGGAGTATCTATGAGTACATATGAGTAATATCTATGAGTATCCGAGATATGTATCTGTGAGTATCTATGAGGAGTATCCGAGATATGTATCTGTGAGTATTTATGAGGAGTATCCGAGAAGCGGATATATACGTATCTGTGATAAGTATATATGAGTATCCATGAGGAGTATCTGTAAGTATCCATGGGTGTGAAAGAAGTTTATCCATGAAGCGTATGTATGAGTATCCTTGATTAATATCTATGAGTATCCATGAGAAGTATCTGAGTATCCGAGGATAGGATTTTCAAAAATATTTAGAGTAGATTTAACATTTATAAAACTAGAGAATGGCTTGAGCTATCGTACTACAATTTGGCACGCTTATAGATCAATTTTACAAGAGCTTATGTTCCATAAACACTGTGGAATAACATAATATTAGTGTTGTTATGGTTATTCGAAACTCATAAAATTGCAGGAACTGTGCCATTAGCTAACTTTTAACGAAGTAAACTTTCTATTTTCCTTTTTATAAAGCTTCCTCTACGAGGAAACCAAAATTAATCAATGTACTTCCTCATAGAGGTGGCTCTTCGAAAGGTGGAAAATAATGAGGAAGCAATGTGCAAAGTGTTCTCCTTTGATGATTTTTTTTTCTCTTTAGAACTGTTAATAATGTTCAAGAGTTTTTACAGACACGCTCTACCGATGTTCACGTCTCTATTGAATACCGTTTGCGCGTATAACCCCGTGGGATTTGGAATTCCTTACAATCATCTCATTTTTACGGATTCTCTGGAACCTCTGGTCGACGTATCTTTACAAATTTTGATAGTCACGCTGGATCACGACACAAGCGGCGGCGCAATATCAACCGAGGAAGGCTCCGTTGGAGACAATCTCTTTATCAATTATCTTAGTCGTATACACAGAGACGAAGGTGAGCAATTGATCAAATGGCTGATGTTTTGACTTTGTATTTGATTGTTGAATTACATATCTTAGATACTTTAACTAAATTGCATTTTACTTTTAGTTGGGTCACGAAGCAAGCTCAACGTTTTATTTTGTTACGTTATTTGCTATCAATGATTCACTGAACATATTGAACAAAAGTACCTCTGGTCGTTTCTTGAATCGCTAATAAAATTCAATTTTTATGATTAGACTTTCAGTTCGTCCTGAAAGGCATCACCTGGTTGTTGAACAATCCAATGATGCAAACGTACTTACCCAATTCAACCAAGAAGGTACACTTTCACCAGGAACTTCTCGTTTTCTTCTGGAAGATGTGCGATTACAACAAAAAATTTTTGTACTACGTACTCAAGAGTTCTGATGTACTTGATGTACTGGTACCGATTTTATATCATCTCAACGACTCGAGAGCTGATCAGTGTGAGTTTCTTAAAAATTAATTTTGCTCCTTCGTTTAGGAAGCTTTGCGTTTGTAAATTTTGTTCGTTTCTTTTGTGTTTTTTTTTTCGGATTACAATACTCAACGTGATTGAAAATAATGAGGAAAATGGTTTAGAAAAAATCTATGAAACAATCGGACTTAAATTTGACGCACAAGTTAAGTTGTAACCTCTCATTGACTGCTGTGATTTTCGTCGAAATGTGTTCAAACATTCAGATTTTATGATGTTTTGAATTAAAAGAAAAAGAGTGTAAGTTACTTTAAGTTTCGTAAAATTTCGGCTATCGAGTCAAATAGTTGTTCATAATTGCAAATACGTTGGGCTATTTGCTATGGAATCTGTCCGTAATCGTAAGAGAAGTTCGATTTTTAGCAGTTTCTATGGTATTTTTCGAAAAAATTCCCGTTATCGCAATAATTTCTGTAAAATTGAAGCTGCCGAGTGGAAACTTTTTACACGAACGAAATAATATTCAGTGGTGTTTGTTACAGAGTTTCGTAAAAATCTGTAAATTGCTACAGATTTTAAGAGATTTTTAACTTTTCCATCCGTCAACGCTACAATTTCTGTTTTTTTTTGACGGATCTAAAAATTTGTACAAAATTGATCCTCAAACGTTACATTTAACGTTCAACAATATTTGGCAAAACATTTAAATAAAATCATTAAAGACGTTCGAACGTTACGGCAGATTGCACGTTTTATTTGTTTGCACATTGCTTACTAATTATTTTTAACTTCTGATCGTTCTTACTTATCCAAATTTGAATTTATTAAGGACAGCTTGTACAAACACGTTTGCAAAGTGCTTTTACATTATTTTACAACGTTTACAAAGCTTTCTCTACGAGTAAGCAAAGATCGATCGAAGATACTTTCTCATAGATATTGCTTTGTAAACGGTGTAAAATAACGAGGAAGCAATAGGCAAGGTTCCACTCTGCAGACTTTACCTTTTTTTGAAAAGAAAGAAAGGGTTCACCGATTTAAAAAAAAAAAAAGTATAATTTGTTTATAGTAAAAAAAATCTTATCGAAAATCCTTCGTTTACGGTTGGTAACCACAATCAACTGCTGGTAACAATGTTCTGATCGTAGAAAAAAAATTATCATAAATATAAAATCCCCAGAAATAAAAACTATGAATATAAAAAATTGAAAAAGGAATAAACGGAATATTTTTTTTGACAATATTTTCTATTTAAAAAAAAATGTAATTTCTACAATTTTTTAAACTTGGCTCTAGCGATTTTTTTGCAGGATCAGAAGACTGTCGCGAACAATCAATCATGAGAGATTTTTTATGCGTTTTTTTCTATTTATAATTAAAAAATTTAAACTCTTTTTACTGAAATCAGCAAACCACTAGAACCTCGTCTCCTTGCCTTCTTAAGTCCCAACGTCGCCACTGTATCAATGTATCTTTATTTTTCAGCGAGAGTCGGCCTTATGCATATTGGTGTCTTCATTCTGCTTTTATTGAGCGGAGAACGTAATTTTGGAGTTAGATTAAACAAACCGTATACGGCTACGGTACCTATGGACATTCCTGTATTCACAGGTACGAAACTCAGTAATTTTCCCATATTTTATTCCTCTGAAGGCTTCGACTATTCATCAATAATGATTTTATTATTATGTTACGATTCGCAGGAACGCACGCCGATCTTCTAGTCATCGTATTTCACAAAATAATCACAACCGGTCATCAAAGACTGCAGCCGCTCTTTGACTGTTTACTTACAATTTTGGTAAACGTTTCGCCCTACCTGAAGACTCTGTCGATGGTCGCGAGTACCAAGTTACTTCATTTACTGGAGGCATTCAGTACACCGTGGTTCCTGTTCTCGGCCCCAACCAATCATCATCTCGTTTTTTTCCTTCTTGAAATATTCAATAATATCATTCAGGTGAGTGACGAATGAAATTTCAAATTTTATCTTAAATTTTTTATTTTATATTATCAAAAGATGTCAAGTTTGGAATTTTAAAAAATATTTTGCTTCCTCGTGGAGGATGCTTTGTTTTCGTGAACATACTTTTTTTTTCTTTGAGATTTTTATGTCTGGATATTCAAAATGATTCAAAATGTCGAACAAAAATTGGATTTAGAAAAAATATTCACGAGCGCGCGTTTGTGATGTGTGTGCAGAGCTTCAAAAATTCAATCGTATATAACATAAGAATCGTTACATCGTTCGAGCTACAATTTGTCACACAAGTGAAACAATAAACTCTCCTTGGTTGTGGTGATTATCGTCAAAATGTATGTAGACGTTTAGATTTTATGATGTTTTGAATAATTTAAAAAAAACGTCGTAATCATTCTAACTTTCGTAAAGTTTTGGTTATTGAGTTAAATGGTTCTTTTAAATTGCAGATACGTTCTAGGTTGTTTGGTATTGAAGTTTGTTTCTCATGGTTTTTTACTTTGCCACTTAATGGTGTAGTTTTTTTTACCCAGACCGAAATGTAACGGCACGGTGACATCACTGCCCGGCGTGATGGTATCCGTGTTGTTACGACGTTCTGACAACACATTGCCCCAACACTGTCGTGAATGAATGTCGTGCCATCGCAATGTCGTCCTGGTGCGGACGTACATGACGGTATTATGACCGACAGTCAAGTTATGAGAGCAAAGTAGATTTTTTAAATTTTGGGACTCCACTAAAGCGCCAGGCGCACCGGTTTCCTGCGTATTTTTGTGGGTAGGGCTAAAGTAAGAAGAAGAAAGATGTTGATTTTATACAATACAAGCTTTTATTGACAAGAGAAAGACGATGGAATAGTTTGGTACGTTTGTCGATATAGAAATAACTCACGACACTGAACGAAATGGGAGCGACGTAACGGTTTTTTTTAATTTCGGATATATAATAGTAAACGCATGTATTGGTCTGAATATAAATTGTTGTACTTGCCAATTCGTCATACTCGGTTGCAGTAGTTTGGTTGGATTTGAAGTTCGGTAATAAACAACGACTAGAACAGTGTATACGGTAACTCCCTCGGGACTTACGGGTGATGACCGCACTTATACACGTTGTACGAGCGTCGATAATATAAAGATACAATGTTTGCATCTGAGTTCTCTCTCACTCTCGATAGGATTATAATCACGCACACCGCAGCGACTTCCCTTTTCCTCGGGTAGGAAAGCTTGGTCGCGAACAACCGAAGACACGTAATATACGTTTAATTTGACAGGAGCTCTTTTTTGAGTTCCGTCGGGTGTTAAAGTTCGCGAAAGACTAATGAATTTTTCTTAGATGGTGCGTAGCGCGTGATACACATTGGTCATGATTTTCAATGGTAATGCCTTTTAAAATTGCTGATCTTGCGGAAGAATTCGAGCCACGTACCTCCCGCGGATAATTTAGTAATAACGCGTGGTCAGCTATTCAACTTTGACGATAGGTGATGGGGCAATCGAAAAGTTCGACTACGAAACAAGCCTGCAAAGTGGAATCTTGCAAAGTGCTTCTTTATTATTTTACACCGTTCGCAATGCTTTCTCTATAAGAAAACGAAAAATGATTCACATACTCGCACATAAAGGTTGCTTTGTGAATGGTGTAAAATAATGATGCAATTTGCAATATTGAACTTTGCAGGCTTTTTTTTTCAATGATTTGTATAAAAGATTTCAAAGTAGTCAATCTATTTTACAACCAACACATAAATCGCGATAATATTCACTCGTTTTATAAAAAAATTTCAGTATCAATTCGATGGAAACAGCAACTTGGTCTACACTATTATTCGTAGGCGTCAAGTGTTTCACGCTCTTGCGAATTTGCCGAGTGACTGTAGTACAATTGCAAAATCTCTGAGTAAGAGGAAACGCAGGCCTATACCGGCGACAAGCGCGTCTACCGAAAATGTAAACGAAGCTGCGATGGAAGGATCTCGTCCTGCACAACCCGCCGAGCCTGGAACTCTTAAAGCAACTCTACTTGAAACACCAGGTAAACACAAAAAAAATTATAATATCGAAAGATTATTGAAAAAAAAAAAAATTCTTTTCCAACGTTTACGCCTTGAATTTACAAACGTTTCCACAGGTATCGAGAAAATGACAGAGAAGGAATCTGCACATCCGCTTAGTCCGTCGGTCGACGTTGACATAGGAAAATCGTTGACTGACAACGGTCATCAAGAAGATTCTTCCGAGGGCGCGGTAACGCCTATAGTGACTCCGGCAGCTCCAGCACCTCGAATTAAATCAAAATCTATTGTGCCGGTAAATCCAATTTTATCACATAATAAAATTTAAGATATTTTCGCTAAAATGTGCGCGACTGATTCAAATAGGTTTATGAGTGAAGTAATATTTACGAGTCCGCTGTAGAATTTGCGAAACGATGTTCTCTACAAAATAACAAAGCTCAGATAGTGAAAGGTATCATTGAAGCGGGCACACTGTGTTGCGACCGACTTTCCGGCGATACAAACCCAGGATGTTGCCAGCATGTGTGGTGCCCTAAAATAAATCATATCGTGCCGCATGTATATTGGTATTGTGTTGTCATCGTGTTGTCTGATGCACACCGTACTGTCGCTATGAAGGCCATTTGTCTGGAAAAAAGAAACAAAATGAACTAAAGACTCAAAAAACTTAGAATAATCGTAAAACAAAAAAGCATCAACTATGTCAGCTTACACAGAATAGCAGGAAGAAGAATAAACGGCATCCAGATAGATACATAACGACACGGAGCGTCACGACATATAATCAGAATTCAGTCTTCCAGAACAGTTTCTAGCGACATTGTACCGACACGACGTGCTTAATGCCAGCGCTATGCCGGTACAATATCGCTAGAAGCTGTCATAAAAGATTGAGTTCTGCCGGCATGTCGTGTCGATTGTCACGGCACGCTTTTCTTAATGTGACAAGCTGCCACTTGAAACAATACTAGGAGCTTTCATTACATTAAAAAAACAACGCAGACGACAATAACAATAACAATTCATAAACAAACGAAGAAGCATAAGCAACAGTTTAAAAAGTTCTAAATTTATCTACGCAAACAATTTTCTCTCCTCTAACTATTTTACCGAAATTCCGTTTAATGATCCAAACACAAATGAGCAAGCACAGTGATGCCACGGTGTCATTGAAGTTGTGTACGATATGTCCGTAAGTGACTTCACTGTGCCGGCATGTCGTGTTGATTGTACCGAGATGCTTTTTCCTATTGGTAATATCTTTTGTTATTTTTAGAAAGGTGGCATTCGAGTTGGCGAGCAAGCTAACCACGTTACGGCGCACCAATGGGTACCCTCAGCTGACTGGGTTTACCAATGGAAAACGAAACTCCCGTTACAAACGATTATGAGATTGCTTCAAGTACTGGTACCTCAAGTCGAGAAAATATGTATTGACAAGTGAGTAAAATAATTAATTAAAATAGTTAAATGTTATTATGGCAAAATATCACCGACAGCGTCAGGTAAACGGTTGATGTAAACCCCCCCCCCCCCCCCCGTGTTGAGCTGTATTTCGTCTTACCATTACTCTGATAGATGATCGCTTAGCCATGCGCTGTCTGCTACATTAAATCATGAAGCGGGAGACCATTTTACCAAAGATTGGCGATTCCCTGTAGGAATCCTGGTCTCTGGAGTGCGAGAAAGATTGTTTAAAGTGACGTGGAACATGTATGGGTGTAAGAGAGATAGAAATAATCTTGCGATCACGTATTTTTCCGCCTCGGTTAGGCGGAGAGCAACGTTCTCGACTTTAATCCAACTGATTAATCATAACGAAGAAATTCAGGTTACAGTTTTTGTTACCGACTGAGTAATACCACATCACTTTAAATGTGCTAAACGTTTCTGGTTAAAACCATATTATTGGGATATGCATAATTTGCAGTTGAAGATGAGGATAATCTGGAAACACTTGATACCTTTAAAAAATTAATTGTACAATTGCAACTAATTAATGAAGCTTAACTAGTCGCAAAATATGTGATTTTTTTTCAACTCCTTATTTTTACTTTTTCAGAAGTTTGACCGACGAGAGCGAGATTCTAAAATTCTTGCAGCACGGTACCCTCGTCGGTCTTCTGCCTGTTCCACATCCAATTTTAATACGAAGATATCAGGCCAATGCGGGGACGACTGCATGGTTCCGTACCTACATGTGGGGAGTTATTTATCTCAGAAATGTCGAGCCACCGATCTGGTACGATACCGACGTGAAGCTCTTCGAGATTCAAAGGGTCTGAGAAATCTAACGGGACATTGTGTAATCGCGTGTAAATGTTTTTATCCGAATCGAATCGTGTAATCTACTTGAGGGAATCGTTGCGAGTCTCAAATGGTACCTAAGGATCGCAGCGGGCAATATGCAGTAAAAAAAGCGAAAGGAAATTGATATCAACCGAAGGAGGTAAACGGAATTCAAATAATCTTCAACTGTCGCGTAATTAAAAAAAGAAACACGTCGAAGAAATTTATTCGCTCGAGATCGTGTCTGTACAGTTTCGGGCACAGAATAATCGGCTTTCGCTTTATCCGTTATACATTCCCTACAGTTATTAACGTTCGTCATCGATTATTGTAATACACATGGTACTTATTCTCTAATTTATCACTTGTGCTTGACATTCCCAAGTTCTTTCCCGACCTCGATGTCATCGTCGTCGTCAACGTCATCGTCATCGTTTGTGTGTCGTTTGCAAAAAAAAAGAAACAAAAAAAAGAAGGCTGAATGCGCTGCTGCACCCTGAGCACCTGTAGTGTACTTGGAAGATGGAATCAGGATAGCAATGTGATAGGCCGTCGACAGTGTAATTAATTCATCCGGAACACCGTTCAGTGATAGATGATAGAGTTGGGCAAATTCTTCATACGGACTCGCGGGTGAGGAATACAAAATATGAATAATCTTTATTCGAATAATTATTCCCGTTATTCGTCACTCGCATTTATTCGCTAGTAGCGTATATAAAAAAAATGAATTATTAGAATAATGGTTCAAAGAAAAGAAGCTACTTGAATAATGTTTCGAACGAATGATTAATTGTTTGAATACCGTCGCAAATAAAAATATTATTATTCCAATAAAATTTGGAACAAAGGAAATTATTCGAATAATGGTTTGAACAATCGATTCGTTATTCCACTAACATTTAAGAAGAAAATAATTAGTTAATCGAATATTAACAAAAGAATTTAATTATTCGAATATTTTTTCAAACAAACGATTAACTATTTAACGAATAATGTCGCGATTAAAACATTAATTATTCGAATAACGTCACGTTTAAAACAATAATTATTCGAATAACGTCGGTAATGAAAAAAAATTATTATTCCAATGAAATTTCGAACAAAAGAAATTATTCGAATAATGTTTGGACAAAGGTTCAATTATTTCGCTAATTAAAAAAGAAAATAATTACGTATTCGAATAATGTTTCGAATAAACTATTAATTTTTACGAATATCGCCTGGCGTAAAAAAATGTATTATTCAAATATCATTCGGAATGAAGAATTAATTAATCGAATAATATTTCGAATAAACAATTAATTATTCGGATATCGTTGCGAATAAAGAAAAAATAATAATTCCAATAAAATTATTCGAATATCGTCTGAAATAAAAAATTTATTTGAATTTCGTTGCGAATTAAAAGAAAAACAAGTCATTATTCGTTATAATGCCCAACTCTGGATGGGGTATCTTTCTCATTGGTCCTACGCGAAGATGTGCGCTCGTGACATCGCCCGTTCAGTTGTGCTTCTCGATATCGCGAGTGATTGTCCCTCTTTACGTCTGTCCACCTGCTGTATCCCGTGTTGATTATTACTGTTGTACAACATAGACCGCTTTATCATAGCTATCCTTGATGATTCAGCTTGAGGCGAACCGGCGCGCCGCGTTGGCCCTTCTCCATCCCTTCAATTATCCTCATTCTTGGAGAAAATGAAAACGCGCGTATGATTCGATGAATCCTCATTCATGGCTTTGTCGTAGGACGGCGGAGGTGCCTCTTCCGGGGAATTTGGCGGTGGAATTAATATAGCGATGTGGTAGGGTGGCGGAGGAGGTGGCGGCGGAGGTGGCGGCTGCTGCTGATGCTGCTGCTGCGGCGGTTGATGCTGCTGCATCTGCAGATGATGAGACTGCTGACTCGGGTCGATGACTTGAAAACCTTGTGTGTTGTCGTCTCTGATGGTGAGAGCCGCAGCGAGCGTGGCTATCTGATCATCCTGTTCCAAATGATCGCGATGATGTCGATGACTATTCTGCGGCCGACGAAAGAGCGTCGAGTAGAAGCAACCGGAGAGCAATAGCGTAAACATCAAACCGCAGAAGATGAGCATATCCAAGCCAGCGTCCTGTTGAGACGAGGAATTTAACTTGATTCAAATGAATTTCGTTGAATCAGGAACTCCTCAGCGGATCGAGATTTATCGGATGATGAATTTTCAAGCCTTACCCGATTGCCGAAGTAAAATTTGGCTACGGAAACGAAGCCCGTGGCGAGGACGAACGTTATCCAAACACCGCATCTCAACCTGTAGCCTGCCAGCTCTGTTTCGCTTATCTCTGAGAAGTGACCCTCGAAGAAGCTCACCCTGCTATTAAGGCTGTTGTTCGTTGTCTCGTTTGGTATTATTTGCCTCTCGTTGTTACTGCTGTTAGATGTGACAACGCCAGCGCTCGCACCCGCAGCTGCAGCAGCAGCCGCTGCCGCGGCAGCATTTGTGACGTTGCTGTTGACAAAGAGATTTCAGAGAAGAAGAAATAAATAGGTTCGCGATCGCTCGAACGGGTGATATTCGATTTTTAAGTTTAACATTTTTTTTGTTATTAATAACAATAAGCAACGAGAAGAAATCCGGGGAATTATCATCTATGCGATTGTTTTTGTCGCAAATCCTGTTTTAAAGAAAATAAGAAAAATTACGAAATACATGTTTCATCGCGTGTAATTACTTGAGCTCTTTATGTATGATCCCGACACACCGGACCGCATTCGTTCTCAAGAAATACATAAGCGAGTCACCCTGTATATAAGAAGAACATGTTCCACGGAATCCTCTCGGTAGACCTTTCGTTCTTTAATTACTTGCTGCTGATGATGTTTGGCTGTAGACTTCGAAGTACGCAGACCCGGTCGTCGGTTGGAGGATGATTTCTCGGTTCGTATTCCGTCCGAGGAATGAAGTGGGCGATCGTCGATGGTAGCTGCGGCTGTTGTTGTGACTGCTGTTGTTGCGATTGCTGCTGCGATTGCTGCTGCTGTTGTTGCTGCTGCTGTTGCTGCTGTTGATGTTGCTGTTGCTGCTGCTGATGATGATGATGCTGGTGATGTTGCTGCTGCTGTTGCTGCTGTTGTTGCTGTTGCTGCTGCACTCGAGTTGTAGCACTAGGTCCAGGAATGCCACTGTGAACGGGAGCTGATGGTCCGTAGAGACTCTGGAAACGATCGTCCCGGATTATCGTCGGTCCGATCACTTTTCTGCGTAGTTCGAGTGGACCTAAAAAACAATAAAAATACACAACTTAAGGAACATTGTGAGATTTCATTGCTTTATAAGCTCGCTTGTTTGGGACTTTGTTCCGTATGGTAAAGGCGATTACAATCAAACGCGTGAACCTATTCTACAAAAATTTTGCAGTATTCTGCATTTGACTCAAAGATGTTCGTAGATTTCCACCACGTTTTTCATGAATAGAAGCGAGAGGGATAAATGCCCCCTCATATCTCTCTCGTTCTCTGTTTCACTCAAGAACGCGAAAACGCTATGCACCTAAATAAAAATTCAGTCTCCAGTCCCAATTTAAAAATGACGAACACAATACGACTGACGAAGAAGAAAAGAACAAAAATTATCCGATTTTGTTAACAATCTTACTGGCTGATAGTATTTTTCACTGATGGTCACTGCACTGACACCATCTTGAGTTTCGGTGCAGTTTTCTAAATCAAACCAAGTGAACCAAGTGTACAACCCAATGTGTCTCTTCTTCAATTGCACTAATATTAAACCTCGCACCACTTTTAACAGTGGAAAAACCAATGAGGCTTTTTGGATTCGTTTATTCCAAATTCAAAATAAGCATTTTTCTAAATTAAAAAAATGGCCGCAATCAATACGTCCGAGTAACATTTTTTTCTATTACGTCACCGAAAAATCATCTAAATCGGTGATTTACGTACGTCCGTCGAAAAATAACTTTTGAACGTATGATAAGTTAAAGATACAATAACTTTTTTGGCGAATATATATCTAAATCATTGAAATGATTTTTCGGTGACATTATAAAACAAGAATTCAAAGTGTAGAACCGAGCACATTGCTTCTTCATTATTTTCCATCTTTTACAAAGCTATTTCTCTGAAAATGTTTGGTGATCGGTATATTGGCATCCCCATGGACGATATGCTGTGTCATAAAGGTGAAAAATAAAGCGGAAATGCTTGTGCTACCACATTCTCCGAATAATTATAACAAACTAATGTTTGTTTAATTTAAATAATAAAGAAATTGAAAAAAATTCAAAATATCCTCTAAAATCTCATTGGTTTAATATATTTGAAGAAAAATTGTAACAAATAATGACAATTTATTGCATAACTAGTGTAAAAAAATTTAGATCGATTTTTAAACTTTTTTTCATTTACAATGCACATTTTTTTAAATTAAAAAACTCACTAAATTGGAAATCTATCGATTTTTGTGCAAACTTAATATTGAGTAACGTTCAATGTTACTTCACCTTTGTAACAAAAATTCACAATTAAATCGATCAATGTTTACGAAAATTGAAACGCGCACAATGGTTTTTCGAAAAATCAAAATCTCGCAAAATCTTAATAACCTCGTTACAGATTCGGTCAAAATTCAATATCATTCGTCCTTGAACATAATTTTATTTGTAAACAACTATTTAGACAGATATCTGAAAGCTTTGCAACAGCTAGCACGTTCAGACATTTTTGTGAAAAAATTTCAAAGTGTCATAAAATCTGAATCGCTGTATGAATTTATTTGTAAAATTTAAACGCTGTAGAGTTCTAGAGTTTTAGACGTTTGAATATTGCAGTGTTATTACATACAAACTCACATTACACACCCGCGCGCCCATACAACACACACACAACACAAACCTGCACGCGTATACTTGAGAAAAGGATTTTATTTTGATACGCATGATATATTTGTTATTAGATTATCACTTAGGCATCCTTAAAGTATAATAAACAAAAAGGTATCCGATATACGGATGCAAACGAATAGTTTTTTGTATACCGAACGGATATCTTTTGAACTTGTGCTACTTGGTTAGGGGAAATACTAGGCGTGTTCGTCATGTTCATGGCTTAAATTGCCGTCGGCGATTGGATTATATACGAGAAAGACGGACGCTTTATACGACTGTCTTCGTTTCTCGCACTAGGTCCGAACGCCAATGGCTGTTTTAGCCATGAAAAATAATAATAGCTATAGTAGGGGAAAGCAGAATTCGTTTGTTTATCGAATCTACCCAGATGGAAATGTGGCGGCATCGAGCCACTCGTCGTGACGGCACATATTGGAGTCATGTGTGCCGTCACGACGTTCAGACAGCACATTGGAATCGTATGTGCCACCTATCACGATGTTTTGACAGCACAGCGTGACAACACTGTGTCCGCACGGTTGCGGCACACTGTAGGACTTTACGATGTGATGGAATCGTGCGGGCACATAGCCTTTGTATGTCGTGTGCCGTCACAATGTCATCCCGCGATGCCGACGTTACACGATGGCATTCTGCCGGCATGATATGACGGCTGTCACGGGATATTTTTCTAACTGAATAACTAGGCGTTACATTTACAATAAAGAAATATATCTCTGGCATACGATACTTATGGTTACATTTGATCAGTCTCAAATTTTTACCAGGTGGTGGTTTCCGAGCGGAAGAGACACGGGGATATCTCCGACCCCCAGACCCGTAGTTCCTACCCGCCGGTTTGTTGATCCAAAAATGCATCAGCCTCGAGCAATCCCTCTGTCACTTGTCAAATTTAAAGGGAGGGACCACCCAAACAATCACCCCACGAATTATTGTGTCTCTGTTATCACGGTTAGTCGATTATTTTTCACCCTCCGATCACACAACTTCTCGTTGCTTTTTGTTTTGTTTTTTTTTTTTTTTTTTTTTTTCGTTACATTATCTCTTATTCGTTATCACATCATTCGCCTGTGTCTTTCGTGAGGTTTTAATCTCGATGCACACGATTCATGCACTTTTTAAGCCCTGATTGTTGCACCCAGCTGCTACTGCTTCTAGCTGTAGCTCCTGGGCTACCCCACACAACCCAAACGCTCGCTTCTAATAGTCTTTGATCTCCCCATAGTCAATTTCTTATCACTGTTATCGTTTCTATCGAAATCTTGTCATGACAACTACTTCCTTAGGTATATCGTTGATAAACCGTTATACGATGGATCACCAGCGATTCAGTTACTCGATGAGAAGGTGTTTCTTTCTTTTTTTTTTGAACCCGAGCGTGCGATGAAGCTGGAACGCGCGCGATGGCTCAACGGTGGTTCGCGCCGCGCGTCAATACCAGGCGTCGCGGCCCCTAGTCCCTACCCTTCTCTCTCATTCCGCACATACACATACACACATACACACACACACACACAATCCACCCTTGTTTTTTCTTCTTTCTATACATTCGATACACCCCCATAACATTTAACAGCTGCATCCATCTTTTAGAGGGTTGACCAAACAAAAAATCGGCAAGTTATCATCGGCGTTGCAGGATGTATAATTAGCTGACGAGGCAGCAGATGAGAGTTCCTGTCAGAGGGTGTTGCTTGATCAATCTCTCTGTGTTGTCATCCAATGTTGCTACATATCGGGGAATTCTTTTACTCCCCAAGTAGGAAAAGATGGCGATTATCAAAATGTTATCCGTTTGGTATACCGACGAAATGTCCTAATGTACGTCAGAATGATAACTTTTTCTTTGTGTTATCATTTAGACAGCGTTAAGATAACAGAACAAACAAGTTGTCATTTGGACGGACATTTATTTAAACTGTCGGTGTACCAAACGGATAACATTTTGAAAACCGCCATCTTTGACTCCTTGGGCCGCACGCTTTGGAGGGCGGCGTGCCCCTGAGGCTGGTTTCTCAACAAGCTTAACTTGAGTATCGCGTAATTTGCGCTAATAAATAATGAGTCAGCGTTAGTATGCTTAAACAATATAACGGAATGGTGGATCCATGATTGGCTACGCAAGTTACGCTCCATGAGAAACTCAGGCGGCCGCCATTACATGGAGCGTTCTTTGTGTACCGCGTCGCATACTGGCGAAGTCAATCGGAAATTCGTAATTCCGCTGTACAGTCGACTCCCTCTAAGTCAACGCAGTCGGAACCGAATATCCGTGCTACTAGAGAGAGTGGTCTACCAGAGAGAGTCGCCCAATGCCGCTTTTTGAGGTTAAAAACGGAGTCCGGCAGAGTTACGAGTGAGCGCGCGACTTGTAGATAGAAGTGAGTGGGGATAACAATCATCCGTTTGCGCTTTTCTTACAGAGAGAATCGAGGGCAAATGTGCTACTATAGAGTGTTGAGTTCGAGGAAGTCGACTGTACTATCTACTAGAAATCTAACGACGATTCGTGATAAGCTGGCTGACGTTCGCGATCGCAAAGTACGCTCGATGTGACAACGTCCTCACTCCAGACAAATTTAAAAATTCCGAACGTTTTACGAAGCTTGCTCTATCAAGTTAACCATGCAAGTTTAATTTAAGAAATATTAACTTAGACCATTCCATTGGTGGTCATTTGGTGGATGATACACTAATAAAACGTTTGGTGGTTTAATGAGAATAATAATAAAAGAAATAAGGCCCAAAGTTAGCTAAACATTTTATAACTTTTTTAAATCGATTCAAATAGAGATTAAATAGATTCAAATTGATGCGGAAACGTTTGGCGGCCATTGAATTATGTAAAAAAAAAACAACAACAAAAAGGAGGGGTTTGGCCGAACTGGATACAGAAGTGCGGATGGACACACGTACTGGTTAAGAAAATTTGTAAATCTGAACCGATTTTCGTCTACGAGGTCTAAATCGAAGAAGAAACATGCGCTAATGATTAGTGGCTAATTATAACACTTGGTGCTCATTGACTAGCGCACACGATATTAAAAAAATCGTACCTGTGCAATACTTCTAATATGAAAGGCTGGGATTAGCGGAAAATTTGATACAGAGATAATGTCTCACGTTCTTCTTAATAAAAATTGTAAACCTTAACCGATTTTGCTCTACGAGGTCTTAGTCGGTACAGAAAGGTGCGCTAATGATTGATAGGCTAATTGGAACATTTAGTGGTCATTATCGTACCTGTGTAGTATCAACGTGTGATATGTGCCAACGTTCGCGTTCTATATACTAATTGGCGGATTAGAAGGCGCGAGAGGCCTTTAATTCCGCCAGTGGAATACTAAAGTGTTCAACTCGTGATGCGCGGGGATAGTTACGAAAAAAATTAATATAAAATTTATTGATGTTTCAACTGTCGATTCAGTATATTTTACTCGTTGCTCAAGAGCTCTGGGTGCTCGCTACTCGAATTTCAAACGCATTCTGCCGTTTTACAATTTATATATTGTTTTTAAAGCTAGCTTTTTGTGTTGGTGCTTCCTCGATGCTGAAGGGTGCTAAGGGTGACTTGGATCCCCTTCAGGGTCAGCGTTTTCCAGTAGTTGGCCAATTGCTCCCTCATTCGCGAAGTCTTGCGACGGTAGCGCGCTAAAAAATAGGATCAGGCGGAGCTACCCATGTAGCGGTGGATTTGAGCCCACCTCATAGACTTTAAGTCTATGGCCGACCTATACAAGCAGTGCTCGCGGTGGCTGAAATGAACACTAACAGCTAAATGCTTCGGTAAGATGTACGATCTTATCCATGTAATATATCGTCTTCGGCTTTGCTTTAACAGAATCTCATGTCATATCATATATTGCTATTGCAATTGCGGTTTTATCACTCCTTGTCCTTTTTTTAAAATTCTCATTTCATGTAATGATACTCCAGATTATTTATTTAATATCGCGTCAATTTATAGTTCTCAGAGACTTCTGAGCGGTCATTTAATCACCAATCAGCGAGCTGTTCCTTCCAGTCCTCCCCCTAATCTAAAAATCGATAAGAAATTACATACCTAACCTAAAATTCTATTGCGGCATACATTTGTTCGTCTCAACATTAAAAAATTAACGTTCTTTCGACCCTATTATTAAATAACTAAGCAAGAAAAATGGGTGGATGGGTTGGAACTGTCAAGAGCTTTTACTACGATCCTTTTAAGTGGTAAATAACTTCGTAGAATTGATTTAATGTCTTTGTCAGGCGATGATTTAACCTCCAAAAAGAGGTTTACGAGTAAAGAATCTTGAATGTTTCAGGTCTCTTGTGAAAAGCGTTGGTATGTTTGCACTGGGTGTGACGATAGCTCTGGAACTTCGGGGAATCGACCTAACGAATCCAATCACCCCTTAATAAGTGTGAAAAACAATACAAATTTTGGAGTTGTAAAAATTGTGGACATTTACAAAACCATGACTCCTGGTGCCACAAGTCCCGACAACGTTCCAGTCGATCTACCACTTTTTTTCATTACATAGTGTACAATATCTCGTATCAACGTGTATTTTGCATTGATCCATTGTATTTATTTTTTTTTACTTCAAAGAATATTAAAATTAATTCACATGTTTAGTCTTTGCGATGAGAAAACTTAATCTATATAACTTTCTTATACTTGTTTCACCATCACCTACAAACATATTTCATTTTCTTGCTGTATCATAGGCATTTAAAAAATTTTACAATGATGTATCAGAGAAAATTAGTAAAGTCTTAACGTTAAGCCTGTCGTATAAATGGATTTTTTTTACGAGTAATTGTAATAAAAATTTTATTTAGCTGTCTACCACAAATTGTACGATGCATATTCCTATTTAAAATATAGGTTGAGTAAAACTATTGAAAAATATGGTTTTTATAAAATTAATGTTCTAAACAAAGTAACATCTTTTTTGTTGTTCAATATTTTGTATAACGTTCTATAACTGCAGGATTGCTATGTTATGTTTTAATCGTAAAGAATTTAACTATGATAAAGATGCAAAACTAAAATCATGGTCAAAAAGGAACATAACGAAGGTGATGTCTTACACCTCGTCTGTCTCAAAGCAATATTGGTTCAGCTTTACAAGTTTTTTAAATTAGAATGTGATGCATTACCTCTGTGTCTATTTATCGGTTAATCCCAGTCTTCGATGCTAACAGTACTGGGCAAGTATGATTTTTCATAATCATGTGCGGTGCTAATGACTACTAAATGTTTCAATTAACCTACCAATCGATCGCATACCGTTTTGTTTAGTCTAAGAACTCGTAGAGCAAAATCAGTACATATTTACACGTTTCTCATACCACAACTTTGTGTTTTTTGAAATTCAGTGACAACCAAACGTTATCATAACATTGTTGGTGACAATCAATCTATTTCGCATGAGTCGAGCCGTATTTGAAGCGATGTTAGAAAAAAATACAAGAATGTTTCTTATTTTGGGCCTCGTTTCTTTTTGCTTCTTTGTAGAGAAAGCTTTGTTTCATTGAAAAAAAAATTTTCTTCAAGATTTTGATGTACTTAAAATGTTCCAAAACGTCAAGAAATCATGTTTAGAAAAAAATGTGAATGTGCTGGAAAATAAAAATGGCTATAACTCGACGATGGGTAGATCGATCTTCCTGAAACTATGTACACAAGTCGTGTCGCAACTCCTTTCGGGTTGTTGCAATTTAAAAATCGCTAACAGTTGTGTTCATTTATGATTGTTAGAAGTCTTGGAAAGAAGAATGTGATCTATCTAACTTTTCTAAACGTTGAGCTATCGAGTTCAAACTTTCTACAAGAATAGGCCAAGGGACAAGGTTGTGCGGTATTGAGCTTGGCATGAATCGAAATAAAATCGCATAAATTTCGGTTCCATCGGTTGAGTAGTTACAGAAATACAGATCCGCCCGGCGCTCAGTAAGAGAATCGTGCCGTAACAACTGACGGCAGAATGCCGGTATGTACATCGTACGTCCGTGCCCGATACTGTACCGGTACGGTTCCAGCAAAATCGTGCATATCGATACAGTGTTGGCACGCCGTGTGTCGAAACGTGTCGTTGCAGCACGAAAGCAGTCATGTGCGAACGTACATGACTCCATTGTACCGCCACGCCGTGCCGCCACGATGCAGTCCCCGTGCCATCACATGTAAGGCGAGGCGAAACCTCTGTACTTCACCTATGAGTGCGAAAGAGATAGGCTAGCATGGCGCTCACGGCAGAGTGAAAGAGAAGCAGCACATCTGTGTAAGTATGGAGGTGTCGCCTTGCCTTAAGATCTTAAGACAAGGCGAAACCTTTATACCCAATAAGAAAAACGTGTCGTGACAGCTGATGGCAAAGTGCCGTTATGTACGTCCGCGTCAGGAGGACATTATCACGGCACGACTTTTTAACAGCACAGCGTGACAATATCCTGCCCGTACGGTTCCAGCAAATCGTGAAGCCCTATAACGCGGTACTGCAACCGTGCGGACACAGTGTTGTCAAGCCGTGTTGTTAGAACGTCATGACGGCACGGAAGCTGCCATGTGCGGACGTATATGACTCCACTGTGCCATGACGCCGTGCCGTCACATTTCTACTGGGTACTTACACAGACGTGCTCCTTCTCTTTCACTCCGCTGTGAGCACCGCATACTAGCCTATATCTTGTTTGTTCTCATGAGGGGATTATACAGGTTTTGCCTCGCCTTAACAAACACACACAGAGGGAGAGAGAGAGAGAGAGACAGACAGACACATGATTTGGACATTATTTTCTAAATAACTGACGTTGAGTGTCCTGACATGAAAATCCCAATAAAGTGTTTTCATCAAAACAAAGTTTGCTCTATATGATGAAGCAACAGCCATTTTCATAATTGAATATTCAGGAGAATGACCTTTCATACAAGTCTTTCGAATGTTTGCATTTTTGGAGATTGACACGTTCAGGATTTTAACAATCGCGAGGCAAGTGACGGCCTTGTGACTTAGCACAGTTTTACCTTGGATTATCTTGCGAGCGCAGGCTCTCGAACACACATTTGCAATACAAATACACACACATGCCTTTGGACATTTTTTCTAAACGACTTTTTTCAACTTTTTTCGACTTTTTAGATTATTTTTAGTGTCTTGACATGAAAATCGTGAAGACGTTATCACGATCTTCTATCGTGAACGCTGAAAGATTCGTTTCACTCGTGTCAGCTCAAACCCTGGACAGTGAATTGCTTTAAAATTTGTATGTACGTTTTTTGGTAGTATCTCCTTGCCATTCCCAGTTAGAAAATCGTGCCGTGACAGCTGACACGCCGTGCCGGCAGAATGCCGTCATGTACGTCCGTGTCGGGACGACATTGTGACGGCACAAACTTTTAACAGCGCCGAGTATGCCAAATACCGTGCCCGTACAGTTCCAGCAAGACATGAGGCTCTACAACGTGCTGTAACCGTGCAGATACACCTTTTTTTCCAACTACAGTACAATACGACACTGTGTACATATTTCTGTGTACATATTTCTGTGTACATATTTATGTATTCCTTTGCCCAGTTTGCCACTTACACCAGAAATATGTACACTGTGTCGCAGTGTGCCGTAGTTGGAAAACAGGGAAAGTGTTGTTCCGCCATATTGTCGGAACGTCATGACGGCACGGAAGGAGTCATGTGCGGACGTACATGACTCCACTGTACCGTCACGCCATCATGCCGCCACCGTGTAGTCCCTGTGTCAAAACATTTCTATCTGGGTTATAATGTTTGCATGAATTTCTGAATATTTTTCGATTCCGTTTTTTCATATACAAGTAATCGTATTGCTATTGCCATAAAAGTCAACGCATAAGAGCGAAATTATTCATTAATATCATATTAGTGCTTTAACCTCCTTAAATTAAAAAAGTTTAATAGCTTGTGAACGCGCAAGGCTGTGTTCGAACGCGACGCTCGTAATGAAAACCCAGCTTTACTCCTCACTCCGGTAGTGATAGCTCGTGTTCAGAGTAGTTCAGAGCAATTCCACATACGGTGATGCAGCACACAGTCGGCGACTACGAACTTCTTTCTCGAACATTATCATTAATCCTTTTTCTCACTCTATCTTACAGGACAGCGAGGACAATTTTTGAACAATAAAGTGAAAGGTCCTGGTTTTCATGCATCGGCAAATAATCTCGCACGGTTGAACTTTAATGTCGCTGTAAATGCTGTTTTGAGTGTTTTAATGATTTCTGTATTGTGATCGGTTATTTCGGTGCGGAAATATGATTCGTGAAGGTTTATTAAGAATTTAAGGATCAGCGAGTGGTCTGACATGATGTAAATAGGCTGGAAACGTGAGAATCGTGTCCAGTGAATTTTTACAGGTTATATTCATGAACCGACTGAAATATTAAAGAAACAAGTCGATTTCGGATTCAAGTGAGTAAATCATGTTGATGTTCGTTGAGAGAAGGATCTTTCGAACGAGCTCCAACCTCTTAAGGAGATTCTCCGTCTCTTTCGAGAGCACACTCGCTCCTCATCACATGCTCAATGGCGAGGAGGATTTCATCGACAACAACAAAGATTTCACTCAATTGAGAAGCGATGATAATAAATCTCTGCGGGTAGCTATTATCGGTTTACCAAATGTTGGCAAGAGTACGCTGATCAATCAACTCATAGAACGGCCTGTAAGTACGAACATTAGTTCTATAACAGTATCAGTGGTGTAGATCTAGTGCTAGTGCAGTACATTCAGCGATTGGAAGACTCAGATTTAATTTCTGCTGAATGTAAAATGTTTTCCACAAGTATCAGTGTGCTAGGCATAGTTCGTACCATGTTGTTCATACAAACATAGGATCTTGGCAGGGAATCAGCTTAGATAGGCTCGGCATATATTTTCGGTGGTTTTTCGGTGCTCTAGTCGAACACTGGTTTATCTATCTCTCATCGCCGACCAGTTGAATAATTTGCGAGTCATTTATCGGGATTTGTCCTGTGTATAATGTAAATAAATAAATCTCTGTCGGAATCACACATGTGTCTTATCCTTTTAAGAAATATATGGGTCACTTTTGCAGAATGCAGAGACTTATACAGGCTCAGTCAAGCCTCCACTCTCTTTTCCAGTCTTTAACAAATTACTTCAAATGGATTGAATACAGCAATTGCGTTTGATATGGGTTAGACATTCGACACAGTAATTTGCTCTGAGAGGCTTACGTTATTATTTATTTATTTATTTATAGGGCTAAGAAGTTACTATACAAAATACGTTTTTTAATTTAGGTGAAGTTGACAATATTTAATAATTAACATCAAACAGTATAGAGACATTCAAAATGAACATTATAAAGTATCAAGTAATTGGATAACTGCATCACAGGTTAGCAAAGAAGAGATGCGAGATATCGCAAATGTGTGCAAGAAGGAAAAGGTAAATTTTTAATTATTATAATAGTATGCTACGAGGGTTTCGTATACCACGGGTGCTAAGCACCCTTGCAATCTATCATTGAACTTGTGCCCCTATTATCGATTCCTCCCCCTCTATTATAGAACCCCTTGTCTCTGAGGGAAGAGGGGCTCTAAGGAAGACAACATAAACCGGATCTAGAGGCAGGGGAGGGCTTTGAGGGAAAGTTAGAATGATCTGGCCCGAGGATGAGCTATGTGAAGCAATTTGGAATAATCCAGACCTAGAGGGGGCTCCAAGGAGGAGTTAGGAGCTAGGCTTGAAGGGGACTGAGAATCAGGACCTAAGGGGTATTTAGGTTCAGAGGGATAACATAATCAGAGCCCAAGAGGGGTTTTTAGGTTGTTTAGGTTCTGAGTGTGTGTTATTTGATTCCAGTCTTCTCGATTCTCCTACACGGTTGTGTGTTTGTCATTCATAATCATTTTATCAAAATATAATTTTATCATTTTCAGATTTGTCCTACTGCTGCAAGAATTCACCTGACAAAAGTCAAGGCAAATGCAGTCTATTCTCGAGAAAATACTCAGCTGGTATTTGTCGATACACCTGGACTCGTGACGAATCATGAATTTAAGAAATTTAAAATGTCAGATAGTTTTCGCACTGATAGCAAGGATGCTATATCCAGCGCGGAAATAGTAGGTGTTGTTCAAGATGCCTCCAACAAATATACCAGAGGAACAATACACGATAAAATTTTGGAGCTTCTCAAGATGACCGGAACCGGCGTAACTTCTATACTAATATTAAACAAAATTGACGCGATAAAGCGTAAACGAGATTTATTGGGTCTGGTGCATTGGCTGACGAGCGAAAACGCCTGGCCAAATTTTTCGGATGTCTTCATGGTCTCTGCACTAACGTCGGATGGCATTAATGATTTGAGAGTAAGCCCTTTCCTCAGTTTCTTGGCTCGATTGATACACATTGATCAAACGAGTACTAAATTTCTTAAAATAAATCACTGTATGAATACAAAATCAGAGCAAATGTCTTTTCGTAAACAAGTTACGTAAACAACAACAAAAAAGTGAGGAAAATATACCTTGCAGATAATTATCACAAAATAAGCTGATCTATGATGAATTAATTGTTTATTTTTATTTTAAGGCGATGTAACACACCTTTTCCCTCGATCATACCGGGCTTAATTGGTATAAAAGCTGCTTACCCATTTTTTCAAGGGTGCATGATGTTTTTGGCAAATTAGGGTAATACGCGTAACAAATGGACGAAGCGATACCTAATGTCCTCTTATCCAGAAGCCCCCGGAATCCTTGAAAAAATAGGTAAACAGTTCTTGATATTCTACAGTTTGTCAGTGTTTTATCCGAAAGATCAATCGTGGCGGAGAAATTCGCGATGAGACATTTTTGCCATCTAAATTGCACTGTTCCTATGCTTCTCGTAAGGCTACGCAAACCTGGGGTCATGCATCTCGTTTAGATGGAGACCACAATTTGATTTGCCTCACGAGATGTATCAGGACCTACGCTTCTATGTAAGTCCGACTTTGTTGAATCAACTCAGATTATCGATATTTGAGAATAAAGCTAATTTGGTTCCACTGCAGAATAGATAGACAGTTAAAGCCAATTAAACCGAATGCAGAGTTAAACCCAATTTACATTTATCTAAAATATTAACCGGCTCAATAAATAAATTCAATAAATTTCAATAAATTCATAAATTTCATTACAGTTTCTGTTACCGATTACAGTTTTTTAAGGTGTGTTGCATCGTTATAAGGTAACATTCAATGTTTAAACTACTTATTTATTAACGCGAATCATTTAATTTTGGCACCCCTGACGAATAGGGGCAACACAGCCCTGTGATTTCACAAGGCTCTACTTTTAATATTCAAACGATAGTTCTATTCTATTAATTACCTTTACAATTTATTATGTTCATCTTTGACAGAATTACTTACTGGATTCGGCAAAACCTCGAGACTGGGATTACGCGTCGAACGTGATAACTGATCAGGCACCGGAGAGAATAGTAGAACGTACAATTCTCGCTAAACTCATGGATTGTATGCCGAACGAAATTCCCTATCAATTGCAAGTGATTATCGAGCATTTCAGTGTCTGCGAGGATGGGAGCATACACGCCATCGCGATAATCAATACCAAGTCCGATAGAATATCCAAACTCGTGATGGGCAAAGGTGGCAGTCGCATAAAAAACATCGCCCTTGAATCCGAGCAACAGCTTAGCAGCGCCTTCAGAACAGCTGTGCGGCTAAAAGTTGCCATCAAGTTTCACACCGAGAAGGAAATCGTTTGAAAATAAAAGAAAAACATTCGTATGAGCGAAATCGAACGAAATCTTTTAATTTTCCCTCTTCGTTGAGCGTGCTTGTATAGATTGTTTTCTATTATTATTTTTATTGTTAAATAGAATTTAATAAAAAATGTTGACTTAGTCGTCATTTACAGCGTTATTTAATTTTGGTAAAAGAAAAAAAAGATTCGTAACATTAGCGCTGTTTCGATGCTGATTTGTTGTTATTGACGCTGATATTGTCATTGTTGGTGTTAATGCAGGGAAATACCAGATCGGTATCCCTGAGATTTTCCTCGATCCAAGCATCCGCGCTCTCTTCAAGTTCAGCACTGAATGTTTCCTGCCATAATCCGGATTTTCCCTTTCTCACAAAGATTCCTGGCAAAATTATACCACAGTCATGCAATTCCGACGAGTTTACCATTGGATTATCTCGAAAATTCTTCATATCAAGATGCTCAGCTAATTTTGCGACTTGTTCGTCGTCGTAAGATTTTCCCAGAAAATTGGCGATTTTGTGGATCGCTCTTTGCAGATCCTAACAAATAATTACAAAGAATCGTCGATTAATATTAATTTAACAATTATATTTTATTTTAATCGATAATTACCTGTTGCATTTCTTCGTAAAACATGAAAAGTAGGTTTGGATGGTTTCTCTGCGCCCAAGCTTCTTTCAGATGCTCCCAGTAAGGACTCCATAGTGCTTCAAGTTTATTTGAAATTTTTACAAACCAGTTTTACAGAAAATAAAGATTCTTTGAGAAGTGCGATAAACAAATTGAACAAAGAAAATACAATTTTTTATGTTTATAATACAAACGACTTGAAATATTTCTTATTATATTCCTTTTACTTTTTTTATTTACCGAGCCAGAAAGTCAAGATATCGTGAACGTTATATTGTTTTAAATTTTTTCAATCGACTGATAAATATAATAAAAATGATATCATTTTTGATATTGATGACTGGAATGAAGAATTTTTTTATTCGGTATCAGAGCCAATAAGGTCAACCAGACTTTTTTAATTCTCCTCGTGATTCAGAATAAAATGCTAATTTAATTAGATTGTACGACGTCTAATTTTCGTTGGGGAAGCGAAACGCCTATGAGTGCAAACGCGATAGAAGTAAAAGAGAAATAGCATATCTGTGCAAGTATGGAGGTTTTGCCTACCCTTTATATAAATTTATGTTAAAATTAGAGATTTACAAGATTGTACAGTAATTTACTTACTAAGATTATTTACAAAATAGTACCAGAATTCTTCAAAATCTCCTTGGTAGTCTCGTAGGCGTACAGCCCGGTTGAAATGATACCAAGAAACGGCGACGTCCTTTGGATTCCGAGCAACGTACACAATCTGAGATAAGAAGTTGATTTAGATTATACAGTGCGAGAGAAAGCACGTGAGAGCTAGGGGAGATGATTTAGTGAAATTGATACTTTGCAACCGCTATCTAAAATTCCAGGCAGCAAACTCAGAGGAAAGTGAGATTTGATGAATCTCGGCGATGGAAGACTCTCCAGTATTTCGTATCCCGGTTTGGACATTGTTTTAAATAATTTTTGCTTCGCCTTGTCGCTCTCATTCATCTTGACAAGCTCATTCGTCACTTCGGGATGACTAAGCAAAGAAAATCTGTACGAAGAAAGTATTAACGTGATTCATCTTCTATCAACCAATTTTCGTTTAATTTATAGATTACAGTTTGTTTTCAATCGGATTAAAGAGATTTGTGCAAATTATACGAGCACGTTCAATCAGTGTGCGAAAGAGAAATGTCCACCGAACCATTGAATTAAAAAAAGAAAGAGACGACGAAATTCTTTCGTTTATTCGACAAACATCAAATTTCTAAACGATCAATCTGGTCAAACAACTATCAACCTTAAGTTACGGACTTTTACGTGAAAAAATCGATGAATACCAGCTCACGTCAATATAATTTAGCGATATTTCTTCTCAAGTTTCTGTTAATTTTAAATGTAACAATTTTTATTCTGATGGAACGATTTTTTTTGCAAGTTCCTGTTCGATCGAAATAAATAACATTAACAGAAACTTGAGAATAAAATCGTTACGTTATATCGGTGTGGAACGTTTTCCTCGATTTTTCACGTAAAAGTCCGTAAATTTGAGCACAAGCTGCCAAAAAAATTAGTTCATTGATAATTTTGAAAAAAAAAAAGGCAAAAATGTGCACTAGTTCAGCCCATTGTTTTCTGGTCGCACCACATAATTTCGTCACAGCGAAAGCCTTTAGTTATTCGTGCTTATATTATTGAATAATATTAGTCTCAGGTTCTACGACTCCGGCGTACTACCTTAAATACAATTCGTAAAGGTAATCAGTAAAGGACCAGAATACAAAATAATTTTAAAGGTAAACACTAAAGGATCAAAATGTTCCTATGATTTTAACGATTCTTTGCATCTCTTCAAAAAGTCTGATCACCAAGAATTTCGAAGCTTATTCGATTACTGAGTTGCGTCAGTGCTTTCCTCTGTGTCCGGTTTTCCCAGCTCCACACGTTACATACCGCGTACGGGACGCTTGCCCCGGCTCCAGCCCTTTCTGACGTTGTGAAAGTATTACCCTTCAAACGTATGAATTTGAATTGGTTCCAAATGTGAATCGAATTTGATTTTCGAACCTCGTAGGTACATTTCCGTACATTTTTTTTAACACGCGTTAAAAAAAAAATCATTACGATAATATCATGAGAAAATAAATTGAAATTCTGTGTTCTGCGGAGGTCTGTTAAGTCTTTGATCCACATTTGGATCTCTCACCTTACAAAGAAAAAGTATAAATGGAGAATACGTACTCGAGAAAGGGAAACCTTCGGCCAAATAACGTTTTTTTGCATTCTCAAAGTTCAGATCGTTGCTGAGTAGCCAGACGAGCTCCTGAGTCCACGTAGTGCCCGATCTAGGATATGAGAGAACCCACGTGTCGTTTGCCCTCGCCTTGAATTTGTAAAAACCTTCTCCCTGTTCGATATATCGATTGGGAAAGAAATATCCTTTCTCACCGACTTTAACCCATCCGGTGCGCTCGCCCTTGAACCTCGCGAGCATTTTTTTCGTCAACTCGGGCTCCAGAGTCTCGTACTTGGGTGATTGCACAGACATTGCTTTCTCACACGTAAAATTATGTTTCCTTATGCTTATATCCTACACACCTTCTGCGCATTATCACTACTCGTAAATTATATTCACTGAACTTACAGATTTAAGTCGACGCTTATCTTATCAGAGTGAGCTCTAGGACTGCATAGTAATTACTCAAGTTGGCTGTTAGAACGATGGTGGATTATATTTACTGAAACTCCAGACTTAAGGCGAAGTTTATCTTATTACAAGTGAAAATCGTCGTGTAGTCCACATTTCTCCCTCTCTTACTTCCTTCTACTTTTCAGTTGAATTAATGACTCGTTGTATTAACGACACCGTCGGTATCGTCAGGATTCAATAAATCAAATTGAATAATCTTTTCGTTTTTTTTCAGTACAATTTATAGGAATTTTGAAACAGTTACGTACTACCTTCACAAGGGTACACATATATAATCTAGTTCAGCTTGATTACGCATTATCGCGGCTCGTTCGCCTTGACTTAAGAGGGGGGAAATGCATGTAGACGACAAAAAAATTGCCAAGTTTGATCTTTTTTTTGGAAAGGAACAAAACGTTTCACATTTATGAAACTTTAGGTATAATTAATTACATAATTAAACTGTTTAAATAAAAGTTTTCATTAAAAGATATTGCAAAATGACGACGTTACGACGCGGTCTTCCAGGAATGTTTTGCCGGCAGTTGTCCGTTTGCGTGAAATCCAACGACTCCAATATTGATCTGAAAAAAATATATTTTTTTCTCTTTAATTTTTCAACTATAATCTGTTATTATCAATAACAATAAATAGTTTTGAGTAATTGCAGTTAAAACAGAAACAGGTAGAGATCCATCGATTCTCCCCTGGTTGGTGGTTGCATTATATGCGGATTTTGCGTTTGTTTTTTTTTTTTTTTAGTTATTAGTTGAATCGTTGGTGTAGATGTCCCGGTTTGAATCGCCGGAGTCTCGTACTTTCGGAGTTGTCTTCCACTATTCTTGCGGCTAGCTGGTTCGGGTGATTTTCGAGTCGATCCTGGTAGTTTTTACTCCACTTTTTTCTTCAGGTCCTTATGTAATGATGTGTTCTTGACATACCAAGGCGCATTCACTATCAATCTTAGCGTTTTTGACTGGAATCTCTGAATTACTTCGAGGTTTAAGCTGCTAGCTGTTCCGCATAGATGTTTCCCGTATGTCCAGATTGGTTTTAGAATGGCCTTGTAGACGGTCAGTTTGTTGTGTAGTGATAGCTGGGAGTTTCGCCCAATGAGCCAGTACATTTTTTTCAGCTTTAGGTCCAGCTCCTTCCGTTTGGTTTTTATGTGTTTGGCCCAGGTGAGCCTTCTATCGAGGTGCATACCGAGGTATTTGACTTCGTTTACAACTGGAAGGGTTTTGTTTTTGAGTTGAATGCTGGGACAATTTCCTTTTCTTAGTGCGAACGTGATGTGGACGGATTTTGAGTCGCTTGCTTTAATTCTCCATTTTTCCATCCATTTTTGAATTATATTAAGTCCACGTTGGAGTTTCTTGGACGCTGTTTCAGGATTTTTGTGTGTGGCCAGGAGAGCAGTGTCGTCGGCGTATGTCGCTGCTGTGAGGTTTCTGTTAATTGACAGGTCAGCCGTGTATATGGTGTAGAGTACTGGACCTAAAACACTTCCTTGTGGTACACCAGATTTGATTGGGTGGAAACTTGAGAAATCTTGTGCATAGCGTACTTCAAATTTTCTGTTAGATAAGTAAGATTTTATTAATAGGAAGTACTGGGGCAGGTGTTGCTTGATTTTTAACAGTAGTCCGGTATGCCATACTTTATCGAATGCTTGCTGTATGTCGAGAAACACTGCTGAGCAGTATTTTTTGTTCTCTAGGGTGTTACTTATGGTATTGTATACTCTGTTAATTTGCTCAATCGTTGCATGATTGTTCCTGAATCCAAATTGGTGATCGGAAATGAGCTTTTTTAAGCGTATTTCTGCATTCATTCTTTTAAGCAGTATTTTCTCGAAGATCTTGGAGAGAATAGGTAGCAGGCTTATTGGCCTGTATGATGTTATTTCGTTCGGTGGTTTACCTGGCTTCGGAATCATGGTGATTTGGGCGAACTTCCATTGGTTCGGTATTTGTGTCGTACGGATAATTCCGTTGAATAAGTTCGTAATAAAAACGAGTCCTTTGCGTGGTAATTCTTTTAATACTTGTCCCGTGATTAGATCGTAGCCGGGGGCTTTTCTTGTGCTGGTTTCCTTCAGGATAGCTCGCAATGTTTCTTGGTGGGCAACTGACTTAATGGGAAAGGATAGTGGGAGGGCTGCATTCAGGAAGTTGTTTACTTTGACGTCGTCATCACCTGTTTGGTTGGTTAGTGGAGTGAACACTTCTGCTAGGTGCTTTGCAAAGACATCAACTATCTCAGCGTCGCTGTTGGCCCAATTTCCATCATCTTTTTTGATGGGAGGATTTTGGTGTTGTGGTCGTTTCATGTTTTTGGTAACTTTCCATAGGGAGTAATCTGTGTCTTTTGTGTTGGATAGGTTCAATAGCTTGGCTTGGAATGTGTCATTGTTGGATTAGCCGTGTCAAGTGTTCCGTTGCGTCGTCGATTTCGGCACCATTTTTCATTGGGTATCTGAAGTTTATTTTTTCGCTGATTATTTCTCTGAATAGATCCCAGTCTGTTCTTTTGTTACAAAGGGAGGGATGGTTTTGTTTGTGAATTAATCCAGTACTCAGTGTCAGCTTCACTGGAGAATGGTCAGAAGATAAGTCATGTATCTCTTCTGTGCGGGTAAAATTGTCTGCTATTCCCATTGTTACAAAAAAATCTAATAGATTTGGGATTTTGTTGATGTCCGTGGGCCAGTATGTAGGTTTTGAAGTGGAGAGTCGGTTGCATTTTTTCCTTTCCATGGCTTTTAGTAGTTCCCTGCCTCTGATGGTGATGATTCTCGAGCCCCACCACTGATGTTTAGCATTATAGTCGCCTCCTGCTATGAAGCAAGGTCCAAGGCTCCTGAAAAATTCAATAAACATCTCCGCCTTGATGGCGTGTTTTGGAGGACAGTAAACAGCTGATAGAGTGATTGGTCTATTGTTTAAATCGGTAACGACTATATTCGTGGCTTGTATGTGTTCTTTCTCGAATTTTTTGATCTCATAGTGTTTTATTGTGTTTTTTATTATTATTGCTGTGCCACCGTGTGCGGTGTCACCAGGGTGTTTCGTATCGTATAGTGTGTATCCGTGGATTTTTAAGTAGCTTTTACTAGTGAAGTGGGTTTCTGAGACTAGCATAACATCTATTTTGTTTGTATGTAGAAAAGTGGTTAATTCTTGGCGTCTTTGCACCAGACCGTTGGCATTCCAAAGTATTATTTTATAAAACTTACTCATTTTTCAGGGCTTTTTGTTAGTACTGTGGTTAGTAAATTAACCATCGTATTTAATAATTGGGTTTGTTGTTGTATCATTGTTCTAATTTCTTGAAATGTTTTCTCAAGTATCGCTACTACTTGATTTATGTTCTCTCTGTTGTTATTGTTGTTGTTGTTGTTGTTGTTGATTTATCTGCTAGCGCTCGAGTGGGTCACTTCGGCGTAGCTTAGCGTTTTTCTCGGGAGGTGGTTCCTTGAGTATCTGTCGGTTTGTTCGTTGTTGATTGTAGGAGTGCTTGTGTATCTTGTTGTGGGGTTTCTTTTTTCAGTTATTTCTCGGTAGACTCTGCAACCTTTATAGTTAGCAGGGTGCTCGCCCTCACATAAGGCACATTTGGGGGCTGTGTCTCTTGATTTAGTGCACGTAGAGGTCTCGTGTTCATCTCCACATTTTACGCATCTATATTGACTACGACAATATGATTTAGTGTGCCCGTATTTCTGGCATCTAGTGCATTGCACTACCGTTGTTTTTTTCCTAGGAGGCTCGATTTCAATTTTAGCATTCAGCAAGGTATTAATTTTATATATTTCTTTATTGTTATTACTGGGTTCGAGGTCTACAAAAAAGGTTGGTAGAGGGTCTTTAGTTTTTGCGTGACGGACATTTATGATACCCCGTACTTGGTGCCCGAGGTGTTCGATGGCTTCCTTAATTTCTTGTGTGGGGGTGGTTGGGTGGAGTTATTTGATGACTATCCTGTATGCTCGCATTTGTTTGAGTTGGTAGGTGTGGTAGGATGCCTTTTCATTGTCGAGGATGCGGATTATTTTTCGGAATGTCTCAGTATTTTTCGCCATTATTTTCAGTTGTCCTGTATTTTCAGTTGTCTTGTGGGTATAATCGTTATTTCGTATATCTTGCTCCAGTTTAGCTTTTAGAGCTACGATGGACTTTACTCCGGGTATGAATATAGGTGGGGGTTTAGGCTCACCACTGTTCTCGTCGAGTGATTTATTGTCTTGTGTGTTTTGATTCGGATTTTGATCGTTGTTGCTAGTAAGAGAGGCATATCGATTTTGCGTCGGGATGGCTTGTGTATTATCGTCACTGTCTAGATTGGCGTTTCTTCTAGCGCGCTTTCTGGGATGCGAGATTTGCCAGAGTGGAGAGTTTTGCGAGGAGTTATCCGTTGAAGGATTTCGTGTAAGGATAAGAGGTGACATAATACCTCTTGCTGCCTCTTGGATGACCTCGTTGTCTTGATTACTCGTGTTGTTTCTTGGATCATACATCTGTATGTCGTTGTCCTTCGAGGTTTGGTTTCTTCCAATCATGATGATAGGAGGTTGAGAAGGTGATATGTGAGTATCTTTTCTCTTTTCAAAGAGAAAAGATCTCTTCGTTGATTATTCACGGATGCTTGTGTGCTGTTAATCGTTCTTATTATTATTTCTTATTTCTATAATCTGTACAACGTACACAGTGTAAACACAGTATTTCTCGGAATTATCGGAGCGTACAATAGCACGTCCGTCACTCGCGACGGCTCGAGAAGTACTGATGAAAAATATGAGCCAAGAATTTTTAGTATTTCAACATTGAAATGCTAAACTTATACCTAAGAAACATTTGTAAAGTTAAAAATTAAACGATATAGGATACTTCAGAAAAAATAATTGTAATTTTACACAAAACTTTTGTCCTTTTTTGCAATAAAAAAGTACTTTTTAAAAGTGATATTCATAAACAACTAGATACAAGTTCAAGGTTATACAATTTTAGCTCGATCGGTCAACTAGTTTTAACGTTATGTTTCCCACAAACTTGAAAAATGTAGATTTGAAAAAACGTGTTTAAACCTTCAAACTACGAAAACTCAATGATTTCCATGACTTACCGGCTAATTAGCGATTCCAGGGCCAAACGATGGCTCTTTAGCTTCTTCGTGAAGCAAATTATGCTCCTCCAGCTGCTCTTTTCGGCCTTTACGAGCTTTTTTCTTCGATAATGAGTTGCGCCCCTACTGTCATCGTGTCACTCGACGCTGATCCATATTGGCAGCATGCGTATAGGTTTGCTGCCGAATAATAACATCCAAAGTACTCATTGTGGGTAAAATCGAATCATACCTGTCACTAAAAACTCCGGCGGCTAAAATGCGGCAATTTCAACAATGGTAAGCCCAGAAGACAGATGTTTTGGAGCAAAGCGCTAGACCGTCGAATAAAAACTTTCGTTCGCATTCTGTGTATGGCCGCTTAAGCATGTTTGGACTAGATTCTCTTGGGATAGGTTTTCATAAATAGGAAGAATATCCTTTTGCACGTTATGATGAAGTGTTGCGTGATGATTCAAAAGTTCCAAATTTTCTCCAATAGCTTCAGCTTTTACTCCATATTTTTCCTCCGATCTTAAAAACATCTCTTTGATCGAGTCCAGGTCCGTTTCTCTCACGGAGCCTTCGTGATTTTTTACGCACTTTTTTCCATGCTCTTCATACCACTCGAGATGTCCGGGAGTGTTTCGAGAGTGCACAAGCTTGACAGTAAGTACGTTTAACGATTAAATCGATAGCTTTGCCGCTGTAGTAGCATACAAGGATTGTAACTCCGCATGAAGATTTAAACCCTCGTCTATTCCATGAACCGTCACCGGAAACTTTGAAATTAAAAATAAGCCTCTCGTGCTTTTCATTTTCAATCTTTTTCATTTCCGCAGCTTTTTCATAGCTATATTCGAATGTCGTGGCTTCGTGAATATATTTGGCAATATTGTTATACGAACTTTCCGACAAGCCATTGCAAATATCCATAAGACTACAAAATATATTGATTCCTTGCAAGCCAATATGCTTGAAAGACGCATAACAAATACAATTCTTCGATTCATATCGTGATCATTACGAATAAAACGGCCTGAATTTACATCTCTACGACCACAGCGGTATAGACGCACAAGCTTGAATCCAAGATCTCTATATCCAGCTTCCTCGAATTTAATATTCTGTTTACACACACGACAAATGAGAAGCTCTGATAGTGTAGAAAAAACCGTTACAAATTCAATAAATCGATATCCGTGTAATCGATTTCAAGAAACTTTCTCACTGTGAGAACTATAGAAAATTTTCTACCACTATAGCACTTGAACTTTCATTTGTACTCTGTTCTTTAGCTTCTCTGTCTTTTGATGTTAATTGATTTTCTTGGAAATATTTTTTACGTTTCTTCGCTGCTCGATATGGATCGCAAAAACGGGTTTCGAAACATCTACTCTACTCAAAGCAGCGGTACAGGAATTTTAAACAATGAGAGTTATGAGCGTAGGACTCCTTACCGAGAGCGGTTCCTTATATCTAGGACGCGCTTCGGCTAAGCGGTGAGGTGAGTCACGCGCACAACCAATAACTTCGGAGCGGCTACGAATTTCGGTTTAAAACTTTACCACCGTATTCTTGAGATATTTAACTAACATTTTAAGTAAAAAAAATCGATTTTTTTATGCCGCTACATGTGTTTCCATCCTTAATTGTAATTCGTGATCGTTGAATCAATATAAAAATGTAAATAATGAAAAATTAAAAAACTTAACACGAAATGACTCTAACGATGGCCAATAAATATATTCAAGAATTAAATAATACTACCAAGTGAGAAAATCATGCCGTGATAGAGCTGGCGGCAGAATGCTATCATATGTACGTCCGCACCAGGACGACATTGCACCGGCACGATTTTTGAAAAGCAAAGTGTGCTAATACCCTTCGCGTTTGGTTTAAGCAAGTCGCGAGGATCTACAACATGCTGCAGCCATGCAGATACAGTATTGGCACGTCATGCTATCGGAACGTCGTGACGGCACGGAAGAAGTCATGTGCGGACGTACATATGCGGCTCGACTGTACAGTTATACTGAGCCGCTCCGTGCCGCCACCGTGTAGTCCTCGTGCCGCTACATTTATAACTGGGTTGGGTTTGAGATAAATGTGTCGAAAGTTTTGAGGTAAAATGTCAGTATCGAGCGTCCTCTTAATCCGTCCATATCTAAAATTGTAATGAAAATTTCCGTCACGATTGAACTTTCGAAAAAAATTGGAGAATGTCGAACTGCGTCTAATAATTCTACAGTTTGTCAGTCTTGTGTTTTATCCGATAGATTAATCGTAGCCGAGAAATTCGCGATCGAACATTTCTGCTATCTCACTTGCGCTGTTCTTATGCTTTTCCTGAGGCTACACAAACCTGGAGTCATGCATCTGGTTTAGATGAAGACCCCAATTTGATTTGCCTCACGAGATGTATTAGGACCTACGCTTCTATGTAAATCTGACTTTGTTGAATCAACTCAGAGATTATCGATATTTGAGAATAAAGTAAATTTGGTTCCACTGCAGAATAGATAGAAGCTAAACCCAATTTGCATTTATCTAAAATATTAACCGGCTTTGGGTAAATTTCATTACAGTTTCTATTATCGATTACAGTTTTTTAAGGTGTGTCGCATCGTCTTAAGGTAACATTCAGTGTTTAAACGACTTGTTTATTAACGCGAATCATTTAATTTCGTCACCCCTGACAAATAGGGGCAATACAGCTCTGTGATTTCACATGGCAGTCGCATAAAAAACGTCGCCCTTCAATCCGAGCAACAACTTAGCAGCGCCTTCAGAACAGCTGTGCGGCTAAAAGTTGCCATCAAGTTTCACACCGAGAAGGAAATCGTTTGAAAATAAAAGAAAAACATTCGTATGAGCGAAATCTTTTAATTTTCCCTCTTCGTCGAGCGTGCTTGTATAGATTGTTTTCTATTATTATTTTTATTGTTAAATAGAATTTAATAAAAAATGTTGACTTAGTCGTCATTTATCGCGTTATTTAATTTTGGTAAAAGAAAAAAAAGATTCGTAACATTAGCGCTGTTTCGATGCTGATTTGTTGTTATTGACGCTGATATTGTCATTGTTGGTGTTAATGCAGGGAAATACCAGATCGGTATCCCTGAGATTTTCCTCGATCCAAGCATCCGCACTCTCTTCAAGTTCAGCAGTAAATGTTTCCCGCCATGATCCAGATTTTCCCTTTCTCACGAAGATTCCTGGCAAAATTACACCACAATCACGAAATTCCGACATGTTTACCATTGGATTATCTCGAAAGTTTTTTATATCAAGATGGTCAGCTAATTTCGCGACTTGTTCGTCGTCGTAAGATTTTCCCAGAAAATTGGCGATTTTGCGGATCGCTCTTTGTATATCCTAACAAATAATTACAAAGAATCGTCGATTAATATTAATTTAACAATTATATTTTATTTTAATCGATAATTACCTGTTGCATTTCTTCGTAAAATATGAAAAGTAGGTTTGGATGGTTTCTCTGCGCCCAAGCTTCTTTCAGATGCTCCCAGTAAGGAGTCCATAGTACTACAAGTTTATTTGAAATTTTTACAAACCAGTTTTACAGAAAATAAAGATTCGTTGAGATGTGCGATAAACAAATTGAACAAAGAAAATCCAATTTTTTATGTTTATAATATAAACGACTTGAAATATCTTAAATTCTTATTATATTCGTTCTATTTTTTTTATTTACCGAGCCAGAAAATCAAGATATTGTGAACGTTATATTGTTTTTTTTTTTAAATCTTTTCAATTGACTGAGAAATGTAATAAAAATGATATTATTCGATGACTGGAATGTATTTTAATTCGGTATCAGAACCGATTAGGTCAACCAGACTTATTCAATTCTGCTCGTGATTCGGCATAAAATGCTAAATTAATTACATTGTACGACATCTCATTTTCGTTATAATCAATGAATGCATTTTAAAGACGTAAAGAAAAGTTGAAAGCCGAACAATTCTTTTTAACAAATTTATCAATCACTTTTTGACATTTTTATTATTAAAAATCAATGTTCTTAGTATCTTCAGTACGATTGATTTTTCATATTTTTTAAAAAGATTTTTTTTATCGTGTGGTACTTCAATTCTGATCAATTCTCAGTTTTGATTGGGAATGCATAAGTGAAGTATCCAGGGGAGTCTAAACGTCTATGAGTGCAAACGCGGTAGATGTAATAGAGAAATAGCATATCTGTGCAAGTATGGAGGTTTTGCCTACCCTTAAAATAAATGTATGTGAAAACTAGAGATTTACAAGATTATATAGTAATTTACTTACTAAGATTATTAACAAAATAGTTCCAGAATTCCTCAAAATCTCCTTGAAAATTTTGTAGGTGTACAGCTCGGCACAAATGGTACCGAGAAACGGCGACATCCTTTGGATTCCGAGCAATGTACACAATCTGAGATAAGAAGTTTGTGGTTTAGATTATACAGTGAGAGAGAAAGCGCGTGAGAGCTAGGGAAGATGATTTAGTGAAATTGATACTTTGCAACCGCTATCTAAAATTCCAGGCAGCAAACTCAGAGGAAAGTGAGATTTGATGAATCTCGGCGATGGAAGACTCTCCAGCAATTCGTATCCCGGTTTGGACATTGTTTTAAATAATTTTTGCTTTGCCTTGTCGCTCTCATTCATCTTGACAAGCTCATTCGTCACTTCGGGATGATTAAGCAAAGAAAATCTGTACGAAGAAAGTATTAACGTGATTCATCTTCTATCAACCAATTTACGTTTAATTTATAGATTATACAGTTTGTTTTCAATCGGATTAAAGAGATTTGGGCAAATTATACAAGCACGTTCAATCAGTGTGCGACAGAGAAATATCCACCGAACGACTGAATTAGAAAAAGAGAGAGACGACCAAATTCTTTCGTTTTTTTCGACAAATATCAAATTACTACGATCAAGTCAAAGTTACGGACTTTTACGTGAAAAAATCGATGACACCAGCTCACGTCAATAGAACTTAGCGACGTTTCTTCTCAAGTTTCTGTTAATTTCAAATGTAACAATTTTTATTTTAATGGATTCCTGTTCGATCGGAATAAAAAACATTAACAGAAACTTGTGGATAAAATCGTTACGTTATATCGGTGTGGAACGATTTCCTCGATTCTTCACGTAAAAATCCGTAACTTTGAGCACAAACTGCCAAACAAATTAGTTCGTTGATGATTTTGACAAAAAAAAAGAAAAAAAATGTGCACTAGTTCAGCACATTGTTTTTCGGTCACACTAAATAATTTCGTCACAGCGAAAGCCTTCAGTTATTCGTGCTGATTATTACAACATTTAGCATACACTTATTATTGAATAATGTCGCTCTTAGGTTCTACGACTCCGGCATACTACCTTAAATACAATTCGTGAAGGTAATCAGTAAGGGACCAGAATACAAAATAATCTTAAAGGTAAACAGTAAAGGATCAAAATACAAAACAATCTTAAAGATAAACACTAAAGGATCAAAATGTTCCTAGAATTTTAACGATTCTTTGCATCTCATCAAAGAGTCTGATCACCAAGAATTTCGAAGCTTATTCGATTACTGAGTTGCGTCAGTGCTTTCCTCTGTGTCCGGTTATCCCAGCTCCACACGTTACATACCGCGTACGGGACGAGTGCCCCGGCTCCAGCCCTTTCTGACGTTGTGAAAGTATTACTCTTAATTTGATTTTCGAACCTCGTAGATACATTTCCGTACATCTTTTTTTCACACGCGTTAAAAAAAATTTATTACGATAATATCATGAGAAAAGAAATTGAAATTCTGTGTTCTGCTGAAGTCTTTAAAAACTTCGATTCACATTTGGATCTCTCACCTTACAAAAAAAAAAGTATAAATCGAAGAAACTTACTCGAGAAATCGAAACCTTTTAGTCAAATAAGTTGCTTTTGCCTTCTCAAAGTTCAGATCGTTGATGAGTAACCAGACGAGTTCCTGAGTCCACGTAGTGCCCGATCTAGGATATGAGAGTACCCACGTGTCGTCTGCCCTCGCCTTGAAATTGTAAAAACCTTCTCCCTGTTCGATATATCGATTAGGAAAGAAATATCCTTTCTCACCGACTTTTACCCATCCGGTGCGCTCGCCCTTGAACCTCGCAAGCATTTTTTTCGTCAACTCGGGCTCCAGAGTCTCGTACTTGGGTGATTGCACAGACATTGCTTTCTCACACGTAAAATTATGTTTCCTTGTGTTCTTATCCTTTATTGAGCTTTCTGCGCACTGTCAGTACTCGTGGATTACATTCACTGAAATTCCAGATTTAAGTCGAAACTTATCTTATCAGCGTCTCACTCTGCAGATTGAGACTGATAAGATAAGCTGATTTTCGAGTGAAAATCGCCATATAGCCCACATTTCTAAATAAATGTTTTCATTAAAAATATTGCAAAATGGCGTTGTTACGGCATGGTCTTCCAGAAAGGTTTTGCCGGCAGTTGTTCGTTTGCATGAAATTCAACGACTCTAATATTGATCTGAAAAATATGAGCCAAGAATTTTTAGTATTTCAACATTGAAATGCTAAACTTATACCTAAGAAACATTTGTAAAGTTAAAAATTAAACGATATAGGATACTTCAGAAAAAATAATTGTAATTTTACATAAAACTTTTGTCCTTTTTTGCAATAAAAAAGTACTTTTTAAAAGTGATATTCATAAACAACTAGATACAAGTTCAAGGTTAAACAATTTTAGCTCGATCGGTCAACTAAAGGGTGATTTTTTAAGAGCTTGAGAACTTTTTTTTAAAAAAAAACGCATAAAATTTGCAAAATCTCATCGGTTCTTTATTTGAAACGTTAGATTGGTCCATGACATTTACTTTTTGAAGATAATTTCATTTAAATGTTGACCGCGGCTGCGTCTTAGGTGGTCCATTCGGAAAGTCCAATTTTGGGCAACTTTTTCGAGCATTTCGGCCGGAATAGCCCGAATTTCTTCGGAAATGTTGTCTTCCAAAACTGGAATAGTTGCTGGCTTATTTCTGTAGACTTTAGACTTGACGTAGCCCCACAAAAAATAGTCTAAAGGCGTCAAATCGCATGATCTTGGTGGCCAACTTACCGGGCCATTTCTTGAGATGAATTGTTCTCCGAAGTTTTCGCTCAAAATGGCCATAGAATCGCGAGCTGTGTGGCATGTAGCGCCATCTTGTTGAAACCACATGTCAACTAAGTTCAGTTCTTCCATTTTTGGCAACAAAAAGTTTGTTAGCATCGAACGATAGCGATCGCCATTCACCGTAACGTTGCGTCCAACAGCATCTTTGAAAAAATACGGTCCAATGATTCCACCAGCGTACAAACCACACCAAACAGTGCATTTTTCGGGATGCATGGGCAGTTCTTGAACGGCTTCTGGTTGCTCTTCACTCCAAATGCGGCAATTTTGCCTATTTACGTAGCCATTCAACCAGAAATGAGCCTCATCGCTGAACAAAATTTGTCGATAAAAAAGCGGATTTTCTGCCAACTTTTCTAGGGCCCATTCGCGGTCAACATTTAAATGAAATTATCTTCAAAAAGTAAATGTCATGGACCAATCTAACGTTTCAAATAAAGAACCGATGAGATTTTGCAAATTTTATGCGTTTTTTTTTAAAAAAAAGTTCTCAAGCTCTTAAAAAATCACCCTTTAGTTTTAACGTTATGTTTCCCACAAACTTGAAAAATGTAGATTTGAAAAAACGTGTTTAAACCTTCAAACTACGAAAACTCAATGATTTCCATGACTTACCGGCTAATCAGCGATTCCAGGGCCAAACGATGGCTCTTTAGCTTCTTCGTGAAGCAAATTTTGCTCCTCCAGCTGCTCTTTTCAGCCTTTACGAGCTTTTTTCTTCGATAATGAGTTGCGCCCCTCCTGTCATCGTGTCACTCGATGTTGATCCATATTGGCAGCTTGCATATCGGTTTGCTGCCCAATAATAATATCCAAAGTACTCATTGTGCGTAAAATCGAATCATACCCGTCATTAAAAACTCCGGCGGCTAAAATGCGGCAATTTCAACAATGGTAAGCCCAGAAGACAGATGTTTTGGAGCAAAGCGCTAGACCGTCGAATAAAAACTTTCGTTCGCGTTCTGTGTATGGCCGCCTAAGCATCTTTGGACTAGATTATCTTGGGACAGGTTTTCACAAATAGGAAGAATATCCTTTTGCGCATAAGGATGAAGTGTCGCGGGATGATTCAAAAGTTCCGAATTTTCTCCAATAGCTTCAGCTTTTACTCCATATTTTTCCTCCGATCTTAAAAACATCTCTTTGATTGAGTTCAGCTCCATTTCTCCCGCGGAGCCTTCGTGATTTTTTACGCACTCTTTTCCATGCTCTTCATACCACTAGAGACATTCGGGAGTGTTTCGAGAGTGTACAAGCTTAACAGTAACTACGTTTAACGATTAAATCGATAGCTTTGCCGCTGGAGTAGCATACAAGCATTGTAACTCCGTATAAAGATTTAAACCCTCGTCTTTTCCATGAACCGTCACCGGAAACTTTAAAATTGAAAATCGGCCTCTCGTACTTTTCATTTTCAATCTTTGTCATTTCCGCAGCTTTTTCATAGCTATATTCGAATGTTGTAGCTTCGTGTATATATTTCGCAATATTGTTATACGAACTTTCCGACAAGCTGTTGCAGATATCCATAAGACTACAAAATAAATTGATCCCTTGAAGGCCAATGCTTAAAAGACGCGTGACAAATACGATTCTTCGATTCATATCATAATCAATTCTTCATATCGACTGTAGTATGTCACATAACCTTAAGGGGATACTCATTACCGACGCAGCGCTGCTATAGATAACCGAAAATGTGAAAGAAAACCTAAACATTTCTAACCCAGAATTTGTGGAAAAAAATCGAATTTTGGGGCTAATTTCGAGCCAATTTTACGCAGCGAGCTTCGCTCTTTTGGGATCCCTCGAAAAATGTTTAAGAAAATCTCACAGTGACAGCTACCGGCAGAATGCCGTCACGTACGTCCGCGCCAGGACGACATTGCGACTTTTGATAAGCAAAGCGTGCCAATACCGTGTGCGTTCGGTTTCAGCAATTGCGAGGCTCTACACATGCTGCAGCCATGCAGATACAGTATTACCACGTCATGCTATCGGAACGTCGTGACGGCACGGAAGAAGTCATGTGCGGACGTACATATGCGGCTCGACTGTACAGTTATACTGAGCCGCTCCGTGCCGCCACCGTGTAGTCCTCGTGCCGCTACATTTGTAACTGGGTTGGGTTCGAAATAAATGTGTGAAAAGTTTTGAGGTAAAATGTCAGTATCAAGCGTCCTCTTAATCCGTCTGTACCTAAAATTGAAATGATTATTTCTCCGTCACGATTAATTATTCGGATAAAATTGGAGATCGTGGAACTGCGTCTAACAATTTTACATTTCGAGCCTCTCCTTAAAACGATGTGCATCCCCTCGGTCCATGTCTAAAATTATAATGAGAATTTCTCAGCCACGATTGATCTTTCGAAAAAAAAGGAAGAATGTCGAAGTGCGTCCAATAATTCTACAGTTCGTCATTTTTGTATTTTACCCGAAAGATTAAACATGAAGGAGAAATTCGCGATGGGACATTTCTGCGATACCACTTGCACTGTTCCTATGCTCCTCGTAAGGCTACGCAAACCTGGGGTCATGCATCTCGTTTAGATGGAGACCCCAATTTGATTTGCCTCACGAGATGTATTAGGACCTACGCTTCTATGTAAGTCCGACTTCGTTGAATCAACTCAGAATGTCAATATTCGAGAATAAAGCAAGCGTTCCCACTGCTGAATATATCGACGGAAGTTAAACCGAATTTGCATTTCTCTATAATATTTACCGACTTTGAGTAAATTTGATTACATTTTCCCTTACCGATTACAGTTTATGAAGATGTCTCGCATCGTCTTAAGGTCACAAAAGCGTTGCCCTTCAAACCGAGCAACAGCTTAGCAACGCTTTCAGAATGACCGTGAGGCTAAAAATTGCTGTCAAGTTTCACATCGAAAGAGAAATCGAGTCGAGATTTAAAAAAAAAATCGTACTTACGAAATCGAAGGATATCTTTTGATTTTCCGTCTTCGTCCAGCGTGCTTGTACATATTGTTTTATATTATTACTAGCATATTACCCGTGCTTCGCCACGGGTATCTTTAAATGCAATTTCTAAATGGGTCAAAACAATGCCGTACATCCGTACTTAACGCTTACTTTTGCCTATAACGACTCTACAACGCGTTCTTGGCTTAAAAAGTAATATGATTTAATGTATTTTTTTTTTTTAGTGAGGAAAAATCTTTCGTGGACACCCGGGGTAGTTCCAGACTCCTATCGGCTAAAAAACCTCACTTTAACTTCTGTACCATGTCATATCACTGAAGGACTTCTTTGTAGACCACATTGGTAGTTCTTCCCTGAAGTGGTAGAATCACCAGGCTGCTTGGTGAGTTCACTCTGGAGCAGGCCACATAAAACTGTCCATGTGAGAAACACTCCTCCCTTAAGTCAAGTCCCGCCGACTTCAGCGACTGCCCCTGGGACTTGTTGATGGTCATAGCAAAGCAGACCTTGAGGGGGAACTGCAGCCTCTTGAACTCGAAGGGGTACTCTGATAGTATGAGTGGTATGCGGGGTACAAATACCAACTCGCCCCAAGCACAACCAGTGAACACTGCAGCCTCAATAACGCTTCTATAAAGGGCCTTCACTCGTAGCCTGGTGCCGTTGCAAAGTTTAGGCGGGTTGAGATTCCGCAGCAACATCACTGGAGCCCCCACTTTGAGGAGAAGCTTGTGGGGTGGGAATCCAGGAGGGTTGAGGGAATTGAGAAACTCCACGGGGTAATGGACCGCGTCATCCATTTGCATTACTGAATCCACAGACCTATATTCCATTTCTGCCTCTTCGAACGAATTAAGTAAAATGTCATTAATGATGGCAGCGTTATCATTCTTGGGGGTCACAATGGCACGCTCGCACAGCCAGTCCATAGACTTCTCCTTGATATCGGCTATATCTGGGTATATTCTGGTTGTAAGGTCTGTTAGGGTCATCACTACTGCGCCCAGGCCTATAGGGATCGTCACCTTTCCCTCGGACTCAGGATATTCTCCATCCCCTATTTTCAGTAGAAGTTCGAAAAATTCCCCAGCGGAGACATCACCTCTCAAGTGGACCCTCATGTTCTTCCTGAGAGAAAGTTTGCAGATAAAGGGCCATAAATATGACGCCTTGATGCACGCCTTAATCTCGTCAGCTCGAGTTCCCCTTGACACTACTGGCAAAGTCTGCCGAAAGTCTCCAGTCAGCAACACAGTGACTCCCCCCATCACTCCATCGTTGCCTCTGATGTCTTTGAGGGTTATGCTCAGTGCCTCAAAACCCCGCTTGTGCGCCATGGTGCTCTCATCCTAAACAATGAGCTTACAATCTCGCAGCACTTTGGCCATATTGCTTTGTTTTGAGATGTTGCACAGAGGTGTTTCTGCATGAATGAGATTGAGGGGCAGCTTGAAGGCAGTGTGGGCCGTCTTGCCTCCCTCCAACAGCGTGGCAGTGATGCTAGAGGATGCGACAGCCAAAGCGATGCCACGATCACTCCTTACCTTCGCCAGGAGCAAGTTGATGAGGAAAGTCTTCCCAGTACCACCAGGAGCATCCAAGAAAAAAACCTGCCCAGCACCTGACTCAACGCTGCTAAGGATCTGCCGATAGACAGCGAGCTGCTCATCCATTAGTAAACCCTCGTTATTCGATACCACTTGTGCCAAGGCGTTTGTATCGTAGCTGGTCTCCCTCAGATAGTCCTTATTTCCCAAAACTCCTCCAAACCTTGTTGGTTGAGGCAAGCCGTACTGAGGCAAACCCTGTCCTCCCAAAGCTAACACTGCGTCCTTAATCAACACCAGGCAACTGTTGTACACCTGCTCCATCATCTGCTGCGTACTATCTTGCAACTCTCTTTCCACCTGCCGAAAACTGTCTTTGTACTTCTCCCAAAGACTAAGAGGGTCAGAGAGTTGACAAAAAACCAACATCACTGTGAAGAGCTCTCGGAGCTTAAACGGAGAATCACACAGGACAGCTTCCTCCAAAGTAATATCCTAGTGATTGTCATCCTTCAGCAAACCTAATGCTTTGCATGTAGACTGGAATATAGGATGAAGGACACCATTCACAATTTTCAACTCTGAAAAAGACGTTGGGCCTCGAATTTCATGTAGCAACAGACGGAGATAATAACATTCGGTGTTAATTGGGTGAATGGTGTACACCCTTCCCAGCGCATTGCCTCTCTTCACTCCTGACCAGCCATCGACATCGTTCCCTCGCTTCCTTCTCGCAAACTTGTTATACTCCCATACAAAGGAAGAAGGGACCTCAGAGTACAGGAGGGTTTTTGCAAAATCGTCATTTTTGCATAACTCGAAGAAAGCCAAGAGTGTTGTCTGAGGAGGGTTGCTAAGCTTCTCGGCCAAGTTGTTGGAGGTGAAGTACACACGCTGACCATTCTCGAGGTGAACAGCCAGATGAAAAATACCTCTCATGAATAGGGAACGCTAATATCCTCCAAACCGCCTCCGAGCTACTAATGTGCCGCCCACTCGCATACATCTTTACTTCATCCTTCTCATTCTCCAGAGCAAAAGACGCCTGGTCACTGCCCTTGTTCACGTACTTGCAAATGTATTTAATGGACTTAACAGAGTTACATAATTCTACATTGATGTGAGCATCGAAAGTGCGTGACAAGACAGGGTTGTAGGGCACCGCCCAGCGATTGTCCAGTTTTATCCTATTGATTTCTACAGTGAAGCCACCATCAGCTGGAGACCTCCTACGATACTGCGGATATGTATCGTCTCCTGTCTGAGTGTTCTTGAGAAGTATCCGGGGATACTTCTTGCTGCAACTACCTCCTTTCATGCAAGGCGAATTGTAGTTCAAGCTGCCGCAGGGCCCATGAATCATGTTGGCCTTGACAATGTTGTGGAGGAGAGGATCTTGCTCAGAATCAGGTATTTCAGCACAGATGACTTTGTCGATTATGTCAGAGAAGATGCGCTGCTCTAGCCACATCAATATGTGAATGTGAGGCAGACCCCGCTTTTGCCACTCGACAGAGTACATAAAACACCGTACTCCACCAAACGGACTGCCCTTGTTCAAAAGAGATATCATCTTCTTCACCTTGAGATGGAATATCCTGTCTATGATGTCATGACGATCGTGAGACTTTTGCCCAGGCAGCAGTACATTCGTGATATCCTTCCACCTGGGATTACAGGTAAAAGTGATAAACAGATCAGGACGGCCGTAATGGCGAACATATGTCATGGCGTCTTGAGTCCGCTCATGCATATTGCGAGGTCCCCCAGTGAATGATGAAGGAAGCACCACTATTTGACCCAGCTGAGCAGCGTCAGCATCCTGTCTACTCACAGCGTCCTTCAGGTGAATATAGCTGTCTGCCCTCAGCTGCGCCTGATTGATGTAATTCAACCTCTCAGTCTTTATTTTAGCATACATGTCAACCAAAAATTGACTGAAAAGGGAGCTGAAGTACAAAATATGGTTGACCTCCCCTTGCCTGACCATAATACGATAAGAGTAAAAACTCACTGCAGAGACTGTCTTATGGAGGAGCAACTTGGTCTTAGAATCGCGCTGAGGCAAGGCAATAGAGTACCCATCCTCGCCACGGCAAAACACAAGCGGATACTGCAAGGCGTCGTATGACCGATGAATTTCACTAATGCGCTGCAATATGTTGTTATGGCTCTGCAGCACAATGTCTCGATGCTCGAATTATTGACCAACAATCACCAGAGCTGCCTTATTTGCTGTTGGTGCATTGAAACGACCTCCATGAGCGTCAGCTGGCTTTCAATCTGCATGGATAACGACTTCGAACTTTTCGCAGGTTGGAGCTACCTCGTCCACGGCAGTCTTCAGATCCTTTATATAGCTATTGATGTCGTGTAGCATCCTCTGCAGTTGTTTGACCAATCCCTGTTTGACGTCAGAAAATTTGCTGCACCTCAAGCGCACTTCCATTTCGTCGTCGCCAACAAAATAGATTTGCAGAAATTGGGCTTCCTGTTGAGGTGCTGGCAGCAGACTTCCTATCAAATGATACACCTGCCCCTGAACTTCAAAAGTCGGTATGAAGCCATCTCGTAGAACCTGCTTAGCCCCAAATGATGTCATGTTGAAGCAGCCATTATACTTCCGAATACGGTCCATGAAGTGGACGTGCTCAGAGTGGATATCCATTACCAGGCTGTAAAGAGGCTCGGACAGAGGTTCGAAAGGCGGAAGCTGCACCTTGCCAACGCTGCAGCACATGCCGCAGGGCTCTTCCTTCCACTTCAAAGCATTGCAATATATGCATTTGTGGCTCATAGTACCCAGATCTAAAGTGCTGTCTGCCTCATAAGACACGTCAGGACCATATGCCATGCCTGAGTGAGCCTTGACTTTCCATGGAAGTGCTCGCCTTTCTACTCGTCTTCCAGGATTGCTTTGCTCATATCGAAATTCCGCCGCTCTGTGCACTTCGGGGTGATCTTACTGGTGCCTGGCCACCACATCACGGTTCACCTCGGGGTGATCTTTCGGGTACCTGGCCACCACAGCACGGTTCACCGCAGGATTATTCTGAGCATATTTCCTTGCCGCATCCTTAAGTTGCTTCCTCCTTTAACCATCGGAATATCTGGCACGACGTTTGCCAGGAGCCTTCTTGAGGACAGAAAGAGGTGATGGCTGTGAGAAGTGTGAATAGGAGTCGAGCTGGAAAAGCTGGGAAAGAGGTAGTAAGATAAACAATCCTCCCAGGTGTCCACCACGTGCCTGACGATTAGCTCACGCACCTCCCTAGCCATTAGCTGATTATAATATATAAGATATGAGAGGGACCGGAACAGGCAAGCTCCGTCTCCCGTGATGGGGACAATAGTGTGAGGCACCATCTCCCCATTAATATTTAAAAATTCAATTGCCATACTAACTTAAAACAATAAAGAGAAAGGAAAAAATTTATATAATAACTATAACTTATAAATATATTTCTCTCGCGTCTCTTCCGTCTCCCTCTCGCGTCTCTTGCGTTTCTCACGTTCTTGGCGTTTCTCGCGTTACTCTCTCTCTCTCTCGCGCGTCTCTCTCTCACATATCTGACGTTGAAACAAATAATAACCGAAATTTTACAAAGCTTATAGTACCGGAACCGGAACCATACCGTTATGCGTTTCGGATAGTAACCTCAATATACGTAAAATATACGCCATGTATATACATCAAATCCGTGTGCAAACGACGTACGTAGATGAATATACATTTACGAATATTTAAAGAATATCGTGTGAACATACGTAGTATGCATATGCATTTCGGATGGTAGCCTCAATATACGTAGAATATACGCCCTTGCAACTTACGCGTTCACAATGAAATGTTGCGAACGACGAAGTGTCGTATACGATGAAACTATCTATTATGTATATGAACATATACATATAATGTTCGGCTAATATACATATGTATATTGTATGAATATCCACTGAACGTACAGAGCGTTGCATTCGCATATCCCTACGATATGCAATGTACGTCGTTTGTGTATCACTGTATGTACATAGGATATGTCATATCCGCGGATGTATATATGCAATGTATATAGACTGCATGTCAAAATGCTATCTGGGACAGCACAGAAAGAAATACAATATGTAAAAAATTCACATATTATTTCTCAAATATCGCAAAAATTTTCAATAGCATATAATGCATTTTGTTAAGGAAAGTCAAAAATCATGTATCAAAAATCGTAAAAATAACAGTGTTATTCAAAAAACTTTAAGTCCAATTAACATTCGTAAAAACGACACAAAACGAAATGCGATATGCAAAAGAGTCACATATCATTTCGCAAATATTGTAAAAGTAATAATAATAATAATAATAATTGAAACAGCGGAACACAGGACGTAATGCGAAAAGCCAAAAAGTTTCGGCAGCATTTCATTACGCAAAAAATAAAAATGTATCAGACGACAATATTAATAGTGCACAAATTAAAACGATACACACATATATTAGTGTGCACATGTTTTTACTTACAATATATCTTCTTCAAATATATCCCTTGGAAACACTATTTTCCTTAAAATGATTATTTCTCTCGCTTGCTCGCTCTTTTGCTCGTACGCTCTGTTGCTCGTTTGGTCAGCAATTGCCGTTTGACAGATTAATGCTGTCGACACGAATGTAGCCACAACGGACAAAAACATATTATCGAATGTAACCACAACGGACAAAAACATATCACCGTAAAAAAGAGACTTCTGTCGATTCGATACACTCGAAATCGAGATGTCACACACTTGTTAACCCTTTGACTGCTAAAGGCGTATATATACGCCTTCACAAGTCCATTAATATATACGAAAGGCGTATATGTACGCCCTCACAAATCCATCAATATATACGGAAGGCGTAAATATACGCCCTCTGTATTTTTTTACTATAACACCAGACAAATAGTTGTGGGACCGTAAGAAAAAACCGCAAATATGTACCAATTATTTCCAACAAATTGCAAAAAGGAGAAATATCGTTTCGATCGACTGAAACTTTATTATGTATGAAATGGCATGATAAAAGAGAAGTTTGGATGTTGACAAGTTTACATCACGCTGATATCGTAGAAACAGGAAAGCTTCATTACCATACAAAAACACCAGTAACAAAACCAACATGTATACAGGATTACAATCGTAATATGGGTGCTGTAGATAAGACCGATATGGTTATTAGCACTATTGAGTGCATTAGAAAAAGTTATAAATGGTATGAAAATTTTTTTTTTCATTTATTAGATATAAGTGTTTGGAACGCATATGTTTTATACAAGCACGTATCAGGTCAAGAGTTACAATTCGCGACATTTCATTTACTACTGATAAAACAAATATTTGGAAAATATTTACGAACTTCTAATACATATCAAGGGGGAAGAAATACTGACGACCCGTTACGTCTTATTGAAAGGCATTTTCCAAGTACCTATTTTAATCCGTCTGCGAAAAAAAAGAATCAAACGCGAAAATGTGTGGTATGCACTAAACATAAAATCCGACGAGAAAGTAGATATGAGTGCAAAAAATGTAATGTAGGTTTATGCGTTGATCCATGCTTTCAAATATACCATACACAAATTGATTATTAAATTTTTCTATTTTAATTTTATAATATTTATTCGTTCATTATCGTTTTATTATTTTTATTATTATGTTAAAATTATTAAAATACCCTGTTAAAGTTGTCATACTCTGTGTTACATTATAAATTTTGGATTTTTTCCTTTATATTTAATTACCGATTATTATTGAAGGAATGCACAAAATAAGTTAAGTAAATTAAAATGGCTTAAAAAGTTACTTAAGATAAATAAAAAAAAGTTGATATTTTTATTTTATTTGCCATAATAATTTTTTAAACCCCAAGAATGGTATCAAATTTCCGGATACTGTTTTGGTCACTAGTCAGTGGACAACCAGGTCGCAGCTACCGACATGCGAAAAACGCGCCGTTCATATTAGTGGATTCGTTCGAGAGCGCGCCGCAGTCAAAGGGTTAATAAATAAAATATTTATCGAAGACGACAGTATTTCGGCAATAGTGCGCCTTAAGCCCATTTCTACGAAATGAACAGTCATATAATGACTTTTAGATCTCTTGTTTTTCTTCTTTATATATTTATACAGTCTTATGCATATTTATTTGATTTTTTAATTTTTTAACTGAATCTGGATTTGACCCTTTAAGAGCTGTTTAGGGCAAAATGCTGAATTATGCTTTGCAGTATAAGCGTAAACAACCTTCGTGAGTAAAAACTAATGCAGTATCTCATCGGGGCTAAGAAAAATTGAAAAAACGAAAAACAACATATTTAACCCTTTATTTCCGCTTAGGAGGGGAACCTTAAAAAATCCCTTCTTAGTGAGCGTCTACGACACGAAGGGAATATATCCCTAGAATTTCAAGTTTCTAGGCCCAGGGGTTTGGGCTGGGCGTTGATGAGTGAGTGAGTGAGTTAGTGAGGACTTTTCTTTTTATATACAGTAGCGGACAAAAGTTTAAGGCGATGAATTACAATTTGGTTCATAGATCTGTCATACAAGTACTAACGTTTCTTTCGGCTTGTTGTTTTTTTACAATACATGTGTACGTTTGACCTTCATAATGTAGAAGTTTCGGTCGTCAAATGTAAACAATATAGATTATACAATTTTTTTTCCTTCCAACCATCTGTAAACAGCGGACATTAGTTTAAGACGATCTGTCGAACAAGATACCCGTAGTCGATCCACGCAATAATTTGATATATTAATACTGTAAATAGTTTGTGGTGTATCATCCAGTGTCTTAAGTTTAATTACGTACGAAAAGAGTATGGGTAAAGCCCGTAATTTGTCATCAACTGAACGAAAACTAATCGTGTCTCTACGGAAGCAAAATGAGACATTTTCTTCAATTGCAACTCAAATGAATCGATCAGAAACTTCTTGTAAGCAAGCGTGGTACAAGTTTGTGAAGACTGGGGACTACTTTGATCGACCAAAAAACGGTAGACCGCGGAAAACCACGCCAACGCTGGATCGTCGGATTCATAGATTAAGCGAGAGAGATCGTTTTCGTTCAGCAGTCGATATCAGAGCTGAAATATCCAGTAATAATAATGCACAAATAAGTGTAAGAACTGTCCGAAGACGATTAGACGAATTCAATTTGAAAGCACGAAAGCCACGGAAGAAGCCGATGCTCAGTAAAAAGAATAAAAAATTACGACTGCAATTTGCTAAGGCTCATCGGCATTGGACAAGTGAGGATTGGCAAAATGTGCTATTTTCGGACGAATCCAAATTCAACCGAATTTGTTCTGACGGGATACTGTATGTAAGACGTCGAATTGGCGAAGATTTAAATCCTCGATGTGTTTTACCGACAGTTAAGCATGGAGGTGGAAACGTAATGGTGTGGGCATGTTTTTCTCGCAATGGTCCTGGACCAATACGCCGAATTCATGGAATCATGGACCGTTTTCAATACTTGGATATATTGAAAAATACTATGTTACCGTATGCCTACGAAAATATGGGTGATAATTTTATTTATCAACAAGATAATGACCCAAAGCATACGGCTCGGGTAGTGAAAAGTTTTTTTCAAGATGAAAAAATCACTTTATTACCGTGGCCGTCGCAGTCGCCGGATTTAAATCCAATTGAAAACTTATGGTGTACCATAAAAAGAAGGGTTCAAAGAAATAAACCAAAAAATTTTGACGATTTGTACTCTTTGGTTGAAAAAACGTGGAATGAAACAACTGTGGACGACTGCAAAAAATTAATTGATTCAATGCCTCAAAGATGTGCTGATGTGATAAAAAATAATGGACTGTGGACAAAGTATTGAAGGGAGGAAAATATCTGTATATTTTCTACCAAAAAATATTTTTTTACGTATAGTCTTAAACTTTTGTCCCCGAAGATATCAAACAAATTTATGTTTTCTTTGTTTATTGTATCTAATGTTGTTACGCGCAAAATTGAATTTATGTAATAAATATATGAATTAATGATTAATTAGCTAATACAAAAAAAAATCCACTGAGTCAATTATTTTCATAAAAAAATCAACGATTACTTTTTTTTCCCTCTCCGTCTTAAACTTTTGTCCGCTACTGTAGATAGATACTCTAATTATAAACTTAAACAACCTTCGTAAGCAAAAACCAAGATTCTAGCACCAGAGGTTTGAGCTGGACATGGTATTTGTTAAATTTTTTAATTTTTCAACCGAATCTGAATTTGGCCTTTTAAGGGCTATTTAGCACAAAATACTGAATTATATTTTGCAGTAAAAGCGTAAACAACATTCGTAAGCGAAAATAAACTCAGAATCTTATCATACTTGACAGAATTTGAGAAAACGCAAATTTGTATTGGTAACCTTTGCAAGGAAAATTGAGAAATATGCGAAAAACAACCCTGTACACTCCCTTAGGGATATAATTTAAAAAAAACCGTTAAAACACTTTCTACAATTTCTAACCCTTTTACACCCCCTTAGGGGTGGAATTTCTAAAAATCCTGAAATTGGTTTTTAAACATTTGTATGAGTAACACTTGCAAGCAGAAACCAAGGCGATATCTCATCGTGCCTAAGAGATATTGAGAAATACGTAAAAACATATTTAACCCTTTTACACCCCCTTAGGGGTGGAATTTCTAAAAATCCTGAAATTTGTTTTTAAACATTTGTATGAGTAACATTTGCAAACAAAAACCAAGGCGATATCTCATCGTGCCTAGGAGATATTGAGAAATACGTAAAAACATATTTAACCATTTTACACCCCCTTAGGGGTGGAATTTTTAAAAATCCTGAAATTGGTTTTTAAACATTTGTATGAGTAACATTTGCAAGCAAAAACCAAGGCGATATCTCATCGTGCCTAAGAGATATTGAGAAATACGTAAAAACATATTTACCCCTTTTACACCCCCTTCGGGGTGGAATTTCTAAAATTCCCTTCTTCGTGAGCGTCTACGACACGAAGTGAATATATACCTAGAATTTCAAGTTTCTAGGCCAGGGGTTTAGGCTGGGCGTTGATGAGGGAGTCAGTGAGTCAGTCAGTCAGTCAGGACTTTTCTTTTTATATATATAGATTATTATTATTAAATAGCATTTAATACAATTTTTTTACTTACGGCTAAAGAATTGTCATTTATTGCATAATTAAACTTTGGTAAACGAACAAATGATTGGCAACATTAGCGCTGTTTCGATGCTGATTTGTTGTTATTGTCGTTGATATTGTTATTGTTGTTGTTAATGCAGGGAAATACCAGATCAGTATCCTTGAGATTTTCCTGGATCCAAGCATCTGCGATCTCTTCAAGTTCGTCAGTGAAAGTTTCCTGCCATGATCCAGATTTTCCCTTCCTCACAAAGGTTCCTGGCAAAATTATACCACAGTCACGCAATTCCGACGAGTTTACCATTGGATTATCTCGAAAATTCTTTATATCAAGATGGTCAGTTAATTTCATCACTTGTTCGTCGTCGTAAGATTTTCCCAGAAAATTTGCGATTTTGCGGATCGCCCTTTGGAGATCCTAACAAATAATTACAAGGAATCGTCGGTTAATATTCATCTAAAAATATATTTTATTTTACTCGTTATTTACCCATTGCATTTCTTCGTAAAACATGAAAAGTAGGTTTGGATGGTTTCTCTGCGCCCAAGCTTCTTTCAGATGCTCCCAGTAAGGACTCCATGGTGCTACAAGTTCATTTTAAATTATCCTGTTTTGCTATCAATTATTACAAACCAGTTTTACAGAAAATAACGATTCTTTGAAATGTGCGATAAATAAATTCATCAAAGAAAATTCAATTTTATTTGTTTATATTAGGTGTACAACTTTGCTTCCGCCGTTTTCCTATAGATGGCTTTAGCGGTAAGTATTAAGTAAGGTAAGTAGTAATAAATAGATCATAGACGTCATGCAATAAACTTAGGCATCTGTCAACATAACCCCATAGAAACATTAGTCGATTTGTGACAAAAAATGGGTTCATCACGATAACCCCAAGCGCAGAAAATCATGGCGATTTCCCGGCCATGCTTCCACGTCAACGGCCAAATCGAATATTCACGGCTCCAAGGTCATGCTCTGTACTTGGTGGGACCAGCGACATGTATATCGGCGTAGTGTATTATGAGCTGTTAAAACCGACTGAAATAATCACAGGCGATCCTTATCGAACGCAATTAATGCGTTTGAGCCGAGCATTGAAAGGCAAACGGCCGCAATACAACGAGAGACACGATAAAGTGATTTTGCAGCATGACAATGCTCGACCCCATGTTGCGAAAGTGGTCAAGACATACTTGGAAACGTTGAAATGGGAAGTTCTACCCCACCCGCCGTATTCTCCGGAGGTTGCTCCCTCCGACTATCACTTGTTACGATCACTTGGCGCGCGACCTGGCTGACCAGCACTTCCGGTCTTCTGAAGAAGTAAAAAATTGGATCGATTCGTGGATCGCTTCAAAAGATGACAATTTTTTTTCAACGCGGGATTCGTACGCTGCCCGAAAGATGGGAGAAAGTAGTGACCAGCGATGGACAATAGTTTGAATCATAAATGTATAACCAGTTTTTTACAATAACGCCTCGAATTTCGGAAAACGGCAAAGTTGTACACCTAATAATATGAACGACTTGAAATATTTTTTATTACATTTGTTGTATTTTTTTTTATTTAACCAGCAACATGCTTCATACCCGTTCAGGTAACCTAGGTAGCCAGAAAATTAAGAACTCGCGTACATTATATTTGCAATGTATCGTTCGAAGACTCGAATGAAGAATTTTTTCAATCGGTATCAGAACCTATAGGTCAACTAGGTTTAGAATTTTTCAATTTTGCGTGTGATTCGGAATAAAATGCTCAATTACACTGTCTGACGTCTTATTTTCTTTATATTCAACGAATTAATTTCATAAGATGAGAAAATAGTGAAACAATTATTTAAAATAAATATTATCACTTCTTGACATTGATCATACTTTAATTCCGATCGAATCTCACTTTTGGCTGGGAATTGCATCTTTAAGGGGAAGCGAAATATCTATGAGTGCGAAAGAGGTAGAACTAGTATAGCGCTCACGTACAGCGGAGTGAAAGAGACGCAGCATGGCTGTGTAAATATGAAAGGTATTCCCTCCCTTTAAAACTGGGTGTCTGACAAGCCCTTTATCAACCCTTCGTTTCCACATCTCTGCATTTTCACGTAATGTGACAACCGTGAGACTTCAATTCAAAATTACCAAATGATTTTGAAACAGCTGCCATTTTAAAACCAAGCTTACGATTCGAACAAAAAAATGATGCCACATACTATAAGCATTGCAGAATGTATTTTCTTATTAATAAAAAATTTATTTTACCTATAAATTTAGGTTAATAATCACACAATATGATACATTTAGCAAAAATGAGTCTAGTGGGCATTACAAAAATGAATAATGGGTCAGTTTGACACAGCGTGATAACCGAGGGTTAAGGGGAGGTGAAAACTGTATGAGTTCGAAAGAGATAGAAATAGTATGGCGCTCATAGCGGAGTAAAAGAGAAGCATCATGTCCGTGTAAGTATGGAGGTTTCGCCTTCCCTTAAAAGAAATTTATATGAAAATAAGAGCTGTACAAGATTTTACAGTAATTTACTTACTAAGATTATTTACAAAGTAGTTCCAGAATTCCTCAAAATCTCCTTGGTAACCTTGTGTGTGTATAGCCCGGTTCAAATGATACCAAGAAACGGCGACGTCCTTTGGATTTCGTGCAACGTACACAATCTGGGATAATAAGTTGGTTTAGTTTGTACAGTTAAAGAGAAAGCGCGTGAGAGAGGAGATAATTTGGTGAAATTGTTACTTTGCAACCGCTGTCTAAAATTCCAGGCAGCAAACTCAGAGGAAAGTGAGATTTGATGAATCTCGGCGATGGAAGACTCTCCAGCGCTTCGTATCCCGGTTTGGAAATTTCTTTGCATAATTTTTGCTTCTCCTTGTCGCTCTCATTCATCTTAACAAATTCATTCGTCACTTCGGGATGATTAAACATAGAGAATCTGCACGAAGAAAGTATCAACGTGATTCATCTTCTATCAATCAATTTTGGTATAATTTATAAATTATAGTTTGTTTCAATCGGATTAAAGAGATTTGTGCAAATTATATGAGTACGTTCACTCGTTTTCTCTTCTAGTTCTAAACGAAATTCTTTCGTTTATTCGACAAATATTAAATTTCTAAACGATCAATCTCGTCAAACAACGATCAAGCTGAAGTTACGGACTTTTACATGAAAAAATCGATGAAACCAGCTCACGTCAATAGAATTTAACGTTTTTTCTCCTCAAGTTTCTATTCATTTTTAATGTAACAATTTTTATTTTAATGGAGCGATTTTCTTTGCAAGTTCCTGTTCGATTGGAATAAAAAGCATTAACAGAAACTTGGGGATAAAATCGCTACTTTATATCGGCGTCGACGATTTCCTAGATTTTTCACGTAAAAGTTTGTAACTTTGAGCACAAGTTGTCAAAAAAATTAGTCCGTCGATAATTTTGGAAGAAAACAACAACAAAAATGAACACAAATTCAGTCCACTGTTTTCCTTAAACTAGCTGAGTGCTAACGTAGAATAGAAACTTAATTTTGGACATAAATATTCTTAACGCTATACATACCGACGGAGCTAACGTAAAACATCAATTAATTGATGTTCTTCGTTATGTATTTACCTAATACCTTGATAATTTATCAGAGACGCTTAATATTTCAGGCAAAAATGAGTTAGATTCACGTGCAGGATGATTATGATAACCTAATCTGTGACTCAGTCGATGTTTCACACCGTCTTAAGTTAATCCTAGTGTATACTACTAACGCTGTACGATTTGGGGCCCGTTCATCGAACATTTTGATGAAATAATAATTGTTGAAAATTAACACGTGCGCTTATGACCAAAATCGCATAGCGTGAAGCGTAGGCACCTTCACTGTAGTTTTTTTGTCTTCGTTGATTAAATACAGATCGAAATAAATGATAACAAATTTTCCAGGATTTTTCAACGTTCCTGTACATTTTATCAAAAAGTATGGTCATTGCGTCAGCGCTTCCTTTGTTTGGTTGTGGCAGCTCCACGCGCCACGTACCGCGTACGGGACGCTTGCCTATTACTTTCTGACGTCGTGAAAATGCTATCTTTAAAACGTATGGATATGAATCGGTTCCAAATGTAAGTCGAAATTGATTTTCGAACCTCTTAGGTACATTTCCGTACATTTTTTTTCACACGCCTTAAAAAAAATTCTTCACGATAATATTATGAGAAAAGAAATAGAAATTCTGCGTTCTGCGAAAGTTTTTGAAAAATTCGATCCACATTTGGATCTCTCACCTTACAAAAAAAAGTATAAATCAATGAGACGTACTCGAGAAAGGGAAACCTTTCAGCCAAATAACGTTTTTTTGCATTCTCAAAATTCAGATCGTTGCTGAGTAGCCAGACGAGCTCCTGAGTCCACGTAGTGCCCGATCTAGGATATGAGAGTACCCACGTGTCGTTTGCCCTCGCCTTGAACTTGTAAAAACCTTCTCCCTGTTCGATATATCGATTGGGAAAGAAATATCCTTTCTCACCAACTTTTACCCATCCGGTGCGCTCGCCCTTGAACCTCGCGAGCATTTTTTTCGTCAATTCGGGCTCTAGAGTCTCGTACTTGGGTAATTGCGCAGACATTGCTTTCTCAAATGCAAAATTATATTTCCTTAGTTTGATATCCTTCGCACCTTTTGCGCACTATCAATAATCGCGGATTATTCACTAAAATTCTAGATTTACGTCAAAGCTGATCTTGCCAGCGTGAAACTCTAGGGCTGACTAATGACTCCGCTTGGCTGTTAGAAAGATGTTTTCAAGTTATTTGGCGCACGAGTGAAAGTCGCCGTACGGCCCACATTTCTCCCTCTCTTACTTCCTTCTACTGATCAGTTGATTGAATAACTCGTCGTATCAGCGACATCGTCGGTATTGTCAGGATTCAATGAATAAATTTGAAATACTTTTTGTGTTCTTTGTTTTTTGTTTCAGTAAAATTTATAGGAACTTTGAAATACAGTCACGTACGACCTACACAAGGGTACGTCTATCATCTAGTTCAGTCTTGACGGCTCATTCACCTTGTCTTAATTATAATTCGTGATCGTTGAATTAATATTAAAATGTAAATAATGAAGAAAAAAAAACTGAACACGAAATGGCACTAACGACGGCCAAGGAACATATTTAAGAATTAAATAATACTAGTATAGGCACATTTGTCATTTCAGGCACTTATTGAACAGTTGGAAAGAATCTCGATCAATTTTGTCGAATATTTAAAAAAAACGTGGTTGGTTGTCCACGTCGATCATTGTTGTCATTTATTCTTTTTATGAATCTTCCGAAGATGTGGCATTCAAGTTGGAACCTGTATTAACGAGTTCAACCTTAAGAAAGAGGCCATCAGTTGTTGGTTTTTCGGAATCTTGAGCAGTGTTCGGAGTCTCATCGGACTGTACCGAGCTGGACTCAAGATCGTTGACGCTCTTTGGCAACGCGTCGGGTGGCTTGCTTCTGGTTCTTCGAATTGTCAAAAGAGTGCTTAGCTCGGGTTTAGCGAGGAAGGGATCGCATCGTTTAGTATGCATTTTCATGTTATCGTGGCGATTGAATGGACGTTTGCATCCGGGACAAAAGAATCTGGTGGAATATACAAAAACGAAAGTTTACTAAATATATCAAAGTATGAAAGTGGGATAAAAAAAAATATACACAGCGTAGATTTATCGCTTTTGGTCAGATCTAAGTATCTTAAAGGAATGCTCATGTGACGTGACCAAGGGCCCGAGAACCCGCAAGAGTTCAAATTATCTTAAGGTGATGTGGAACACCCATACGGGAACAATAGAGATAGAACTAATCTTGCGATCCTGAATTTATCCGCCACGATTGATCTGTCGGTTAAAAGACGAGAACGTCGTTTAGCAGAATTGTTCGGCGAAGAGCAACTATCCTTCGGTTGGTAGCAAAAGCTGTAATGTCAATTTCTTCACCACGACTGATCTTTCGGATAAAAGAGGAGAACAATGAATTCCATCTCACAATTCTACAGTTCACCGTTCTCGTATTGCGTACAAAATATCAATAGATGTAAAAATTCTGCTATACTTCTCACACGTATGGTGTTATAAGAGAGAAGAACAAAGTGTAATACATCACCTTAATGAATTATCGAGGCTTTCAAAGTTATTCAATAATTTTTTCTCAACGTCAAGACGCTTACTCGTCTTCTAATAATTTGTTAGTAGTTTCTATCAATAATCACATTTTACAGACAAAAATAAAGATTACAAATCCGTGAGAAGGACGAATGACTGTAATATGTGAAACGGCCAAGAATTAGAATTAGAAAGTTTTTGAAAATTATTAGAACAAAAATTAACTATTGAATATTAAAAAATGTCTACTTATATTTTATTTCCAGTAAGAATATTTTTAAAAAAACAAAAGGACGACCACAAGCGGTAACTCATTGGAAGTTATCGTCTCAGAAGACTCACCTCTTTTCGCTGTGAACTGCCATATGAGCTGCAAGATGAGATTGCTGAGCGAAATCCTTCTCGCAAACATTACATTTGTACTTTCTTATCCCTTCGTGTTTTAAGAGATGCTCCTTCAGTATGTGGCTACTCTTGTAGACGTTTGAGCAGAGGGTACACTTGTATTTGGCAGCCGAGTGAACCTGCCAGAATTATTAATAAATTATTAACTAATTTAAACAATTTATTAGAATATTTATAATTAGTTGACTGGTTCTCACATTCTGATGATTATTCAGAGCTTTTCGTGACTTGCAACGCTTTCCGCAAATGTTACAAATATAATCCTGCGAGTGTACGTTTGAGTAATGTCTCTGGAGAGCTTCACTATTGCACAAGTATATCGAGCACAATTTACACATATTTGCTGCTTTGTCCTTATTGTGGATTACCATGTGAGCCCGCATTCGAGCTTTCGAGTAGAACTCTTTACCGCATACGTCACACGTAATATCCTGTTGGCATAGTATACAGAGTTATTGAAAAACTCTAAATAAGTATGTTTCACTCGGTTCATATAGCCCTCCGTTACTATTGCAGAGACACCGGGTTAGAGAAACAATTCCCCGATACAGAGATTAATTAGTAAGACATTTGCTGTTTCAGAAATCAAATGAGCTTTGAAAATGAAATCATTCAATGTAAAAAGCTAAAATATGAAATAAAGAAGTTAAGAACAAGGCTTTAACGTCTGAAATTATAATATATTATTTAGTATACAGGGTGGCCGATTTATCTGAAGACATTAAAATATTTCGAAAACTACGCATCGGATCAAAAAAAAGTTCTGAATAAAATTTGTTCGACTGGAAGAGGGTCATCCAATGATACCAAAGTCGACACCTTACCCCCACCCCCTGGGGTGGGGGTTGGGGCAACTTTGAAATCGTAAATGGGAACCCCCATTTTTTATTCTAGATTCGGATTCCCCATAAAAAATAAGTAACTTTTATCTAAAACATTTTTTTTCGATTCGTGATAGATGGCGCTGTAATCGCAAGAAATCTGATTTTTGCGAATATCTCGAGAAATTACACATCGGATCGAAAAAAGAAAAAACACATGTTTAAACAAGCACCCCGATGGTGAGAGGCAAGGGGACTCACCTAAAACAAGCGCCCTGATGGGAACAAAAACTACTGCGTCCACGTCGTTGTTCCTGGATAACGCTAAAAGTAGTTCTTAACTTGTTGATAAACAAATACATGCTTTCGATTGCAGCGCCATGTGTAAGAAAATTTAATATCAGCAATAAAGTCAAATCAGTGGATTTTGTCATGGAAACCCAGGAAAAAAATAGGACTTTCCAATCACGATTTTGAAGCAACTTTCATTTTCGTCACAATCGGGTAGGGATGGGGGGAGGGTGGTCGAGTTTGGTATCGCTCAATAGCTTCTTGGAAAATTAAACATGTTTTTTTTCTTTTTTCGACCCGATGTGTAATTTCTCGAGATATTCGCAAAAATCAGGTTTCTTGCGATTACAGCGCCATCAATCACGAATCGAAAAAAAAAGGTTTGAGATAAAAGTTACTTATTTTTCATGGGAAATCCGAATCTAGAATAAAAAATGGGGGTTCCCATTTACGATTTCAAAGTTGCCCCCACCCCCATCCCAGGGGGTGGGGGTAAGGTGTCGACTTTGGTATTACTGGATGACCCTCTTCCAGTCGAACAAATTTTATTCAGAACTTTATTTGATCCGATGCGTAGTTTTCCAAATATTTCAATGTCTTCAGATAAATCGGCCATCCTGTATAAGACATTTGTATTAAGATAAATTTACAGAATGGTACAAGTGTGATGAAATCTGCAGATATTTAAGCCAATAGCCATGTAAGAGGAGTTTTTATGTATAAGGGAGGGAATATGCTAAAACCTGCAAGGGCTCCTTGAATGAAACTATTACTACTACTGAGGCATTTTTCAGAAATACTACTACTTCTACGGCTACTACTAGTGCTACTGCTACTGCTACTACTAATTACTACTACTTATTAAACATCTTTGAAAGAATTCAGAGTAGATATTGTAAGATGGCGTTAGGGATAAAAAGAAACACACCAAATTATATATGGAGCAGAGAGCTGGGTGTGCCTACGATGAAATACCTGATAAGGGAAAGAGCACTAAGATATATGGTGGAGATATTGGGAATGAATGAAAAGAGATGGACAAAAGTATGCCTGATGGAGGAAGTAAGGGCGATTGTAAATAGTATGCCGACAAAGTGGGGGAGGGACCTAGAGACTGTATTAAAAGATATGGGCATACAAGATGTAATAGGGATGATTTGGGAAAGAAGGGAGGTGAGAGAAATTGAAGCAAGAATAAAGATAGGGTTAGAAAACCTTAAGAATGAGACGTTGAAGAAGGAGGAGGAGAAGATAAAGACATCAACGTACAATGTTAGGTATAAATTTATTGTGGAGAATGAGAACATGCCGTGGAAGTATTGGTCTGAGGGAAATGTAAAGGGCAGGGACAAAGAGGTATGGGCTAGAATAAGATGCGGAAATATAGGGAGAGCGGGTAAGAAAGAAGAGTATGATTGGATGTGCAGAATATGTGCCGAGCAACTTGAGACGTTTGAGGACATACTAATGTGTAAGAAAAGCAGAGAGTTGGTGACGGATAAAACAGGAAAAGGTGTGGAAGCGTGGATGGAAGGGATAGACGAGATGGCGATCTGCGGAGAGGTGATAAATATGTTAGGGGGAAGAATGCAAAAAGAAATATGTGCATATATCAGGGAAATTGAGAAAGTGTGAAAGAAAAGGAGTGTGGAATTAAGGAAAGTGAGAGTGGAGGAATAAGTGGGCAGTTTAGCGAGAGTAGAATTAGATGTAAGGATAATAGATTTAAGTTAATGGACGAAAAGTGGGAGATTAAAAGAAATGTAAATAACGGCAGGAGATGTATAAGCTTTGTAAAAAACTTTGTAGAAGTTATACAAATAAAACTCTATTGATTGATACTACTACTTATTATTATTACTACTACTATTACTGTTACTATTACTGCTACTGCTACTACTACTACTACTACTACTACTGCTACTTCTGCTGCTACTAGTACTGTTACTACTACTACTACTGCTGCTGCTACTACTACTGCTCTTGCTGCTACTACTACTACTGCTGCTACTACTATTACTACTGCTACTGCTAATATTACTACTACTATTACTACTGCTACTATACAGTATTTACTTTTCCGGAAATAATTCAATTAATGAACAAAATAACATAATTTGATAAATAAAAAGAATAATTATAGAAGAGTTTTCATTTTCTTAAGTAATTATTTATTAATTGGATTTTTATTTGATCGAGATATTTGTCGTTTAAACTCGCATCTCTAGAGGGGTAAACAAAAAATCTTCATAAATAAAAACTTACCTTAACGGTTTTGTGAGTGGCATTGTGATAACTTAAAACCTGTCTGCTGGCGCTTGTAAATTTACAAACGTTGCAACTGTAGGGACGCGATCCAGTATGCGTGTTCATGTGTTCTTCAAGAAGAAAGGCGGTAACGTAGCGCTTATCGCAGAGCTCGCAGGCGTACGGTTTGATCTTCAGATGACTCTTTCTTATGTGACAACGAATATTGCTCACGGTTACAGTCGCAAAGTCGCAAACTTTGCATTGGTATGGCTTCATCTCCAAGTGTCCCCATATGTGAACTTGACATTTATCCTGTCGTGGATAAGACGCCTTGCAAATTTTACAACCGAACATTTTCTTCTCGAGAAAAATAATCTTCTCGCCCACGACCTCTTCGTCAACTACGGACATGTCCACCGTGTAAAACGTCTCGATTGTCTCCTTTTGCTCTTCACTAATGAGATCCGAAATTTTTCCAAATTTCTTGCGGTTTTCGTTGGTCTCTCTCTCCTCATTATCGTCTTCCGCAACATCTTCAACGACGTAGACTGGTTTTTTTTTCGAAACCCTTGTCAACTTTCCACGCGGCGTATCAGACTGTTCGATTGTTTTGACATCCCGCATCGTCGTTTTTATCACACTTTTTCGCACACCTTCGATCGAGGCAGCCTCCTTTCTTGCTTCGCCGGAGATATTCGCGGCCCTCGTCGAACTCATTTCCGGGGTTTTCTCGATTCTATCCCCGGCGACGTCGCCCGCCGTCGGGCATTCATCGTGGCGTTTCTCCACCCTCGTCGATTTGGGTTTGTCACCTTCCGGTAACATCGCCGCGTTCGGTGCCCAAACGTGTTTATTCGATTTTACCTCAATCTCGTTTTTCGAACTAGTGGCACCAGTGACCTTGAGATTTTCTGACTTTTCGAGTTTCACGATTACAGGCACTGGCTTGCTCTTTGGCGAATCTAGCGGCCCCTTGGTTTCATTTTGAGGTCTCTTTATGAGGATGCTGTTCCTGCTACTAGCACGGCTTCGAGTTCTCCGCTCCAAAGAATCTTCCTCGCACGAGTTACGAGGTGTCTCTTCGTTTATCACTGAACACTCTGTTGTCTTTGTACTACTGTCGCATTTGGCTTTTGTAATCGAAGGACTTGGCTCAGCGGCTGCATCCGAAGCTTCTACCGCTACTTCAATATTTTTCTTTGCCTCGCATTTACTTATTTCCTCGGCGGATCGGACTCTATCGGAATCTTCGATGTTTATATTAAAACTGCTTTTCGTCCCGAGTGGCAAAGGTTTTGGTGCTTTGGCTTTTTCAAGATTTATCGTTTGTCGCTTCCGCTTTATTCCGGTTCTAATATTCGGCGATGCGTTTTCTTTGTCGGATTCTGCATCTTCTTCCAAGATTGGCGTCAAGCTTTCCCTTATCTTTGGACATTTAACCTTCTGTTAAAAAATAAGAAATTACTCAACGTTACTTGGTCAACATTGTACAAACGTTACGAGACAAGTGGTTCGAATATCCTTAATATTAGAGTTTTAGTATTATTCAAATAAAAACTTTCTTTTATAATTCTGTAACAATTTATCGACAGTAATTATTATTAAAAATCATTTCAAGAACCCTTACGATTGATAATTTATAACGGATTTCCGATTATATCATAAGATTCACAGATTCTTTTATAAAAAAAATTGTAATTAAATCTTTTTGAAAATTATTTAAAAAAAAGAAAACAACGAATTCCTAGAAATATTAACCTTTTTCGCGAGATATTGATGTCAGGTCGTTTAAAATCGTCCAAAACGTCGAGATAAATACCCGGGAGGATGTATGTGACCGTGTTTTAAGACCTCAAAAAAATGTCAAGCTCAAAAATCAAATTCCACGAATTTCATTTATATGATGTTTTGAATTTTGTAAAAAAAAGTCTGTAGTTACTGTAATAGTCGCAATTTCCTGGTTTCATTATAGAGGAAGCAATATAACAATTTTCAACAAAATTGAAAATTTGGTAAAATTGCAAATTTCATCAAGTTTAAACCCTTAAATCGATTCTCACCAAATTCAAGAGTAGGTGTCCTTGTACCCTAGCCAACTTGCATACCAATGTTCAGTTTGATTGATGAAAATTTACGAAAGTTAGAGAACATTTTTTTTTTTTTTCGAAAAGTTACAAAAATTCATGATTGAATGAAATCTGAACCCCTCGATCGATTCTTGCTTAACTCAGTACCGAACAACCTTGTCCCCTGGCCTATTCTTGTAGAAAATTTTAACTCGATAGCTAAAAATTTATGAAAGCTACAGAGCGTACCTTCTTTTTTCGATACATTCGACCAACCATAAAAATGAGACACCCGTTAGCGATTCAGACGTAAATTGCAGCAAACTGACGGGGGTTGGATGATGGGGGAATGGATATGTATACGTAGAGTATCCTGAATGTAATTCGCACAATAATTCTCACCTTTGCTTCGTTGAATCTCTGTTGCGCTATGTGACAATTCTGATGAAACTCTTCTATGAATTCCAAAGTCCCGATGCATCGCATGCACACGTTATGCGACAATCCATCAGTTTCCTTGATCTAAAATTACCAAAACTATAGTAGAAGAATGCTCGAATGTTTAAAATAGATTGACCGCATTTTCAAGGATAGGAAATTCATTCAATGATAAAATATAAATTCTTCTTCTCGAAAAATATCGTAACTTTATTATATTCGTGTAAACAGTGGAATAGGTAAATGAGCATGCTGTCGAAGAACAAACCATATCGATTTTCTCTCGTTATCATCGCTTAATCGTAACTTAAACATAATCACACATTCTCGTACATTCCGAATGGAATAATACTACGTTTACTCTGTATATAAAGTAAGAGTAAAAGACTTATTGCTTCGTGAAGTTGGATTCCGAACTTTATACGATCAATCCATATCGTGTTTATTTATTTATTTTTTTTTAGTTCGCTACTTAAAGAAGCAATTTCTGACTGGCTACTGTTTATTATTCATCAACAGAACTCGCCTATCTCATTCTAAATCCGCTGGAGAATTCCATTCTGCAAGACACAATCGTGCTGCCAGTGTCAAAGTTATAATTTTTTGTCTTTTCTTCTTGAAAAAAAAAAAAAAAAGAAAAAGAAAAAGAAAAATCTTCAAAGGCACTTCTTATACTATTTTCTTTAACGACGCGTCGCACACGTCAATATCAGCAGTTCAATTCTTCAAAGTCGTCGTTTGTATCAGATTAACTTCGTACTTTGAATACTTTAACGTTTTTTGTTTTTTTTTTCTTCTTTTTTTTGTTGCACAATATTTTGTGTATAATAATTATATTATAAAAAATTGAATTTTAGGCTCTTGGCACATACGTTTTGGAAAAGTCCGACTCGCATAAACGCATTTGTAGAAAAAATATTCAAGACCCGAAAGGCGGTTGTCTTATCTGGAAGCCCTGACGAGCATTTAACAACTCGATTCTCTACACCTACGCGACAAATTTCGCGTCTTCAGTGCATATTGTACTCGGCGTGTAGTCGAATTGTTTTTTTTTTCGTTTGTTCTTTTTATATATATATATAAATTGGCACTTTACAGAGTCCAATTGGCTTTACATTTGTCTTGATTGTTCATCGAACGGCGTGTTGTACGTGCTATCAACAATGTATGAGTGAAATGGAGGAGGAGGAGGTCGTTAGGAATCATTTTTCATTGGAATTCGAGTCGGGAATACTTCCATCGCTCGTATCGTTCCCATCGATCTTTGCAGTCTTCTCGAAATGTCGTTTCCTGTGAACCTTCATGTTGTCGCGCCGATTGAACTTGCGCCCGCACTCGGGACAAGCGTGAGTCTTTTCGCCATGAACATGACGATGCGCCGCCAAGTGACTAGCCTGCGCGAATGTAGCTCCGCATTTGGTGCAAACGTGCTTTCTCAGACCCTCGTGCTTGAGGAGATGCTCGTTGAGAAAAGCCTTCGAGGCGTATCTGTTGTTGCAAACATTGCAAATGAAGGGTTTTGGATTCGAGTGCTGTAAGACGTGAGCCTTGAACTTGGAGGCGACTTTGAAGGTTTTGGAACATATTTCGCACGTATAAGTGGTCGCGTGTCTTGTTTTTATATGATCGTTGAGTACCGTCAGACTCGAGTAAAGATTGTAACAGAAACGACAGCGAAAGTTTCGACGATTTTTCAGATGCACGCTACCAATGTGTGATAACAGTCGTGTGCGGAATGGAAATACTTTGCCGCAGTATTCGCACGCGAGATTCTGCGGTGGTAAATGTGACTTTACGTGCATCTGCAACGATACTTTGTGATGATAGCTCTGCCCACAGTCCGTACAACGATACGGTTTAACACCTTTGTGAACGTTGTCGTGCTCCGTAAGATCGAACTTGGATCTGAATCTCTTTGGGCATTTCGGGCACTGCATAGGCCTCGGATTAGTGTGGGAACATCTAATGTGTTTCATTACGTCGGATTTGCAGACAAATTTGGCGCAGCATAGAGTACAGGCGTATTGTTTTATGCCGAGATGCGTTTTAACGTGAACGGTGCATTTATCTCGACGTTCATAGACCTTTCGGCACAATTTGCACGAGTAACCCGACTGATTGTCGACCGTCACGTGTTCAACGTTATCGTCAACGCGAATTTCTTCGCCATCGACTCTGAAAAGTTCTTCGGGATTCTGCGTAGCGCTCAGTCGTTTCTCCATCTCCTCGAGCTCGAGAATTTTCGTTATACCGCTTGTACCGTTTTTCGTTCTGCCTATGCCACCGTTCATTATCGTGCTGACTATCTTGTCGACCTCGACGTTGCTCTCGTTTTCCAGAAGGCCGACAATACCCGAGCCCACCAGGCACGAGCCCTGATCTGGAAAGACTTTGGCTAGTACCGTTACGAATTCCGAGTCTCGCTTTTTGCGTCGAAGCTCTAATGTAAAGCTTATGTCTTCTATGTCGCCGCGACGATTCGTCGATTCTTTTACAGAAACTTCCATGTCCGGTGAGCTCGAGACGACGGTCAATACTTTATTGAGCGCCGAGGTTGGTATTTGGATCATGCTCGCCTCTTCCGTGTCTTTATCTGCCCTCGGAACATCCTTATTCGCCGGCTCCGTGTCGTTACTCGCACCATCTTTTTTCTCCGGCGAGTCACTGTGACTGCGTAATCTACTCGCTATCGAGGTATTTGTCGTTTTACAGCAATCTGACTTAGAAGTCGTGTTCGCGGTTGTCGTTGTCGTCGTCGTTGTTGTTCCTGACGAGGATGCAGTAGAGTTTCGACTTCTGAGCCAACGTTTGTTGACATTCTCAGCGGGATCTCGAGGACTTGCGCGTTCACTGTCGTTTTTCTCATTTTCGCTTCGTGAACGCGATCTGCGCAGACATCGGTTTTTTCTTCGCGGCTTTGCGGCATTCTCGCTCTCGGGGTTCACGTACGAATTCGTTATCTCAATATCGTTTTCCAACGGTGGGTTGAGGTTTTTGTCAGAGCTATTGTTGTTGGTGGAAGAACTTGCGGGGCCTGTTGCTTCCTCGTCTTTTATTTCGTCCTGGGAATATATTGGATTAGACGTACCATTGGGTTATCAAATATTAAGTCTGCCCTCGAATCGACGAGAAATTGGGAATCGTTACTTTCACGAGACGCCCAGCTCTTGACGAAAACCCACATTCGTATAGAGCACAATTTCGGTGCAAAAGCTCACGAGATGTGAAAGCTTAAAACATCTCTATAGTCAATGCATCAGCGGTAAAAAATGCAATTGTATTGATTAGTTAATCAAGCCGGTTGTCTCGCGAAAGTTAAGTCCAAAGATTCGTGTATGCACGAACCTTCCACCTTTCAATCTCCTCTAGCACTATGAGTGAATGAGAGATGGTCGTCTCTGAAGTTAATCAGAAGGTGCCAAAAAAAATGCAGACGATCGTTACTTTAACGAGACGAGCGGCGCACGAAGAAAACCCGATTATGTATACAACGCAAAAGCTCAAGAGATGCGAATACTTTAATCATCTCTATGATCAATACATCAGTGATAAAAAAAGTATTATAATAAGTTAATGTAGAAAGGAAGACTGTGACTTCGAACAAGCCAGTTGTCTCGCAAAAGTAATTTCCAAGGGTTCGTTTATGCATAATTTCTTCACCTTCCAATCTCCTCTGGCACTCTACGAGCGAAGGAGAGATGTTCACCTCTAGAGTAAAGTCATTGGAATAATTGAATCGTACGATGGCGTCAGGTAGAGGATAGGAGGGTGCCAAGCGGTAAAATAATGATATCAAGAATAATTAAAGAAGATGGTTGTATCGCGAAAGTAACTATCAAGGGTTCGTGTATGCACGATCCTTTCACCTTTCAATCTAATCTAGCTCTGTGAGTGGAAAGCAGAGATGGGCATCTCTGGAGTAAAGGTCTTTGGAGGCGGAATAATTAAATGATACGATAGCGTTGGGAAGGAGAGAAGAAGGGGCCAATTCGATTGCAGACAATTGTATCTCAAAGAGAGCGGTAGAGCGATAAAGGTATAAATGTTCATAAACTAAAACTTACAACGTCTGATAATGGCGGTAGATTGTATCGATCGCGCAACACTTCTTGGGTGCGTAGACACTCCTCTTGAAAGTCGCAAACGAATTCGAGCTTGCCAAGACACTGTACACAGATCGCCTTGGGCAGAGGGTCCGTTTCATCTATCTGTGATTCAAACAAATATCATCTGAATAGAACCCACCAACGGTGCAAGAATAGGAACGTTAAGGCCTCCTTATGTTTGTCAACTTCGAATCTATTAATCCTAAAGAACCGTTGACCCTTTATGTTAGATTATTTTTTTTTAGCAACTAAACATCCCGCTCGTCCCTACCGCTCTGCAGACACAATGTTAGACTAAACATAAAGCAATTTTTGACCCACGGTACGTCTCTTTCCGCCAAAGAATTTTCATATTGTACGAGAGGCAACGTATGTGTAAAAACTCTGAAATTGTACATTGACACGTTTTTTTTTTTCGTTATTTTTCACCTTAGTCTGTACATAGAGTTCCAAAGCTACGAAATCTCAAATTTTTCGAGTTTCGTTTAGAAAACGCACGATACACCAGGGAATTAAGAGTGCGGAGGAAAGGTAGTGGATGCTTAAGGAGGAAAGCGGCCAATATATTAACATTACACATTCACACTATAAATCCTGTGTTCAATCCACCAACTTTGGGATCATTCGTGTCCTATGCATTTTTTTTTCATTTAATTTAAGCATTTAAAAAATTTGGTTAATTGCAAATATTCACATTTTTTAAATATCTCTTTCTCTGACCTCACATTCTTAAGATTCGCCGGTATTTCACACTGGCTCGTCCTTCGCCGAGAATTTTTTCATGCTGGTACATAGAGTTTAAAACCTTCGAAATATCACATTTTTTTGAGTTTTGTTTAGAAAACGCATGATACACCAATGGATTTATAGAGCAGAGAGAAGGTAGTAAGTGCTTAAGGAGGAAAGCAGTTTATATATTAATATTGCATATTGGTGCCACAAGATCTGTGTTTAATCTATCAACTTGGTAGTTATTTGTATTCTATGCGTATTTTTCATGTTATTTCTGTATTCGTAAGATCTAAAAAAAATAGCGAATATGCAAATAATTTTGACATAGGTTTTTTCCAGGCTGCCAGTCTTGTGTCATCTCTGAATGTTTTTCATGCAACTCTGTGCATAGAGTTCCAAAGCTCAAAAATTTCAAACTATATAATTTAATTTTTGTTTTTTCATTCGATGCAATATAATTTTTTTAAATTAAATCAGTCTTCGTATTTTCAAAATTTACACATTCGCAGTATAAATCCTGCGTTCGATCAACCAATTTTTTGAACATTTGTCACCTAAGCGTCTCTCCCGTGTTCTTTACGGATTAATAAAACTTTAAAAATTCTGTGATATTCATCGAGGTGTTTACTATCTGACCTCGATACTCTTTTTGATTGGAAAGCATTTTTAAAATATATTTATACGAATATTAAGATTAACATGCAAGGGTACGCAAGACACAACGGATGACGACAAGTACAGCTCGCACATGGACAGGTGGTGAACGAACATAGACTAAATGAATAATCATAGACCTTTTTTTTAACATAAAAGTAATATTCAAGCAAGAATATAGGAAAGAGTAAACCCACCTGGATATGGAAGACCATACAGTGACATTTCGAAATTAGCCCTGAGCCCGTCTGACAAGGTTTTTCCACTTGAGGATCATTTAGTAGAAAAATAAATCGCTCAACATATTACATTGTAGCAAAGCATTATCTTTTATATTTCCAAAAGCTGCACATTCACGCCATAAATCCTACGTCAAATTAAACAACTTAAAGATCATTAGTACCCTATGTATTTTTTTTCCATGTTGTTCATGTATTAAAAAATCTTAAAATACTTCTTTTAGCTAAAAATTAATATTTTTTCAGATAAATAACATAACCATTTATCGATTGAAGGTTACCAGATGATTAATCACGAACAATTTTTGAAATTAACATAATATTTAGAGAAGAAGAAGGGAAAGAGTAAACCCTCCTAGATACAGAAGTTCACGGAGTAATGTTTTTGGATTAAGACAATGTGCTACATGTTGTCTGTCTCTTTAAGATCGCCATGTATACGAAAGAGATAGCAAAGTATTCCTAGTGTGAATTTCTCCGCCACCATTGATCTTTCCCATAACAAATGAGACCTATGAGCGGTAGAATTGTAAGACACAGTTCACTGTTGTCTTCTTTTACTTCAAAAGATCACCAGCGCAGAGAAATTTGCATTACAGTCCTTGTTACTGATCGACGAGTAGCGCATTATCTTAAGGCAGTGCGATACATCCTCCTCATTCTTCGTTCCAGGTTTATTTGGTAACTAAAACTGTTTACGTATTATTATAAGGATACAGGACCGTTCTGAATGAAAGCAAATAAGATTAAAGTGTGTAACGAATGAACGTAGAGATAGCTAATTTGCTTTTAATTCGAAATCTCAGGCACCCTTGGAAAAATAGCTTAAACAGATTTTGACCCGACTGGGGTATATCACATAACCTTAAGACGATGTAACACGTTCTCCCTATTGTCCATTCCAGGCTCAACCCGTAACTACAACTGTTTATCTATTTTTTTAAGGGTTCAAGACGTTTCTGGACAAAAGCAAATAAGATTAATATGCGTAAAGAATTAACGAAGAGATAGTTAATTTGCTTTTATTTTGAAACCTCCGGTACTCTTAACAAAATAGGCTAAACAGCTTGACACAGCTAAACAGCTTGACACAGACTATGGCATCTCATGTAACCTTAATCCTGAGACTGAAGCAAATATATTTCATGTTTTTGAAAGTTACACATTTGTGCTATAAATCCTGTGTTCAATCAACCAACTTTGATATAATTTGTATCCAATGCATTATTTTCATAATGGAAAAAATTAATATTATTTAGGTATTAAAAAAATCTTTAAAATACTTCTTTTGACCAAACATACAATAATTAATTGTACAAAACTAATATATTAATATATTTTTCAAAATACTCAACATACAATAATTTATCCGTCGCCCTACCAGTCATTTATCGATCGAAGAAGAGGCACAGCCAATTCTTATAAAATTAACACAATATTTTGGCAAGAACATGGAAAAGAATAAACTGGATACCAAAGACCACAAAACAATCTTTGAGATTTAACCCTGAGACCGTCCGGCAGAGTTTTTTTTGTCTACTTAAAGTAATTGAATAAAAAAAAAAATTGAATCGAATACTCGACATATTACATCGTAATAAAATTAAAAAAAATAGTTAATATTTCCGAAAGTATTGGTACGTACTACTAGTGTGCCAAATTAATGCAATCAATATCGAAGAACCATCTAAAGATATGGAATTGAAATTTAAGGTTAGAAACCACCGGACGGGCGGACGGTTGAGATTAAAAGCTTTAAGCGATGATAAACGAAAGGAAATATCAAGCAAAATCGAGGAAATATACGAGCGTGCTAAAACATGTGCGAGAAAATAGCGGCGTCGTCTTGCGAAGTCACCGCCATCTTTTAAACCCCTTCGCGAATGCCTAAGCGGAGGTAACCTACCCTTCGAGGTGTACGCGGAAGCTTCGACTCTTATTTCCCAAGTAATACGTGATATGAACTCACCACAATGTTGATTTTCGTATGAATTTTGAGTCCAAGAAAGCGTTTTGTGCCCTCCTCGCCAAAAACGTCAATATAGATGCTTTCGCATTGTCCGCATAGTCTGCAAACTTGCGCCTCCTCTAGCTTCATCTCCATCTTTATTGTTTACGTTCAAGGCTGGCCGAATACTTGACTCGACTACTTGAGACGGTCCGGCCGTGTAGCGGACCGAAACAGCGAATTCTCGTCAAGCTCTCGTCACTCGTAATCCTCTGGACTTTGCGGATCTCCCAAAGTTACTGTGCCACTTTGTTCTCCTAGTCCTTTGTCGTGTTCCCTGTCGCGCTCGTTCCAAGTCCAACGCGATCACCGACGCAACCATCGAGCGGCTCTCACCGGTCCTCGTTTTATGGAGCACAGTCTGACTCGACGCTCGATCGACTGACGGCGTTCATAACATTTTTTTCTCTTCTCGTTGATTCACGAAACAATATACACACTCGCACAAATTTCGCACGCGCGCCTTTTTAATTGGAATGCCGTTATACTTCCTTGCACTTCCTGACTCCTTCGAAGGATCTCTTTGAACTGCGCGTCCCTTTTGTTTACCCTGGTTTAAAAGCGGAAATTCGAAGTATCTTATTGGCTCGGGTAGTGTTGAATCTATCTGTCTCATATGTCTCGTCGGCTTACGGAAGCGTTCCGGGTTCTGGCAGAAGAAGAGATAAAGTAGGGAGATTGCCAACTAGCGGATTTTCTTGAAAGCACTTTTATTTCTGTGTCGACGCGCCACCTTACCAGAAGGCTATCGAACCAATCTCACGTTTTCATTGGCCGAGTATATATTGTATTAAAATTTGAGTACTTCGGCTAAGAGAAAAATCTAAAATAAATCAACCGTATTAAAGATACTAAGAACATTAATTTTTATAATATTAATGCGAAATAGTTATTGGGAGCTTTTCAGTAAGGAGTCACAGAAGTGACAATGTGTTACACGGTTAAACCATAGACTTATAAAGATAGACTGAACGCTCCCATAAGAGGCACTGAAGCTAATGTATACAGGACAGAGATATACCGAGCGTACTCCTTTCTCTTTTCAATCGGCGTCATGGTGGGAGACAAGGGAGTAGTGGAAATGGAACAATGTGCCTGTCAATTGCGCGTTCTTTTTTCTTCGTCGTTCATGGGTCGCGTTGCGCTATAATTTGTTTATTATTATGGTTGAAAGTATGGTTATAAGCTGTAAGAATGGTTGCACACAATCATACATTTTGTTTACAAGCATTCGTACCATTTGGAATTAGGATAATTAATACATCCATTCATATACAGGTACGTGATTTCTTCTCATTCTCCTACCGCCTTGATCCCTACCACAAATATCGTTCGACAGACCGAGGAGTACTCCCGGCATATTTCTGTCTTTTGAATGCTGGCATCAAGCGGCTCATAAAAGTGCTATCTATAAAGCGCTCAATCTATATAAATCTATGGGTTAAAAACTGTGCTTTAGTACTTGTTGAAACGCTTTGAGGTTCTGACCTCAGTCACTAGAGTACGCTCATGCAATTTACGAAAAATGTAGGGACACTGACCACTGCAGGAAAATGAAGAAGAATACAACATTTGTCAAATGCGTATAGACTGTATCATTGTATCTAATAAGTAAAATATAAACAATCAATTTATAAAAAAATTTACATCCAACTAAAAAATAAGCAGCAATGAATCCGACACATTGTCCGATCATATTTCGCAGTTGTGTCCGACTGTATCACACTGTGCCGTTGCTGGAAAGCTACCATTAATAAACTAGGGAAGCTTCGCTCTCCTGCGCGTTTTGCGTACCAAACCCTTTGGGAGAATCCAGGACAGTCCGAGCTCTCGGGAAAAACCCAGGGCTTCGCTCCCTCGTCCCACTTTTTTAGCTGCAGTTATTTTTTGTTGCCAATAAATATCTCTATAATTCTAGTTGGCCATACTGATTCGGTATTAAAAAATTATTACATATTCCGGTAAAGAACCCAAAATTTATGTCAACACATTTATTTCTTAAAGATCGTTTTTGATATACGATACGAAAAAATTGGTATTTTATTCTGGGTGAACAATAGAATTTAAGGTATCCATATGAATATATAAATGCTATTGCAAGCTTGCATAAAACAACATAGCGTTAGCGATGCAGGAAAGGAGCTGATGCATTTTCCGAGTGCATATAAGGATTCGTTTATGAGTTAATAAACACGAGTTTCTAGAAAAAAAGGTTATTTATTTATTTATTTAGTTTCTTGGTACGACATTTACATATATCACCCAAAGCACGTGTATTCCCTTTATTTTCAAGTGAGAGTATTGTTTTGTTTCAATTCGCTAAGGGCACCGTGTATATGAATATGCACCTTCCAGGACTCGACAAAAGAAGATTTATTACATGGAAGTACATGGCTTGGGTTAACAATTGGCACGATTTTAAGTTAATAGGCACCACACCACAGCGATCGCAGCCTGATCCGTGTACCTGGAGTCCTTAGAGCTCTAGGGACTCTAGGTGTGCGCGAATCACCGCCACATAGGTAGCTCCTCTTTCTATATGCTACGAGAAATTACGCGTGAGCTGATGGCGCGTCTCGCTTCTAGTGCTTGGGATGATAGTACGTTTTCGCAAATAATCATTTGCAACTATCCCATGAAGCAAGTAGAACTCTTTCATGGAAATGGAGTTTTTAATAGTTTATTGATTAATAATAGTAGATGCAATGAAATTATAATCATTTGCAAGCATACAGTTGCATTGAAACCAGGCGATAAATAGCGAATCGCCGGTTGAGTGATCTAAGAAGCCACGTTCTATTTTACCCGAACAACTGGGAAATCTCAGTTCGATTCTGCAATATTAGAACTTAATTTTTTTTCTAAATTTGGGAAAAGTACAACAAATAGACAGATGGTAACGTTATTCCTTTTCATATTTGTATGTGTTTAATTCAATGTTGCATTACGTGTCTTGTAGTTTTACCTGATATTTTCGGAAAGCATCTCGAGCATATAGATTGTTGTAATATAAACAATAATAAGATCCTATTAACATATTATGAAATGTGTACAGTCAAGTGAATGTTGTATGCGTTCTCTAGAAAAACTGTTGTCAATTCAGGCAGCGTTCGTAGGGGTTGGGGCACTCATTAGCCGAAAATCGTACCCGTGATCGTACCGAATGATCTTTGATCCGATGGACTCGACTCTTACCTACAGGTCTGCCAACTCTGACGGTACAGGTGGCTCTCTTGGCGAAGTAGAATTTTGTTCAGCTTGAGACCGCCAGGTTTGCTGCAATCGAGGGAAGTTATGTACAACAGAGATAGCAATAGCAACGTATACGACTACATCTTAACCCCCTGACCTAAGAATCTACTTTGTATATATCACAATAACACATTTAAAACCTATTAATATTTATATGCAAACGAAAGTACATTGAGTAACGAGTATGGACTCAACAAATCGATTACTTATAATTTATATTTAATCCTACAATAGTAGGATGACTATAAGATTGAACCCCAAGCGGGTTTAATAAACATAAATCAAAACGCAGCTGCAATTATTTCTTGCATAGCTAATATTTGAGATGCTAGGACATTCAATTTAGAGCATTCCTTGTCCAGAGTGCCATCTTTCATAGCCACAATTTCGAGTTCTTTAGCTTTTAATGACTCTTTAAATTTCGAGACTCGGCATTACGCTCGGTTTTTCTCGCGTCTTTCGTGCATCATTTTTTTCCGAAGCGCTCATAAATTGTACCCTATTTTATTTGACCATTGGGTTTGACGAGCCATATATCCGATTGACGGGATGTGGATTTCGTGATCTTCTCTCCTTTTGCAGGCCTTGCTTTCTCACCTTCATACAAGAATCGCTTATTTTTGTTTTCCATAGCAGAGCACATTCATTGTGATGCCACTGAACAATGTAATTCTTGTATGCATTTTCTGCTTGCATATAATGGAGATTTATATCGCCGATGCCACAACACAGGTTTATATGTTGGAATTTAATCAAAATACTTGGGAGCATTGCCATGTTGTCCAACATTTGCACGAGATTCCTCTTATTCGCATTGACGAGGTGCTCGTCATGCATGAACGTCACGTGCATGCACATGCACGTAAACGACGAGAACGACGAGAACGACAACAGTACGAGGATCACAAGGATGAAAACACGCTTCATTTTCGATTTCAACTGTTAATTGAGAAGTTTGTATTGTTGCATTAGAATATAGTTCAGCAGCTAAGAGTCTAGGGACAATTTCCACCAATCATGCCTTGATGTTGAAATTGTCGCTAAATGACTAGCTTGTACGTGAGCTATTCTTTAGTGTAAACTGTACACCCTTGTCCATTATTAGTTCAATCTGAATAAAAGATGTTTTTTTATACACTTCTATTAAATACAGATTTTTTATATTCATGAAACTTACTTTCGGTGATAGTAACCGATGAAATTTCGAAAGTTGTAGTTTCCCCAGCAATTAGTCCATCAGTGCCATCTGTCGGTGCAAAAATCCTGTGTGGCTCAGCTTCCGAGGCTGTATCAACTGCGGTTTTATCTATCGGAATATTCTGTAACGTACTGGTTATCGCATGACGCGCGGTGCACACAACTAAGCACCGCTACCGCACGTCACTCACACCAGGAAGGCCAGCACGTCGAGGACCAAGTCCCGTTACTATGTTCAGAAAAGTACGACTAGAGGAGCGCCATCTGGAACCAGTTCGAAATTAAAAACTGTCGACAAACGACGAATTTTAAAAAGGACCGAGGCTATCGATGGGCAACAGGAAATGGGCTAAAGAACCATCCCTAAATATAGTGATACCGAAACTACAAGGCGAACGGAAGGGGTGCTCCTATAAAACAGCAGGAAATTTGGCAGTCGAGGAACTTTTGCTCACAGATTCCGCCGACGCAGAAGCTCAGCTACCAGAAAGGAAGACCGCATGAGCCATCGATAGCATGCAGCCACTCAGGTATACACGGAACCAAGCTGTGACGTCAGGCCCCACACTAGACGTCTAGCAGCTGAGCTCTTGCTGCGTCCAGCCAGAAAGCAGCGCAGTCAAAACAACAACAAAGCAGACTCACATCCGCGACCAAGGATAGATGAACCGGTAAGGTATCGTACACGACAATACAGATAGAGCATTTTTAATTACGAACTAAATATTGTAACGGTAAATTTGTGCCTCAACGCACCACGTTACCTATGACTGGTCCAAGTTATTTTTCCTTCCTTTTTATTTTCTCTTTCGAGATGGGCGCCAGGCGCTTTCGCGCCGGAAGGAAAAAATACCGAGTTGGATGACCAGTCTCGACCCAGGCCAGCTACAGCTGTTCAAGGCAGAGTGGGTGGTTCGGGCTGTCAAGCTACTTATTAGTCAAATAAAATAAAATACGGATAAAATCAATCAAGTAAAAGAATTCCTTAAAATCCACGAACCAAGTCGAATAATAAAATATTGTCAATAACTACGACCAAACGAGAACAATCCATGGAGTCAGCTAAATAAATAATAGATAAATAAATAAAATAATGACAGTAAATAATTTAGACAACCACAGCAAGTACGGGACTTACAAACTTCTTTATTTCTGGCGATCTGATGGTAATTTCCAATAAACAACAACTTAGAATTCAAATAAAATGTCCCGTAAAATCAGTCTTTCGTGTTAACAATTTTCTAAATTTAGTTAGGTATCTTAGTTTTAATCTTTAATTCAACGGCAGCAGTTATCCCGATTTCTCACTCACTCCCATACTTCAGTAGCCTCCAGATACTGTATATAGCCTATCTCGCTCGCTACGTACTCCCAGTAATATTCCTCGATAAATTTCCAATGCTCGGTGGTCCTTGTTCACAGTCTGCGATACGGCCTATCCCGAGCTAATCCCACATACTTCCAAACAAAACCAAAACAACGGGACGTCGAGAGGTCACGTACGCGAAGCGACCCATGGCCTGCTATTACAATTTCGAATAATGTATGCCGTGTAAAAGTCAAACCACCGAGACTTTCTGCGGTCCGTGAGATGTCAAATAACGAATAAATAATGGTCGGTAATTCAATAATAACAAAGAATAATAATAATAATACAATAATTAATGTGAGAATAATAATCTCGACCAATACCTCGTTGGTGGAATAAAATATAACAAATAACCAATAAATGATAAATAAAAGAATAAATAAAATAATAAATAAATAAATAAAACAGAGAAACGCCGATTGATTGGAAGGATACGCGACGCGCTATATAACGTTCTAGTCCCTTTTACATCCAATCTACAACGGGACGACGTACGAATTCGCGCACGACCTTCCAAATCGAAACGAAAGGGAACTCAAATTAACTCACATAAATCCAAAGTCTATATTTCGTTAAAATCTGTGACGCGGTCTATCCCGTTCCAATCCCACACAAACCAACACACTTCGGGATAACGGCCTAACGCGCGCACGTTTTAACTATACGACTACATAACAGTAACAACGAAAATAACGAACGAACTATTTATCATAGCAAGATACGCTTCGAACCGTACTAATCCCTCGATCAAGTACAAACACGGGATGACGGCCGAGCACGCACTGCATGCATTCGCACAAATAAAATAATGTCCAATATAATAAGAGAGATAAATAAAATAAAATAAAATAAGACGAATAAAATATTATAAATCTATAAGTGTCAATTATTCCTGAAAGTCCGCGACACGGCTTATGACATTCAAATCCCTCACATACAATCCGACCACGGGATGATGTACCAACACGCGCGCGTTCTTACAGCAAAATGACTACAGAACAGTAACAAAAAAAAAAAGGACAACGAACGAAGTGACTTCTTCCCGGCTCTAACCGCCAAACGATCACGATATTACACTCTACTCGACGCAGCCTGTCCCGATACGAATAGTACTCTGTGCGTGGTATATCAGAATCGCAGGTACGACTAAGTTTGAATCGAACTTTCCAAAGAATTAAAAAAAAACAATAATAATCAAATAATGGCGAAAGACCGTAGAAGGGAAGAGAGCTCACCGGGACGATGACGATGCGATGTTCCTTACTAATCCTTCTTAACCCAAAACCGTCTCGAAATTCTCTCCTCTGGATACCATCCTCGATTTACTCCTCGTTGTTTCAAAAGATATGCCCCGGTACCCACGATAGGTGGTGATAGATTTCGACGAAATCAACGGTGAAGCGGGACGATATAATACTCGCTGCTACGTCCTGTTCGCTCGACGGTAACCGGGAAAAAGCCCCGAGGTCCTGCCGGCACGCGTGCCCGTAACCTATGATCCCCTCTTAGCGAGCCGAACTCGGTTAATTGGGGGAACCGGTGTCGCACGATGACCGCGTCTAGCGCCTCGGCGGGACGACGCAAATATTAATAGCAGATAATAACCATGTGTAGTCCAGTCCGGCAGGTGAGCCCCGTGAGATAGGCTGGTTATTGCTAGTAGATCAGATGACCGAGAATAGATAATAGCATATTGGCCGTAGATGAACGTCGAGCGGGACGGCTGTAGATCCCGACCCCGAGAAATGGAAAATGTCTGTATCCTCTCTCTCTCTCTCCTACGAAACGGTGACTCGATCCCGAAACCGCCAAGAGGTGTGGGCCGCCCTCTTCCTTCCTCTTCCTCTCCGCTCCTCGGTCGTACGATTTAAGAAAAATAAATACAAAAAAAACAAAAAAAATTATTTAGAGTACGGCGATTACGCCTTACAGCCCTGCGAGATCGTGTTGGCAGCCGTCGTGCGAGAAGGACGTAGCGCTTGAGGATTTTGCCATGTTACAATATATACCAGGCTAGCGTAGGAATATAGAATTATATAGAATTATAAGTAGCAGAGATAATTTGCGGGAACCAGGGAAGATTTTGGGAACAATATAAAATAACAATAGACCCAGCCCTGATATGTACTAAACATATGAATGCACTTCAAGTGCATCACATTGGACTGCAGCGGCAGTCAGGCGAGCGAGCGGAAGGCAGTCACGGGAATCTCAGACGGGAGCTCCACTCCCATCCCAGGGAACCATGACGTAGATAGGCGGCGTATATCGATTAGCAACAGAAAGATCTTACAATTAGAACGGTAATAGCTTCATGAGCGGGCACCGACAACTTACCGACGGATGAGGGAAGTGCGCCTGCTGGGATGTCATCCAATAGACCCGACAGGTCAAACGAATTATCGACCAACACTTCACTCAAAAGCAAATCGTACTACATCGCATATTTTCATTCTTTTCCTCTGCGTACACGATTATATAGGTATGCAAGAGCCCGGGAATATCTATTTGTAAGGCGCCTGGTAGCCAAAAATACCAAGAAGCGTATCAAAGTAATAACAACGTAATTCTATATTTATTTTCTTGTATAACGATAATTACCACTCTGTTTTTCTGAATAAACCTTACTTTTACATATTATTGAAGCCTATATTAATTTCCTCCCGAGCGATAGGGAATTTCAGGATTAAGAAGAAAAGGGCGGGGAAAAATATAAGAAATAACGACTGGGTCAAACATTTCAAAAATCTGTTAGAGGCGGAAGAAGAGGTGCAAGTGACAAGAGAAGAGAGTTCAAGATCATGGAACGTGAGCGAAGAAATGGTACTCTCAAATGATGAATTGCTGGACCAGGAAATCGATATGAGAGAATTGGAGAGGATAATGAAAAAACTGAAGAATAATAAGGCGGCGGGAGAGGACGGCATTGAGGCTGAATTTTTTAAAAATCTGGCCTAATTAGAGAAATAGGAGTTAAGGGAAATACTAAATATGATATGGAATAACGGAGAACGACCTTTTGCAAGGATATTTCCGAAACACAAGGCGGGTGACGAGGAGTTGGCTAGCAACTATAGAGGGATCTCGCTGTTGGACATTGGATATAAAATAATCTCCAGTAAAATGGTAACCAGATTGAACAAATGGCTGGAAAAGGAGGACATGCTGAGAGAAAATCAAGCGGGATTCAGGGCAGGAAGGGGTACGCGAGACCATGTTTTCGTGTTCAATACTCTTATTAACAATAGACTGAAGAAAAAAGGAGAGAAACTTACGTAGCGTTTGTAGACTTTAAAGCAGCATTTGACAAAGTGGATAGAGTTGCTGTTCAAGAAACGGTGGGAAAAAGGAATTAGAGCAGCGGTTCCCAAACTTTATGCTACTACGCCTCCTTAAAAAAAAATTTTTTCCGCCCCTCCCTACCTTTTATTTTTTAATAGATATAATAATATAGACACGTTTTAAATAATAAACCTTTATTAAAAAAATATACTGAACACTACAATAGACAGAATAATAACAAGGTTTTGCTATAACATAAATTTATATGAACACGTATATTTATTTTTATATTAAATTACTAATTAAACTACATCTAACGCATCAAAACTTAATGCGAAGGATGTTGTTGTTTATTGGCGCAAAGTTTATCAAATCTTGGGGGCAATTTCACCAACAGTGAAAGGATGAAATCTTTCTCTGATTGCGGCTATGAATATTGATGGGATAATATGGCATGAAACAATTGCACACTACGGTTAATCCTAATGTTTTCTGCAATTTTTTTCAGAGATTATTCGAAAAACCAGTTGAAAAAAATCTTAACGCGGTACGGTTTGGACAACGCAATTATTCATCAGTCAGTTGCAATAGACTGATTTATTATGTCTTCTAAATTTAGACAATTTATTGGATCCGTCAGCAAATTTCTAGCAGAAAATTTGACCTTTGAAAATACTTCTTAGAGTGGATTCATCATTGGTGAATATGGCGGTAGAAAAATTATGTCATGATTTGTATGTCCAACAAGCTCACGCACTTCCTGAGTATGATGAATACTTGCGTTGTCCAAAATTAACTGTACCGCGTTAAGATTTTCAACATTTCATCCTTTCACTGTTGGTGGAGATACGATAATTATTTGACTGTTTAATTTGATTTGTAAAATGTTTAATTTGATTTGAAAAATGTTTAATTTGATTTGTAAAATGTTGAATTTGATTTGAAAAATGTTAAATTTGATTTGTAAAATGTTAAATTTGATTTGTAAAGTGTTTAATTTGAAGTGTAAAACCTGTATGGTATTTTTATTTAAAAATTTTGGCGCCTCCCCTGGCAATAGTCCGCGCCTCCCAGTTTGGAAACCGCTGAATTAGAGGAAAAATGCATGCGATGGAATGGAAATTTCAAGGAAACAAAATAGAAGTAGTAAAGGAATTTAAATATCTGGGATATTGGTTCACAACAAAGTGCACAGTGGGGGTTGATATAAACAAATTATTTGGAAAAGCGAAGAAAGCAGCCAATGCAGTTCGGGGAGTGATGAAAAGGGCCAGATTAGATAAACTAAGGGACAGGCTACAGCTAATGGATACACTCGTTAAAGCAGGGGCACTGTATGGGATTGAGATCTGGGGATGGAAAAGGAGAGAAGAAATTGAGAAGTTACAAAGCAGAATGGTGAAAATGGCATTGGGGGTGTCGAGAAATACACCGGATTATTTATGGAAAATGGAAACAGGAAAGCGAAGTATCGAAGTTGAAGCAAGAAGAAGAGTAGGGAATGATCTGTTACCAATCCTAAAGATGGAGGACTTCAGATGGCCGAAGATCTGCCTCAAAGAAATTATGGGGATCATAAATAAAACACCGTCGAAGTGGGGGAAGGAGTTAGAAGAAGCAATGAGACAGGTGGGAGAAGGTAGAATCATGGGGCTAATAAGAGAGGGGACGCAGATTAGGTTGATTGAAAGGTCGTTAAGAGAAGGGGTAGAGAAAAAAAGGGACCAGAATATCCAAGGAAATTGGACGAGGATAGACAAGTCTACTTTCTGTAGCTGGTACAAAAATATCAAAATAGGGACAGAGCGAGAAAAATACTGGGACGAAGGAGTAATAAGAGGAAACTTGAAAGAAAAGCGGGCGAGATTAAGATGTGGAAACATCGAAATGGCTGGGAAGAAAGGATATGTGAACTGGATGTGTGTGCTTTGTAAAAAAGAGGACGAAAATGTAGAACATATCTGGAAATGTGAGAAAGCGAGAAAAATAATAAAGAAAGAATGGGTTATGGGAGCAGACAAATAGAGAGAAGGAAGAGCAGGGAATGAACTGCGACAGCATTTGATAGAAACGTTGAGGGGGGAAGTAATTGAAGATCTGTGCGAATACCTAATAGCGTTTGGGAAAATAAAAGGCTCTATAAACAAAAAGAATAAAACTAGTCTAGGAAATAACACTTAAGAAAGCGGTGATAAGGGTTATCTTTGCGAATAAGAGTGTGCAAACGGAAAAGTGCCAAAGGCGCCAAATCGAAATAGTAATGTGAATGAGAGGAAAGTATGAATATGAGAGAAGTATGGCTGGGTGATGACAAAGAGAATATGGAAGATATGGAGGAAAAGGAGAAAGCATATAAAAGAAGTTGTGGATTTGGCATATATTCTAATTTCATATTTTGTATTTTTTATATTGGTATAAAAGTATATGATGTGACAAAGAAAGATGTATAACGGTTGATGTATTAAGGTAAAGGACGCTGTACGATGGAAAATAAATAAATTTAAAAAAATATTTATTGTCTTGAAATATGGAAATATTTTGGCATATTTCACTGTCATTTGCGGCAATCGAATTACCAATAAACATGTATATTTCAACCGAATAGAGTGTGCACGTTGACTTATTTTTTCTAAAATTAAGTGTGCTCTTGGAGGCTTCATTCCTTCAATTTACTCTATATATATTTTTTTTAGACTCTACGCTGAACACCATCCTGCGTCAGCATTAATATTCTATAAAATGTTCAAGCATGGTCGCAGTATTCCGTCCCCTCTGGATTGCGTAATGAATGTGCAATTTCTTTTCAATTGTTTCGTTCAATATATTTTTTCCATATGTATATTTATCACATATTTTCATCTCTGAATGACCCTTTTTTCTGTTGATTAAAATTACGTCTCCTGAAACCTATTCTACTTTATTGCATGACGTCTATGGTTGATTTATTTCGACCACTACTGACCGCTAAAGCCATTTATAAGAAAACGACGGAAGCAAAGTGAGCAAATACTGTTCCTACGGTGACATCCATCGAGGCAGAGACATTGATCGCAACATCACACAAATTGTCGATTGGAAATACTGCGACTTGATTCCCCAAGGTTTCGATGATGTTCGACTCACCATTGGCTACATTTGAGTCTCGTGCTGATTCTAAAGATTCCTCGCTATTTTTAAATATAGTTGGAATATCTGACTCATGTAGACGGGGATGAACGTATGCAACCTTCAACGCAAAATATACAAATGAAACGTGCAATATTGAATTTTATGAGCAATGAATTACGAAAAATGTAGCAATGGTTTTTTATCTCATCATCAAGTGTATGTGATAGTAGCCGATACAACAATATATCCAATGTCAAGACAAATCCTTGGAAGGAATCACTGCTTGCCACTTTTTGAGCCGTTCGCTATTCGTCGGAACTTTAAAAACCGAACGTTTGACTTTCAGGCTTTTGTAGCCTGTTTTGCATTTAGACACAACACATCCTTTTGTCATAGCTCCTAACGCTCTCATCACAGAATTGAGAAGAAATTAATGAAAAAGAGAATAAGTCGAAGTCGAATTTTTCGAATGTTTGAATGTGGAACACATAGGCTATGTTTGCACGCGGTCAGCGTGGTTTCCCCAATTTTCCCTGCTTTCAAACCAACTTCCTTCGATAGTAGCGACACTAAAACCGCTTTAATCCTGGAGTCATCTCCACCATTGAAATTCTATCAAGCTGCGAGAACTGTATATAAGACCATGGACTCGACGGACTCGACGGACTTAAACGAGTGCGCACACACATGTACTATATCGGCCACCGCCCCGCTGTATCCGCACCATCTACGGAGTCAATGTGCACGAAATTGTACTCGTTACACTTACCGCTACGTCCGAGAGCTGACACACCTAGGACCAGACCCATTGAAGATCTCCCTAGTAATTTTTGCTACCATCTATTCTCTACCGTATTTGCATTACTTTGGCTTCAACATAGCGGATTTAAAAATGGCGGAGACAAATGGAGAAAAGTAGTTTGTCTTAACCACGATCTGTATAGAAGACCATGGTTACTTTTCCTCGACCGACTCTAATACTACATTGCGTTTATCATAAACTTTCGGTGCTTGGTTTCAATATTAAAACCATGCTACCCGTCGGTGATAGAAACTTTAATTAATTCTTCTCTACACGCTTGAGGAGAACGGTAAACTGCGTGTTATTATTTTACAGCTCATCATTCTCGTCTTTTATCCGAATGATCGATTGTGGCGAAGGAATTTGTGATGGAAAAATTCTGCCATCTGTCGCGCACGTGTGGCGATCTAAGAGAGGCAGACGACGCGTGTGTCGCATCGCCTTGACAGCGATCGGTATTCACGTTATTACGAAGCGTTGCCACTTTCACCACCAGTCTGGCATCGTACATCGATGAAAAGATACTGTTTAACGGTTTGCGAAAGCAATATGTTTTAGCAAAATCGTAATTCACCTTTGACGTAATAACCGTGACTTTTTAGCGCTTGGGAGTCATGATTTCCATTTGGTGTTATATATACGTATATCATCATAACAAAAAAAATGTAATGCTTTTGCTGTTGTTAGTCAATGCATACGTTTCATACCGCGGAATTGTTTTGGGAACGCGATTTTACGCTTTCCATATCACTTGATTGAATAGATTTTAATACCGTACGACGAAAATATTTCCCATTTGGTGAAATGGAAGTGTACTCGCGTTTAACATTCGGCAATTTTACTCTACCTCGTAACTATTTAATCGTCTTGAAGGCTTTGAGGAAAATTAATTACGTACAAATATAGCGTTATAAGTTGTGTGTCGACAACATTTATTTATAAATGTTAGTAGATGCTCCCTGACTCAACCCTACAAGTTTTATAAATTCTCAAGCACCACTTAATGAGCGAGAAATAGCCACCTGCCGTCTAGCGGCGTCTCGCCAAACTGTAAATTAATATTTATTGTCTTATATGTTCAATGCCTCCATTAGAATTGAATATATATTTTTATATTTAAAGTGGCGATCTCGTGCTTCATTTATTCAAAGATAGTAATGGAAATTTTAAAAACGTTGAACCGCCGCTACTTTTTACATAAAGAAGTATAACTATTTCAAATTCAATTAGGACATTGACTTTACAAAATTGTATAATAATGTTTGAAACAAGTAAACGAGGTTATGATTTTTCAATGACAACATAATAATTTTCATTCGAGTATTTCTAGATGAAATCAAGACGAAGGCTCAAGAGTGCGCTAACTCACATATGAACGATGTAGAAAGATGTTTCGAGGTTGCGAAGTGCATTGAAGACGTGAAACTGTTATCAATTTTCATTATTTTTTTACTATCTGATTCTGGACGTAACTTGAATTGATTTTTACTGAATATTATTTTATTTTAGGGGATTGTGCGGTGCACAAGACTCACGATGGAAGTGGTCGATGAAATAAAGGAAACAAAATAACGTTTTCTTCCAACAGGTCGAAGATGAAACAAAATCGCATACCCTTGAAGTCGTTGAAGTTTTGGCCAAGAGTAACGCGAAGCTTAAGGTCATATTGTTAACTTTTTAATTGCCTCCCGCTTACTGGGTAAATGAGATAAGTCTTGAAGCTTATGACAATCCGGCTGTTGCCATGAAGAAAACCGAAAATTGTATCGAACAAAAGATCGACGAGGCTCGTATTTCCAAAATTTCCAAAAGCAAGTGACGAGGTTCAAACTGTGTTTTACATAATATAAGCCGATGCGTTAAATTATTCGTATTAATCATTCGAAATTATACTTGCGCAGTTCCGCGTGTCCTTTGAATAATACTACGGAATTTCACACTCTCACATGTGAAATTACCTATTCCCCGTGGTGCGTATTCAACGCAACGCTACTTTACAACATCCAATGACAATTCCAATTGCGGTTTGGTCTAGTACCACATAACACTCCCTCTAACGGAACGCTCTCTAGTATAACATTTCCCCTCGATTCTTTCTGTAAAAAAAGCGCAAACGTGGTGGTTGTTAGCCCCACTCGCTTCTATTTACAAGTCACGCGCTCATTTGTTTAAGTTCGAACTCTGTCTAACCTAACCGTTTTCTCTGCTTCAAACAGCGGCAGTGGGGAACTCTCTCTAGTAGCACGGAAATCCGGTCCTGACTGCGTTCAGTTAGAGAGTAGGAGGGAGGGAGGGAGGGAGTGTACTGTACATGTGATTAGCAATCTGCGATTGATTGTGCTAAATACGCTTTACGCAATCTATACAGAAATACGCGCCATGGGGATTCGGGGCTAAATAATAACGTAATCTACTAGTGATTTTTCGCCATATAACCAACATCTGCTAGTTACGCGTACGCCGGCGTACGCAAGTTACGCGGCATGTGGAAGCACCCTGAGGAAAGGCGAAAGTCCATATTTACACAGATGTGTTGCTTTTGTTTTACTCCGTCTTAAGCGCTATACTAGTTCTATCTTTTTCACACTCATGGGTGGAGCATGGAAGTTTCCCCTCCGCTGAATTGTATTAGTTACTATCTTTGTCGAATATAATAAGTTGTGTAAAACGTGAAATATAATCGAAATAGCAATCGTATCGCGAAAAAATCGCATGCCAATGCCATCAATGAAGGTCTATCGTTAATAAACTTATATCTGTGTTCCTGATGAAATACTTTTTTGACTATTGATTATCTTGTATTCAAAAAACTATCCTTATCTATAATTTCCTATTTAAAATTGAGTCAATCAATTAGACTGATTGTTTATCACGTGCTAGTCGGAACTATGGAATTAATAATTATTTGTCGAAATATGTCAGAAGAGAGTTTATTCGTTCTCGCAAAACGAATTGGCGCCCATCATTTAGAAAATATTGGGTCTGGGAAAAAGTTTGTGGCGTTTTTCCCAATAGATGGCATCAATTGCAAATAAGTCAGGAAACACAGACCGCAGCGACACCACTAAACGCTCGTTGGAAAGGTGACACTTCGAGCGTTACTTTGAGTGTATGAACATCGAAATTGGTGCAGTGGTTGGAAAGTTGTTTGCGTTTGAAAATGGAGAAAAGTAATGAAAAATTGCGCTATATTTTGCAATATTATCACGACAAAGGGAAGAACGCTGCGCAGGCTTGTGAAAAAATTTGTGCTGTGTACGGTGAAGTTACTTTATCAAAATCTGCTGCGCGGAAATGGTTCGCTCGCTTTCGTTCTGGTAATTTTTATGTGAAATATGAGTCACGCTCTGGTCGTCTAATCACTGAAAAAGCTGATAAAATTCTTGAAAAAGTCCAGCAAGATAAGCATATCAGCAGTGTCGATATTGGTATGGAGCTAGGCATTGACCACAAAACTGTTTTGAACCATTTACACAAAGCTGGCTACAAACAGAAGCTCGATGTATGGGTTCCTCGTGAGTTGAGCGCGAAAAACATGATAGACCGAATTAACATCTGCGATGCGCTGCTGAAACACAATGAAATCGAGCCATTTCTGAAACGTGTCATAACCGGTGATGAAAAATGGATCACGTACGACAATCGAAAGCGTCAAAGATCGTGCACAAGGGATAGTGAGCCGTCACAAGCGTTCGCGAAGCCAGGATTGACGGCGAAAAAGGTGACGCTGTGTGTGTGGGTGGGACTGGAAGGGAATCGTCCACGATGAGCTACTTCCAGTTGATCAGACGATTGATTCTCAACTCTACTGTGGACAACTAGAGAGATTACGCCAAGCAATTGAAAGAAAACGGCCCGAATTGATTAATAGGAAAGGTGTTGTCTTCCATGTTGTCTTTCAAAAGCAGCCTGTGAAAACCACTTGATTCAGTTTTACAGGAGTTCTTCACCGATGGCATCATGGCTCTACCCGAAAAATGGCGAAACATTGTCGATAATAATGGAGCATAGTAAATGGTAGTAAACATTTGGTAGTAAACTCATTTTCACACTATAAGAAAACTCATTATAGGGACCTCTTTGGACGACCTGGACGTTCGTCGTCAACAATGCTCGTACGACCGCGTTTAAATTCAGCTGTCCAATATTTAATGGTTGATAACGAAGGTGCAAGGCCCATATAAACTTCGTCTAGCTCCACTTTGATTTCATTGTTCGTTTTCTTTTTCAAAAACAAAAATCGAATCACTGCACGATACTCAATTTTTTCCATTTTTGTAAAAACACAAAAGTTGTTTGTCTTTCGATGCTGTCAAACGCAAACTAAACATCGCAGCGAGCTGAAACTTTGACAACAGTCATGTGAAGGATGGCACTACTAAACGTCGCTATTGATTTCTTTCCTCGACCAACAGATGACGCAAGGCCGACTATTTATTGATCGACCCTCGTATTTATCGGGAAGATATGAACTGAAGGGCATTTTGAAACTAAAGAAATAAGCGATTGTGAACTATTTTTCAAATATGTAGTTAAAAAATCCCAAAATTTACATTGTTATAAACAATAAAAAATTTAAATAATTTTCATTTCCAATTACAACTTTTTTTCTGATTCCATTGAATTTTTCATTAAATTCCAGAAGATTTACCATTTTTTTCAGTATGAACATTTAATGGATTCTACTTTCACTCCCGATGGGAGTATACGTATCACTGGCATGGCGCGAATATGTCAGTTTCTATGCGTGCGATGTTCTCCGAATCGGCTAATAATGTATTAACAGAACTAGGTACACTTACGATTGTGTGCATCGCAACCTCCATTTTTGTCCTAAATTGTGTATATTAGGTGAGATTTTAATAAGATTAAAGCGTTTTAAAAAAATGTATGATTCGCATGGTTGTATATATCGAGATGCCACAAGATGGCCGTCATTCCTCCTATAATCGTTCATCTGTACCTAACTTCAGATCGGTCACGTTGGAATCAGAGAAAGAACACGTGGGCCATTTAGTCAATATTTGTATATATATTTTATTCAACAGCATGTCAATTTTATTGAGTTTGTTGCACATCAGAGTTGCTGTTGACAACTAGAAAATGCAATGCAATTTTCTCATTGCGTTTGTTGATTCAATTCTAAATACAAGATCGCCAATGTGATGGAGCGGTTAAATAAAATAGAGTTATTAAAAATTATTTAGCAGTTTAAGTTTGATAATATATATTAACTATAAAAATATATAGCAATTATAAAAATGCTGAACAAAATCATTGAACTAGCTTTAAATAGCATGAAATAGAACAAATTAAAATTTTTAAAAACTCCTGCTAAAAACTATCAGGGGTACAAATTGAAAATGCGGGTTTGATAACAGATGGCGTTACTAACGCTATACGCATCAGGCAGTACTGTGACTATGTTCATGTCAAAGCTACGTCTTATAGCTTTAATTTTCAGTATGTGTCAATTTGTCGCAGTGTCAAATTCATAGTTTTTTTGAGCTCTCAATATGTCGAGTTTCGTGCCAACAAAACAGCATTTGCGGGAAGTTTTAATTTACTTCTTTAATTTGAAGAAAAGTGCTGCTGAAGCACATCGATTGGTCTCCGAGGCTTATCCGAGTCATGTTCCATCGGTTTCAACGTGCGAGAGATGGTTTGTGCGGTTTAGAAGTGGTGATTTTGACGTTGAGGACAAAGAGCGGCCGGGCCAAGTGGAAAAGTTTGAGAATGCTGAATTGGAGGCAATACTCAATGAAGACTCGTGTCAAACTCAACAAGAGCTCGCAGATTCATTGGGAGTGACACAACAAGCCATTTCCCATCGTATAAAAGCCCTCGGAATGATCCAAAAGCAAGGACATTGGGTGCCGTATGAGCTGAAGCCGAGAGACGTCGAGCGCCGTTTTTTTGCATGCGAACTGCTGCTCGAACGGCAAAAACGGAAGGGTTTTTTGCATCGCATTGTCACTGGTGATGAAAAGTGGATCCATTACGATAACCCGAAGCGCAAAAAATCATATGGTTACCCCGGCCATGCATCATCATCGACGGCCAAACCAAATATTCACGGCGCCAAGCTCATGCTCTGTATTTGGTGGGACCAGCTGGGTGTGGTGTATTATGAGCTATTGAAATCGAACGAAACCATCACAGGAGCACTATACCGAACTCAATTGATGCGTTTGAGCCGCGCACTCAAAGAAAAACGGCCACAATACGAGCAAAGACACGACAAAGTAATTTTGCAACATGACAACGCTCGGCCACATGTTGCAGCGCCGGTCAAAACATACCTACAAACGCTGAAATGGGAAGTCTTACCCCACCCGCCGTATAGCCCAGATATTGCTCCTTCCGATTACCACCTTTTCCGATCGATGACACATGGCCTAGCTGACCAGCGCTTCCATTCTTACGAAGAAGCCCAAAAATGGGTCGATGACTGGATAGCAGCCAAGCCGGCCGAATTTTTTCGCGACGGTATCCGTAAATTGCCAGAAAGATGGGAAAAAGTTGTGGCTAGCGATGGACAATACTTTGAATAATTCATTTGTTACCATTTTTTCAGAATAAACGTTCAAAAATAGAAAAAAATCCCGCATTTTCAATTTGTACTCCTGATATAATTTACCACTTTAGGTTTAAAAATTTTTCTTATGAACATAAATCTAAAAAGGATAAATAACTTCCGATGTTATTTTAATTATGTCCGATGTCATGTTAGTTAACTTCATATTTAAATTACAATAATTCATTTATCGCTATCACTACAATCGGGAGACGTCTTCTTCTGCGTTAGAAAACGTCCATTCCGTATATAATTGTTCTTTTAAATTAGATTCCAGACGCCAGCATGTTTCTTGATATGTAAAAGATAGTTGCAATGTTTAGGAAACGTCTCTTGATTGTTGTGACAGCTGTAAATGAATTATTGTAATTTAAATATGAAGTTAACTAAAATGACATCTGAAGTTATTTCATCTTTTTTCAATTTATTTTCATACGAAACCTTTTTTAAACTAAAGTCCTGTTTATTACAGTTTTTTGCAGTCGGGATTTTTTTACATTTTGTATTTATCTATTTATTTTTTATATCTTTTTAAAAAGCGCTTCGTATGTATGGCGTTCACTGACGGTCGACTGTGCAGCGTAGCACATTGAAAAAATGAATTTTGATAAATAATGAAGACTTTAAAACATTTTTTACACATTTTTTAATATGCACATTTTGTTAATATGCTAATTATAGCGACATAAATTTTTTTTATTAGAGCTTGGTGTCAGACGTTACATCATATCTTATTATGCGCCAATACTAAGTCAGAAAAACGTATGGATGATGCGATCGTACACGTATCGTACGTGTATAAGATATTATCAATTTTTATTAAAAATAGGTTTCGTGTCGATTTACAAAAATGGGAACAAAGTCCAGAAGCAGAAACGATTAGTGCTATGCAACTTAAAGGAAGCATACAGTAAATTTAACCAACAATTGCCGGTCAAAAATCATTGCAGCTTCAGTATGTTTGATTAATTAAGGTCAAGAGATCGTGTCTTAACTGAAGCCAATGGTACACATAGTTTGTGCTTTGTACTCTTCGTCAAAATGTGAAATTGATGCTTGATCGAGAGAATCGTCTATTTTTTTATTCATGTTATGAAATTTGTAGAAAGAAAGAAAAAATTTGATGCAAGTGAGAGTAATACAGAGAAATTATTTGACTAACTCAAAGAAAATCGGTTAAATTATGCGAAACTATAAGAAAATCTGAGAATGACAATAAATTGTATAAAATCTGATACAAGTATAAAATCTGAGAAAATTTGAAGAAATTTTGAGAAAAAAATCTGAGAATGACAATAAATTTATTTAAAATAACATATCTCTAACTTCAAATAAGAAAATAGCTGCGACCGGCAAATGCTTGAATACTTTCGTTTTGTGTTTCAAAAGTGACAGCGACATCTGTCGGCAATGAAAATCATAATTTCTGGATTACCCTCTGTCAATTAGCTCGGCTGCAGGCAACACAAACATTCGAACATGTAAAGCCCCCCATACACGTGCGAACAATTTGCGCAAATTCGGTGTTTGTGCAAACAATTTGACCGTCTATGGGGCTGTTTGAATGGTTACGCAAACTGTTTGAGTAAAATCGATCAGGATAGAAATAATTTGTACAAATATTCCTTGTTTGAGTACTTGTTTGACGTGTATGGTACGGTTTGTGCAAACTTTGGGTTAGTCAACTCCTGCTCCTAGACACTGTCAGGCAGTTTCCTTTCTATTCCGTGGTTGAAAACGTAGTTTCGGTAATTTTTTTTTTAGTTTGTTGCTATTTACCTCTCCAATATGGCGAATAAGACAACAGATGATGAACAGCGGGAACTTTAGAGAGTTTATTGCAGTGTATCGTGATTTACCTGACGTGTGAAAGGTGAAAAGTGACGGTTATAAAGATAGAAATAAGAAGGACGCGGCGTATAAAATACTCGTCGATAAAATTAAGGAAATTGAACCCAGTGCAGATAGGGCAAGTGTACGCGCCAAAATCAATTCATTCTGCACTGCCTACAGAAAAGAAATGAAGAAGTGAAGGAGAGCATAAAATCAGGTGGAGGAACAACCGACGTGTACGTGCCAAGTTTGTGGTACTTCGACGAGCTTGACTTCTTGAGAGATCAGGAAACTCAAATTCAAGGAACTTCGACAATGGACGAAACTGAATGTATTGAAGGAAATAACGAAACGAAGGTACGTACAATTTTTTTTCATATTTTCTATTGTTTTTTCATACATTCAAATACAAATTCATTATTATACAAAATCATAATATTTCATACAAACAATTATTTGAATATCTTGTCCTGCCAAGAGACAGCACCTTGCTCGCTATTGAAGTAATGTGAGAAGTTAAGACGTACTTGTTTGGAAGACACTGGGGTATTTCTGCCTGGTAGCTGTTGCAATGGAAGTAATTGTCCATCCGAATGCCAATCAGCATTTATGATCTCCCTTGTAGTTGTGTTCTCAATTTCAAAACCACCTTGGTTATACAAGTCATCTTTGTTCATTCTTAGAAAATTATGTAAATGAGTACATGCAAGAACTATCAAGCTTGCTTTTTCCAGGCTCAAATTGATTTCTCTCAAAAATATTCTGAATCGAGATGCTAGTATTCCGAAGGCATTCTCCACAATGCGACGAGCGCGAGATAGCCTGTAATTAAATATTGCTTGTTCTCTGGTCAGGTTTTTTCGACTGAATGGTTTCATTAGGTTGTCCATAAGAGGAAATGCATCATCTCCCACCAAAACGTATGGCTGTTTCATTTCACTGTCAGGTAAATTATCAGGTTGAGGAATATGAAGTTTGTTATTCACGAGTCGCCTATAAAATTCTCTATTGGAGAACACACCCCCATCGGAAACTCTTCCATTGGTTCCTACATCGACCATTATAAATTCGTAATTGGCATTAACCACAGCCATCAACACAACACTGAACGAATTCTTGTAGTTGAAATAGTAGGAGCCACTTCCTGGTGGTTTGCGGATGCTGATATGCTTCCCGTCGATGGCTCCGATGCAGTGGGGAAAATTCCACCTTCTCTCAAACTGTCCGGCAATAACCTTCCATTCATTCTCACTTGCTGGAATCTGCAACAATTCAATTTTTATTACTATTTAATTTAATAATTTAATTTCATTACAATTACTTCAATAATTTCAATTGATAAGTACTTTCACGACTACATAGATATTTCCATTTATTTTGTTTTAGGTCGCAGAAGACAGTTCTGAAACATCCCAACCCGAGCATACACCTACACGTAAAAGATCGAGGAAAAATGAGGACAGTGACGAAAGTAAAAGGACTAAACTATTGTCTATGGCCTGTAAACGTCTTGAAAAACCCTCCTCAGAGGCTCAGATCATAGCAAAAGGGTGGGGTGTAGAGTATGAAAAAATGTCTGCAAGTCAGCAACTTTACGCTAAAAAATTCATTGATGACATTCTTTTCGAAGGACGACTGGGCAACCTTCATAGACATTCAATCACCATAAATAATCCACCTCAGTCATTTGCCACCCCCAGTCATCTTCAATACATTCATCCACCTGGCTACATTCCATTCTCACATGCCCGTTCAGCCCCATCAACTCCATTCAACTCGTACCCCCCGATTCCATCACCATCACCTTCAAACGTTTCCACTCATTCTGACTCATCGTAATACCTCAACATGCGTGCCTCAAGACAAGAAGTGGATCAGATACATGAATCAACACAGCAACCAGTTCAATATTCATCAATTCATGACCTTATTCATGATGAACAGTTTAATTGACCAAACATTATCAGGGTTTCTTTCAAACAATATTGTTGTTTCTGACAAATAAATGCGGCTTATTTTAAGTACTAACTATTTTATTTACTCACCTTTATTAATCCTTTCAAAACGTGGATGAGAGCGTCACAAGTTTCCACTATTATTTTTCCAAGTGTTTGAGCTGCGATGGCAGTTTGAAATTTCAGATCTTCAAAGGAGGCACCACTTATTAGGTATCTCAAAGTGGCCAACAATCTCAGTTCTGGAGATATTGCGTCTCTCATCACCGTGTTGTTTTTCACTATGAGGGGTGTCACCATTTCGAGTAGCTCGCTGAACGAAGCTGCGTCCATTCGAAGGTAGTTTTTGTAGTCTGCAGTTGACGTTATTTTGAGCTCAGTGACCAGGCGGTCATGACTGAATTCGTTCCTCTTCTGGAGCCAACTCTTGACCCACACTCTCCGCTTTCTTTTTCTTTTAACTATTCGTTTCTCAGCCACTAGGGCCAGAATAATGGCGGCACAGCAATCGTCCGTATCTGACATGTCCGTGTCTGACATGTTCAACGAACAACACCACAAATCGAAATGATGTTTGCGCAATAGGTTGCTACGTGTATGTGCTAGCGTATGTACAAACAGGCGTTTGTACAAACACCAAATTTGCGCAAATTGTTCGCACGTGTATGGGGGGCTTAAGACTAGTCAGTCGATTTGTACCTTTTCACCCTTTTTTTTCAAACGGTTATTGGCCATTTGTACGTGTTTTTAATTTTATTATTTACTGTTTGAAAAATCAAAAACCAAAAAATAATTTAATTAAGTCAACATACGCGTACATTCGTAAAAAAAAAATTAAATTGGTAAATTTACAATGACTAGTCGATTTCACATATTTTCATTGGAGATTTCCCTAATAATCTTGAATTACCTACTTCAAAAATGATTACAGTTTTTGTTACCATGTATGTTTCCTGTAATTAAAAATAATATTACACTATGTCTATGCTTTTTAAAAATCTTTACACCCTTCGATAAGTATGTTTCTACTAATTTATGATTTGTGTAATAAGATTAGTAAATAAAATTAAATGGCTGCGTAGTTTCTTAAGTATTTACAAAATGCTCACTCAGTCATATGCTACCCAGTACAAAAATTGTGCCATGACAGCTTACACCGTGCTAGCAGAATGCTGTTACATACATTTGTGCCAGGACAACATTGCGACGGCACACAATACTGTGTCCGTATGATATCAGCAAGTGGTGAGGCCACTGATCTCTATATTACAGAGATCAATGCATGAGGCTGTACAACGTGCTGCAACCATGTCGCCACCGTGCAGTCCCTGTGCAATCACATTTTTTTTCTTAGATTATTACGTTTCGGATTATGCATACAGTACAGAAATGTATACCAATCACCTAACATAATTGAATATATAATAAATTCACAATTTAAACATTGTTATCCGCTCCCTCCAACGTAGTTATAGGAATTTCAGCAGCAAAATCACTTGACCCAATGTTCCCAGACAGAAATGAGAGGGCACGGGGACTACACGATTGTCGTCACGACATTCCAACAGCACGTTGTCGGTTGTTGGGCCTCACAACTTACCGGAACCATACGGGCACGGTATTGATAGTGCTCTTAAAAAATTGTGGTGTCACAATTTCGTACTGGACGTACATGACGGCATGCTGCTGTCAATTGTCACAGCACGATTTTCTCAATAATTCCTTGACCTTATTCATATTCCGAGTGTGCACCTTTCTGAAACTCATAAATTTGCGATAATCGTTAAAAATTTGTTGTGATTAATTATATGATTGTTAATAAATAAAGTATATTGAACACGTTGTCGTACGTGGTAACCGTCATATACCTGGATGATATATATACCGCTCTTTTCAGCCTACGTGACCGAGCCACTCACCGCATCGCCATCGACCGTAATCATCACGAATAATGTCTACTGTGGCTGCAACAAGTGTGAGCGGAATCGATCATGGAGCCTAGAGTTTATATAGGAGACATCACTATACGTAAGACTGTGGCCTAGGTTCTAAGCACTAGATCAGGGGTCTCCAAACTTTCCAGCCTTAGGGCCATACTGATTACTCCAGTAAGTTCCGAGGGCCAAAACCATATTATCATTGTTGCCGGTGGTAAAAAGTGAAATAGTCCAAAATCTGTCCGCGGGCCGAATGTGGCCCTCGGGCCGTAGTTTGGAGACCCCTGCACTAGATTATCAAAAAATACCGCTCGCTTCTTCTCATCCAATAGAATTGTAGTCGATTCGCGTAGTACATCACAACACGTTACTGGGCTTCCGTTTCGAGGTCGCCACTAGAACTTCCTGCTGTGTTTCTCTGTCAGAGTCTTTTCAGCAAGATGGCTCCAAAACCAAAGCCTGCAGAGAAAACAGGTAAACCCTTTACAACCGATCACAATAAATTGACATAGATATTTGTATGATAAAGTGTATTAAGTCAATGAATATTTTGATATCTTCATTAAGACTGGTGGAAAATTGACAAAAATACGAATTGTAAATTTGTGAAGGGCCGATTAAGCGGGGTTAAAAAAAACCACGTAGGACCATGTGCTCGCTACATTCTCAGTCAATAGCCTTGTGAATATCATTGAATTTAACAATTGTTGAAAAACATTGAACATATAGTTTAGTTTATTGTTTTGTCTTTTTTTTTTATTACAAGCACAGTTAGGTTTTCTTTTTGCTAATGAGAAAAATGAATGAGGAAACAAATGCTTGATGGCTGATATATTTTTTTTGGATAGATCCTTATTCTATTACATTGTTGTGATATTGAAATAAATTTTGTCTCATGATTAAGGTGGTAAGGCTGCTGAGAAGAAGACGGAAAAGAAGGAGAAGAAACCAGCGACTGTTCCGCCTGCGGCTGCTGCTGCTGCCGCCGCATCTACATCTTCTGCTTCAGCTTCGACCTCTAAGGCGACAAAACCTGCAGCAAAGCCAGCTGCAAAGAAAGCTGCAGCAGCAAAGCCAGCAGCTGCCAAGGCTGCGGCTAAACCTGTAGTCAAACCTGTGGCAAAGGCTGCGGCTAAGCCTGCTGTAGCAAAGCCCAAGAAGAATGCACCTGCCGCTAAGAAGACACCCAAGGGTGGCAAGGCTCCTGCTCCTTCGGTTCAAAAGGCTCTCAAGGCACAGAAAAAGGTTATTTCAAACTATTCAGTTTTAATAAATACTTATTACTCCAGAGATATGCAAGTAGCATTTATACAAGCAAGTAGTTATACAAAAAATGAATAGAATATTTTTATTATTTCAATAGCTCAAACAATTCACGAATATTTCTATGAACTAGTTGAATTTTTCAGGAATTATTTAAAATTTCAAACATTTGTATATTTGAAATTTAATTTATCTCTATAGTTATATAATATATATTGTGACCTATTTGGATAATTTAAAAGAATTCTTATAATTCATGTTTAACCGAATAATTCACAAATTTTGTAATCACGAATATTAAAATAATTTGTATTTTGAGTTAGCCACGATTCGTTCAAAATTTCGAAAATTCGTTTACCTCTATTTTATTCTATTACTCTATAGAAATATAATCGCATATGATGATTCATGTGTGGGAATCTCTTTGAATTCCTGTGATAAGAAAAAATTTAACACGTATCTGAATGATTTTATTCCAAATGTGCTTTCAATTCAACTTAATATAGTCGCATAACTAAATATTTTGTATTTATATCAAATCACTAGATCCTGAAGGGCGTCCATGGATCAAGAGTGAGGAAAATCCGAACTTCGGTTCACTTCCATCGTCCTAAGACGTTCAGACCACCGAGGAATCCAAAGTACCCGAGGAAATCGGTGCCAAACAGGAATCGGTAAGTTAATTCATTGAATTCCAAAAAATATGTATAACTCTGATTCTCTAGAAATCTTAATGTTGTGATGATCAATTTGTGGGAATCTCGTTGAAATTAACGTGAAAAAAAAAAGCAATCATAATTCTGACGCTGTGTATTATGTTATTCGCTCATTTCACAAACTTCAAAGTCGATTAAACGCATGATTTCGTGTTCCAGTATGGATGCTGTAAACATCATAAAATTCCCGCTGACAACCGAAGCCGCTATGAAGAAGATTGAAGACAACAACACCCTGGTGTTCATCGTTCACACGAGAGCAAATAAATATCACATTAAAGCATCCGTGAAAAAACTGTACGACATCGACGTAGCAAAGGTCAACACTCTGATCAGGCCCGACGGCAAGAAGAAGGCGTACGTACGTCTTGCCAGGGACTACGACGCACTCGACGTTGCCAATAAAATCGGCATTATATAAAAGTGTACTATTGTCATCGCCTTGTACAAAAAAAAAACAAAAAAAAGAAATTCCGTATCGATAAAATATTAAATCTATACAGAAAATTCTTTGTTTTTTTCTTTCATTCATTCATTCATCTATCCATCCATCCTGTTCAGGGGAGGCAAAATGTGTACCACGTGGTCCAAGTTCGTCTACTTTAAGGGGAGACGAAACATCTACTTGACAGATATGCTGCTTTTCGTTCGCACTCGTGGATGTGGCACGAAACCTATAACCAGCCATGAGTACAAAAGAGGTAGAACTAGTATGGCGGACACAGCCGAGCGAAAGAAGCAGCACATTTGTGTAAGTATGGAGTTTTCGCCAACCTTTAAAGGAGAGTAGCTGTTTAAAACTAGTGATAAAAAAAAGGCGCGCGGATTATCGCGAGTTTTCGAGCATACATTGTACATCCCAAATTGTTTTTTTATAACTGAACAAATCATTTCGATCTTGTTAAAACGTTTTCCCAAATATGCGAAGAACTACATGCATTAATTTTCATTGAATTATAAATATTTTGAGAATTGTATTAGATATCGTATAATTTTTTTCTATGTCGGTCATGTAAGACTAAAACATCGATAACCGATTACACGACAACAATTCAGACAATTCACTTGAAAATTTGTTGTAGAAGCGTGATTCCCATAGACCAATATCCTCCACAAATGAAAAATAATCCTTAACATTTTGAGATGAATAGCCATCCTCCTTGCTACAAATTTTTTGCATTATCTCACTTGTGCAAATAGACGACTCCATTGAGCTGTACTCCATACCAACGCATTTCTATCTGAGTGTGTGTCAGAAGTTTTGGATTGTTATCTCTAAATTATCGGTAGTTGAAACAGTAACATGTTAAACATTTTTTTGCATTATCTCACTTGTGCAAGTAGACGACTCCATTGAGCTGTACTCCATACCAACGCATTTCTATCTGAGTGTGTGTCAGAAGTTTTGGATTGTTATCTCTAAATTATCGGTAGTTGAAACAGTAACATGTTAAAAAATTCTCTAAAATCTTAGGTATTATGAAACTATACCGAATATCGCTGAAATTGCACGTGGTTTGTGTATAAAGTCTCACTAGCGCAAATAATACAAAAATTAGTGCAAAAACTTAAATTATTCGTAGAATACAAAATTCCATAAAATTTTTACCTCTTTCAATTTCAATAAAATTCAATATCAAAAAATCTAGAAAGTAGTTGCAATTATCAAGAACTACTTATCTCAATAAATACGAAATTTTACGAAAGCTGTTGGAACATTGACGTCTTTTTTTTTTAAATTCGAAACTTCATAAAATCTGAATGTTTGCATACATTTTGTTGAAAGTCACAACAATCAAAGAGGATTCATTATTTCCCTCTTGTTTCAAATTTCAGTCTCATTGTTCTAACGAATTTCGGATTTAAATAGACAAATTCAATTTTCAAACACACACACGGACATTTTGAATAATTTTGAGTACGGTGTAAAATTTTGGAAAAAAATTATTTTCACGTAACAAAGCTTGATAAGAAAGCAAAACGTGCTTAATTTTTTTTTACAGTAAAAAATGTCTAATATCGAATGTTTGTAACGGATGTTTCGTTAATTAAAAAAAATATATCCAGATTCTAGGATGTATCATCAAAACGATTCCCAAAATCTAAAAAACTCTAGTTGCCCCATTTTTTGTTAAATAATAGTTTTTACTAAGGTGTTTTGAATCGACTGATCCACCATTAGTCGAGTGAGGTAGAGTTATTGGCGATATCGCATATGAGCAAGAGAAACCATCAGAAATTCGTAGCATATCACATTAAGGTGATGTGACCTTACCCTATCGTATAAAAAAATTAATCTGAATGTCTCGATCACGATTGATTTGTTCGATAAAAAACCAAGAACAATTCTTCAGGACGACGTTCTAATTTTTTATCCGACAGATCAACCGTTGCCAACTAATTCGTGATTGTAAGATTAGTTAAACCGTTACAATCAATAATGCGGGATTGTTTATGTTTTTTTACCGTTTAAAACAACACGTTTTTAAAGTGAATTCGTTAACCTCTGCCCCGCTAATAATGAAACAAAAAATTCTTCGTTTTTCATCTATGAATCTTGTCAAGTTCTATACATCTGTGAAATATCCTTACCCAACTCTGTGAATACGGGGAAAAGTATTTGCGGTAAATTCGAGATCGATATGTACTGTGAAAGCGAAATAAATAATAAAAGATATCCTTGTTAGATGCAGGCCAGTTAAGCTTGATCTGGACTAGCATAGAAAAGTATTAAAATTCGTCTATAATTTATTATTAATAAGTTGAATTCACGAAGAGAGATCTAGTGCAACTGAAATAGAGAGAGATAGAGAGAACCGCGAACACTGTGTACCGGATTCCGCGAGATGGCGAATCAACACGCGTCAACCGCGACCTCTAAAATGGCTGAATGGTTATGGTCGCGCGTCCCTAACCTACCGCCGAATCGAAGGGCATACTACTTGAATTCGAAAATATCACCGGTTTATTGTTCCCGTGAAAATCGCGGTTAACGGCGGAAAAGACGTGTTGCCGGAGCAACGACACGCGCCATCGTCCACAATGGATGATGTTCTGGACGTTCGAAATCCCGATAACGTGTGTAGATTGTGCCTTTCCGCGGATGAACCAATATCATCAGTGTTCGCCGAGCAAACGTCCGCGGTCTCGTTAGCCACGAAAATTCGAGCTTCCTTGTCAATTGAGGTTGGTTGGTACATTGTTAAGCTCTCAAGCCCCGGCGAATATATCGAGTGATATCGTCGATCCGTTATTCTTACTTCCCTCTTCCCTCTGCCCCTCTCTACCATCCCAAGGATTGTCGTTGATAAAAAAATTAACGCCGAATGTACATGTGAATGATTTCAACGGCTATTGGTTCGTGAAATCCTACTGAAAAATATCTCTTTGCTATCAACATTTCCCAATCACTGTAGCACCTTGACTTGTCATTTTTTATAATAAATACAATTTCTGATTCAGATTCAAACCAGTGACAAATTATCAACATTAATATGCACCGATTGTCTGAAGAGGGTCAACGAATGGCATACTTATAAGGAAAGTTGTTTGCGCTCTCAGGAGAAGCTCCAAAGATGCTTAGGGGAACGGCTCGAAACTGTAAGAAGAGAAATCTTTAGGAAGATTTTATATTTACTCGATTATTTGAAACGTCCAGTCACATTCAACTGCTTCAACGCTCTTACAGATTGTTTGCATACTAATACAGAAAAGTTATTGCTATAAGAATTGGATACTGTTAGATACAACAAAACACTACACTTTTTGTTTATTTATCCAATGATTGAATTATTATCAATTTTTTTATAAAAGTAACCGATACGTGGTATTTAATTTGCATGTTTTTACCTCTGGTCATTTTGCTTCGTTTCTGTGAACACTTTATCAAGATTTTCATGCCAGGATACCTAAAATTGTTTGAAACGTCAAGAATAGTGGTTTAAAAAAAATATCCAGCCATGTGTTTGAGGGTGTGTATGTGTATGTATGTGTTAGCAGAACTGTTAAAATTCTATCGTCGATAACTCAAGGATGATTAACAAAGTCAGGCTAAAATTTGGTACACAAGCGACCTTGTAATTCTCCTCTTTGATTGTTGTGATTTTTGACAGAATGTAGGACAATCAGATTTCGTTTAGAATTTTTTGAGTATATTCTAATTTCTGCAATGACGTTAAACCGATCTTCATAAGTGAAGTCAAGTTGAAGAATGTTTGATATTGAATTTAGCAGAAATTGGAAAAGAAGTTCATATTTTGTGGGATTTTTAATTTATCACATATATACTACATTTTTGTTCTAATTCACGTCCAATTTGTCCAGTCGAATAAAAATTTTATAGAGTAACAATAAACTATTCTGAGATGCTAGAGATTTGATTTGGTGAATATCGTTAGACCAGTTCTAATTTTCTAGCAATTTCAATTTATCAAGTTACAACTGCATTCTACTTTTGCAACAATAGACAAAATAAGTTAAAACTTTATGCACTTATGCAATAACGATCAGGATAATTTGGTATGATATATTGTTATGAAAAGCTGTTTATCTATTTTTTGAGGGTTCCGAGAAGTTTCTGGATGAAGGTAAATTAAGTATAACTTTGTCCATTAGATCCGAACGTTAACCGGAAATTCTGCATCATTAAAAAAATAGGTAAACAGTTTTTGGTGAGGAATAACACGAGTCTTTCACGAGGTACTATGTGGCACCCGGTGTTTTCGAAAAAGTACCTCAACTGTGCACGGCAACTATTGTTGATAATCTCGAAAAATAAATCCGCGAGACATGTCCGATGGCTCAGCTGTATGAAGACATGGCGAAATATGCACGAGTGCGAACGAGATAGAACTAGCATAGTTAAGCCTCACCTGAATTCCGCGAGAAGGACTGGTAGTATATTTTATAGCTGTCTGTCTTACACACCAGCAGAGTGAAATGCTATTGTTTACAGTTTTAGTTACTCACTGAGTAGGTTTCACCTCCCCTTAAGGTGAGGCGAAACCTCTGCACTTCACCTATGAGTGCGAAGGAGATAGGCTAGCATAGCGCTCACGGCGAAGTGAAAGAGAAGCAACACATCTGTGTAAGTATGGAGGTTTCGCCTCTCCTTAAGAAGAGTTGAAACCTACTCAGTCGGTAATAAACCTGTAACTCATGAATTTTATATACCGTAAACATTTCGGGAAAAAAACGAGTTTTATATAAATATCAATGGTCTTTGAATGGCATAGTTGATCCGACAACGTTGCTCCCGGGATCACAAGATTAGTTCTATCTCTCTTGCACCCATACATGTTCCATATGACCTTAATTTAGTACAAGAAATACTTAGAAAATGACTTATCGAAAAGTGGAAGCATGCAGTTGTAAATACATGTATGCATGAATATCATGCTTATTTAGGCATTGTGTCTGCTACTACAATTCGGCTTCTTATAGGATATGGTGTCGATGGATACTTCCTTTTCTTTGTATTATTAAGATCAATTTTAATAAGGCGTTGATTTCTCAGCAGATTCCAAATATCAAGTTGGAACCGATGGACGTAGAAGATCCGCTCGACACATTTGAGACAGTTCCGTTAACATCTGACGAGGAATGGGAGGATCTACCCGATCTTCCCGTAAATTCGTGCGTCTTGAATATGAGCGCCGAAGCACCCAGGAACGGAGAACTTAAGGAGACCTCTACAATAAAAAAAGAGCTAATGGAGGATGAAGAAAACAATGCCAATGCCGAAATCGAGTCCATCTGCAGTCGGGAACTTCTGCTGAATCCCATGGCGGTAGGAGGCAACAAAGAGGACAGAATAATGGAAGCCGACTCGACGCAAAAGTTATTCAAAGCCAACAATATGCGAGGAGCTAAGAAAAAAGGTCGACGCGGTCCCACCACTCACTACAGAGGCATGCGAAGATATAAAAAACGTTGCTCCTTCTGCCAGATATATTTGCACTCGAAGCACACTTACGCGAAGCATATGGAGCGATTTCATAGCGGCACAGCGCCGGAAAGGATTGCGAAAGAAAAACGAAGGATTCCCGAGAGTGATCTCGCGAGTCAAGAGAACGAAGCTGCGTTCGAGGATGACGCAGAAGGCGAGACGGAAGAAATGATCGAGGATGTGGAGGACGAACTGGTAAGTCTCGAGAAAGACGCTCCTCTCACGCCGGTCCAGCAAAACATAATAAGCCAATTGAAAACCTTCTCCTGCTACTCCTGCAAAGAGTGCTTTCAGGATCGTCGCAGCACTCTCAATCACATACGCCAACATATGCCGGACCTCAGACCTTACACGTGTATCGCATGTCTCACCGAATTCGCCGATCGTTCGATTTACAAGCTGCATTGCGGTGCCTCGTTTCAGTGCGCTATGAAAATCGCCCTGGTCGTGCCGGAACACGGCACGGAGAAGTACTTTACATGCAACATGTGTCTGAGACCATTGGCCAATCGAAAAGAGCTTCTCAGCCATTTGTCGAAGCACTCCGACAAACAATACGAGCAATTGCTCGCTGGACCCTTCCGCTCGCCACCTAAACTCAAACCAATGGCGCCTTTTTCTTCCTCGCCGAACAGACATGGAAGCAACATCGATTTCACAACGACGAGCTCGACCCCCGCCAACACCAAGACCCGGGCTCCGTACAAAAACGGTGATCCCGCGCACAATCATACTTGCACTTACTGCGGCATGATCTACAGATACAAGCAAAATATGTTTAAGCACGTGGAATTGTGCAAAAAATTGCCGAAGGAGAATCGCCAAAGTTACCGATGCGGTCGTTGCGGCATGACTTTCCTCACTGTCAATAGGTTATATTCGCATCTGAATGTCGAGCACAAGACGCGAAAAATCGCATGTTTTCACTGCAATGCCACGTTTAAAGAGCTCAACGAATATTCGGAACATTATCGGCAACATCAGGTAAACGACACGCGATCGACCGTCTTGCCAAGCAACCGCGACAAGGAACGCTCTGGCAAAGTGAAATCTTGGAGTGGCGGCTCTCAAGCATATCAAGTTGACACAACCCAATCGAACATCAAGAGCAGCGCCATCATCAGCTGTGCCCTATGTCCCGGAAGCACTTTTTCCTCGAGAAATGATCTTGCGGAGCACAGGAAAGTTCATCTCAAGCTCAAAATTTATTCCTGCGCGATTTGTCGACGAATGTTCGGCAGAGCCTCGGCTCTCGAAGCTCATATGGCGGATCACGAGCTAGAGATACCATCGAGCGATCTCGATGGCAATAACTCAATTCCTCTCGCCGAACGTGACGAACCGATAAACGTTTCGGTAATTTCTGATCCTGGGACCAGTAGCACCGAATGCCACAGCTGTGGCAAAGTATTCGCCAATTATCCGAATCTTAGACGCCATATACGCACGGTGCACGATACTATCGGGCGGTACAGCTGTTTTACATGCGCGAAAACGTTCAAGAACGAGGATCAATGGGCTGATCACGTGGAGAATGAACACAAGGATATGGAGCCCGCGATAACTTGCCCTCAGTGCCCCGAGAAGTTTCAGTCTAATCATGCCCTCGAGGATCATCGACAAAACGTTCACGGCATTAACGGCGAGGATCATCTCGCGTGCTATATATGTGGCAAGAAATTCGCCAACGAGTCATCGCTGAGAATTCATCGGGGTCATCACTTCCGCGTAAATTCAAGGTTGAGCATCGGGAATCGTCAACAAGCACAGCCCAATCAGCAGAAGCAACGAGTCATTAGCTCTGTGTCGACGGGACAAGGATCGATCGCGAGTCAGGGAAACACCGACGATGAAATCGTCGTGAGCCCGTCGTCAGTTAAATCTCCAAGAGCAAGAAAATCTTTTCCGAATTCAAGTTCAATTAAACAATTGCAGAACATACTGCAGTGTCAGGTATGCGACGATCGGTTCGCTGACGTATCGAATCTTCGAAAACATCTCTGGGACGTTCATTGCGCGCGCAACAAACCCGAAAAAACGTTTTCCACTGAAAAGCTTCAGTGTGAATTGTGCACGAACGTTATGCCCGATGAGGAAAGTCTCGCGATTCACATGAAGTGGCACGAGGCTAATCCGATATTGAGCAACGGCGAAAAACCCGAAAATCCCGTAGAGTGCGACTTGTGCGGTAAATTCTACAGCTCCAAGGGTAATCTATGGAAGCATAAGAAGCGACACAAAGCGAGAAACGCAGCGGCATTGAAATTGCAGTCCATGCCCAAGAAAAATTGGGGAGGCAACGGTTTTACGTGTAACGTGTGTCGCAAGGTGTTCGCGACGAGGTCTACCCTCAAGAAGCACAAAACGACGTCTCACTCGCAGTCTCAGCATCGCGCGCAGTCCAATCACAGCTCGACGAAGCGACTTCTAGCCGGTAACCCACGGGAGCCTCAACTCATCAAACCTATGCGACCGAAACTCGATTTTGACACGCTCATCGATCACGCCAATTTCTCATCATCGGAATTATCCAACAGCAACGCTAAGAAGCCTGTGACCTGTACTCTCTGCAGAAGAATCGTACCCAGCATGCGAGCACTTTACCGACATCGGCAGCTCGTTCACAAGATAATGATCGGTAAAACAACGTCCAAACCCGAGCTAGAGATGCTGTCATCGATGCACAAAGAGAACGGAAACGAATTGTCTTCGAAATGTCCCTGCACAGCTTGTCCAAAACTCTTCTCAAATCTTTCGAACATGAGACAGCACTTTACAAAAGTTCACGGCTCTGACTTTCAATGCTGCATCGATGGTTGCAAACTCGGCTTTAAGACCCTTCTTGCTAAACAAAATCATGAAAAAACTCACATTAACGTAATGTACACGTGTGCTCTGTGTCCTCGTTACATGCTCAGTCGGTCTGGCATGACCGAGCACATGCTCACTGCTCACAAGACAAACTATACAGCGGGCAACAGTAAAATGACGCTCTGTAAAAAAATCAATCTCGACAATTACACGGTCAAGGGAGCAACCGGACGTCAATGTCCATTATGTAAAATCAACTATCCCAATTTCAAATCAATGAAGATACACTACCTTAAGGTACACGAGGGTGCAGCTTGAATGCGCGATCGAGCCCGAGACTGCTGGTCATTCCTCATTCGACAGATGTCAAAGACACGACAAAAAATTTCGTTAAAAACCGTTCGACGATCGTCTCAGCCACCTGTATCTTCTTAGCGCAACCCTCGCGTCCGATACTTTATCCTTTGACTTGGTATTCACTGCTACATATTTTTATATCATAGACTATTGACACGAACGATGATTAATAATGCGATTCGCGTATGTTTTTTTTTCTTCTTTCTTTTTCTTCTTCTTCGAGACGAGAATTATTGTCATTCGATTCACAAGATACGTGATCGTTCATCCCTACAGCATTCCCCGTTAATCAAATTCACTGTAATATATAGCGCATAACGATTATGTAGCATTTGCAAAACAATAATAAAAATGGATTATAAAGAGAATCCTGTACTTTTACTTTATCCTCAATGTATCAACCTCTCCACTATCGTTCGATATTCACACTTATATACTCCCAATGTTTAAGCAATTATATAATCGTTAGTCAGATTTTTGTTGTTTTTGTTTTTGTTTTTTTTTTTTTTTTTCTTACGAATGCACAAAACATTTTTAATATAAACTTAAAAATTCGTACAACAATATGAAAAATTATAGACTATTATAGTACACATGTATATGCAGATACACTATGTAATAGTTGTTCTTTTTTTGTTATTTTGTTGTTTTTTCTGTTATTTTATTCATTTATTTATTTTTAAGATTTCATCTGCGGGCGTAACCCGAAGATGTTATGCATTTTTTGTTTTTTTTTTTCTTCTTCATACATATGCAGCACATCAGTATGTACATATCTACGTATACACATACTGATTTTAGATAGTTTTTTTTTTTTTTTTATTAAATTTATTATTAATATTAATATTATTATTCTTTTAACGGAGGGGATGAAATCTCCAACTTCCGTCTCTCACTAAGTTAGTAAATATACAGTAGAAATATAGTTTAGTAGTTGCACGCACTCGCGCTACTTACAATGAAGAAATATTTTTCTTTTAAATAATAAAAACTACAAGTATGCGGATATAATCACTTGAGATAAGTTTTTTTTTTTTCTTCATTTTCATATTCGAATAAACGAAATGAAACGAAATGAAATTAATCATTATAATTCACGAGATATATCTTTTGAGGTATCCACATACTCATGTTGATAGACTTAAGGTCGTTCGTAAGAGAAATTACATATATTTAGAGAAGGTAACGTGTATCTGTAGAAGATACACACAATGACGACACATAGATTAGGCCAAATCTCGATCTTTTTTTCCGTAACATTAGCAGGTATAACGCATATATATATATATCTGTATATGTATATATGTGTGAAACGGATCAGCCGTACGCGTCAATATGCACCAAGGAAATCTCCATCGTTGACGATCAACGGGTAGTATTTTTTTTTTTTTTATTTTAAATTACCTTCGCGTCTTTGCAGCTTTCGGAAATTCGACTAGACGTACTCGAATGATACATTGTAATTCTGCTTATTATCAACCACTATCTAAGCTTATCCATTACATGGTGGGGTTCGGGTAGTACTAAGGGTAGGGGGGGAGGGCTTGGATAATTTATTCTGGATCCTAGTAAACCAATCATGTACAAGTCTTGAAGCAGCGCTTTCTTCATCAGAAACACAACGTGAACTTAAAGATATTTGTATCAAAGTGTACAAACGGTAGAGGAGCTGCGAGTTATATAGTAAATGTCCAAAAGAGAAGTACTAGATTTCGTCCGAACGAAATCTCAAACATTGAAACGTCTGGTTTTTTTCATTTCCACGGAAATTGTATCAAAGTATTTCTTCCGATGTGTTGATTCTTATTTTTCTTTGATTTTTTTTTTTACATTCGAATAGAATATAAACTGGCATCTGAACCAAGCTTTGTTCTATTATCGTGAACCGGTTTTTTCGCGATTTTTTACGTAAAACTCCGTAACTTTGAGCAAATATTACTAAAAAAATTGTTAATTTTATCGCGGACTTGTTCAACTCTTAATCAATCCAATTGAAACTGGTTGATCCGTGCAACGAAAATAACATCAAACCAACCGATTTACAACCGGTTCTACTATGTAACGCTGGAAATTCGATTGATTCTAGTATAATAAACCGTCAATCCAACTCTGGGCTTTCTTATAGGATGGTTGGAAGTTCTAGTAAAACCAACCGTTGATCGAAATCTTCTTGAACTCGGTTAGTTTGAGGTTGAATTTTGGCACAAATCAACCATTTGTCCGATCCTACACAAATCCAACGAAGATCCAACTGAAAACCAACCGAAGTAAAAAGGTTGGATGTATCCGCGCGTGTTTGATAAATTGGGAACAACATAATTCAGCGTTTTTTGTTGTTGTTGTTGTTTTTCAAACTATCCGAGTTACAACGCAATTGAAGATAAACTTATTTTTGGCAGAATTAACCGTGAATTATCGATCGCCAATCGATAAATTATTCGATTAAGAAATTATGTCACTGACAATCAAGTTGAAAAATAAGATAAATAAATAATAACAATGAATAGCCGTATAATTGTAAAATTCTATTATTGACGAAGCAGTTGAGACTGGAGGGATATGTCACTTGAATGAAAACCCAAGCGTAAAACTGTTTTAGTTTCATCACCGATAACCAATAAATTGCGTATCGAACAAACGTCGTAGGGTTAAACATCAAAAGATATCGGGTATCAACAGTTGAAAATGATAAGAACAGTCTATGACATTAAGAACGTGGACATTGAATCGATAGATCAATCGCGAGTATACCCATTTACAACAATTTCCCAACGCGTTCATGTATCCAATTTGATTTTTCTTTTTTTCATTAATTCCGTTTTTGACTTAATTATATATATTTCTGTTTCTTTCATTCGCACGTGCGTTACCTGTTGTTTTTTTTTCTTTCCTTGCAATACAAACGACAAAGATATCGAAAAGTTGAGATGAAAGGTGGTCTACAACTCTGTAGATGGATAAACAACATCAGTTATCAACGATTTATCCTTCGATGTAAATAATATATCGCCCTCCAACCCTAAACGTAACTCGCATCGAAGATACGAATTAGTTGTTTCAGATTTATATGCGTCATCGTACTTGAAGCGTAGAGAACACGCTTGTGTAAAAGCAACCGATGTACACACGTTGTCTGTACAAAGCGAGATTTCTCTGTTTAATTCGATAGTTTGAAATTTCGTTAAATCTGTTTATTAAAACGATCATACAGACGAAGGATCGAATTTTTTTGATACTTCTGATACCTTTGAATCAAGGATATTTGGGCCAAAAAACCTATTTTCTCTTTGATTACGTTGATACACGAATGGTTTTTCTAAAATTGTTTTTTTTTTTTTCGATTTTATTAACGTTCTACTTTTGTTTTCAGCAACGTGTGCTTAAAGTTAGAAAAATAAAGCCGGGAGATCTGGCCTACGACCTTATAATGTCATTTTTCTCCGCCAGGTTATGTTCGATTCGAATAAGAAAGATGAATACATCGGAGATGCTTTAATACAGTTTGTGTTGAATTTTGAAAGTCGTTTGACGGTTTTGTATTTGTTTATCGTTGTATGCGATGAACGTTTCTCTCTCGCACACATATTAACGCGTTTGAAACATCCCTCGCCCGAAGCTCCCTCACAAATATCCTTAAAGATGAATTTAGACGATAAACGAAAAATGGCCGATACAACATGACTAACCAAAACATAACAAAATTATCTGATTTTAGTGCTGTACATCGATACTCGCGACATTTATTATTGCAAAAATGTAGAAAATCGAAACGGCGGTACGGCTGACAAATACAACAACAAAAACCATCAAACATTTAGATTGTAATAAAAACTTACAGAGGTTTGAGGAGATCGAAATTTCTAAATTTAATATAACGAGGCCAGCATAGTTGATCTACAAAACAAAAATTATTAAATCAAAAATCGTAAATTGGTATCTTGGGTGAGATTTATAGAAATAAATAAATAAATAAAAATTAAGTCATAACGATCATTTAGTTTAATGAATGACGATATTGATGATATCGGTACTGCTAGGGTTTGTGGATCTCCTGGACAGCGTGTACCGCGTGTATACACTGCTCGTGTATCGTTCACGAAACAACGAGGAATCAATCTCGGTTGCATATCGATAGATAATGCACAAGCTATAGAATTTTAACACGGGGATATGTTCTGAGAGAAATAGGTAAGTATACGACATAGCGTCGGGTGTCTCGCGATCTCTACAATATTTAAATTTGACTATTCGTATCGTTCGAGCACCCATCGCAAATTTTTCCATCAATCAATTTAAATTTAATTTTTTTCTTCATTCAGCATCGATAAATTATCATTATCAATACAATAACACCAAATAACGTTAGTCTGTCTCCCTTCAACTAGCTAAATTGGCTACAGTATCGCTTTTATATCTCTTTACATGCGCAAAAAATTTTTGTAAAAAAATTATTTCTATAAATTATTTATGAAAAAACAGTAAGAGAGAGAGAGAGAGAGAGAGAGAGAGAGAGAGAGAGAGAGAGAGAGAGAGAGAGAGAGAGAGAGAGAGAAAGACAGAGAGAGAGAGGGAGACAAGAGCAATGCACAAACCATCTATCATCCGAATAAAATGAATCGTAACAGTAGCATATCCAAAATTATTATTGGCAAATATATAATTACGATCAATCGACCATTCACACACACACACACACACACTCCCCCTCCCTCTCAATTTTTCTTTACCTTCAATTTATGAGATATACTTTAATTTGAATGAAAATCGAACGAATGGCTCCCATCTTCGAATCAACACATTTTTTTTTCACACACTCCTATCAATACCTTTTGTTTGTTTGTTTTTCTTTCTTTTTATTGTTTTAATTATAAAGAAGTAACAAAGAATAATAATTTCGTGATATCGTATTTTTCCTCTTTCTCCGATCGTTCTATACACACATACGCGCACACATACGTACACACACACACATATATATATATATACGCTCTGCCTGATCCGTGGATGACTGTTTCGTAGCATATATATACATACACACACACACACATATATACATGTATATGAATGTATATATTTGGTTAATATGCGAAAGTGGGGATCCAGCTAGACATCTCTCTTGGGTAAATCACTCAGCTCGAGTCCCAAATTCGTGTATTTCCAATATATTTATATTATCAATAGATAGTAATATTAATATATACTCAATAATGTATTAAATATTGTGTCAAATATATATATATATATACACATATATATGTATACATTATCTAATGAAACGTCATCTAGTGCATATGCTGCCATAGATCGTACGTAGTTTAGTCGATCATCGAATGACCGGCGCGCCAGCGAGCGTGATAATCGATAGAAAAATCTATTATAATCAACGTATAGTATTATGTTTTTGTTGTTTTTGCTTGTTGTATATGTGTGTTGAATCGTGTACGTTAATAATGTATAAGCACGCCGATGCCCTACAATTAAGCTAATAGAAAAAACGACAACATTCATCAACTACCAAGAATATTCGTTTAGACTACAAAAAATTTTTCAACAACTAATTTTCGGGCGCCCCGACATTTATTTCGAGTTAATTAAATTGTGTACTAATAACCAGGCGCCCCTGTGATCTCGACGTTGTCGACGTACGCTTATTCAGGTGCCAGAAATCCAGATTATCAGTCGATTTTCATCGGATATCTTGCTCAAAGTCAAATAAACTTGTCGCGTTAATTCTGGCTATTTTTTTCTAGGTTTTCTTCATCTTCTTGTAGTCTCTGTCGTCCGTTACAATAAAGACGGCTTTTACATTTCTCGTCGTCGTTCCCGCGAAACGAACAAGTGGTTTTTTGAGTTTTTTTTTTGGTTTTTTTTTTCTTAATCTTTTCATCGCTTTTATTATTTATTTTGTTCATTTTTTATTTATTACTTCAATAAACTTGGGCATTTTTTTTTTAACAATGATAATCTATCCCGCAATTTGTCATTTTAATCTTCGGATTTTTCGGTTTACCTAAGACGAGTGACTATACCTCAAGTATTTTTTCGTTTAGTTTTACAATATGTGTTTCACGCAAGAAATAAGAGTCGTTCCATCGACGACGGCGCTGGCACCCCCTGTCGACTCGTCTCAATATAAAAATACAAAAAATAATTTACAAGTGATGTAAAAAGTAGGGTACCAACAAATCACACGGGGTGGAAATGGGGTTTGGTGGAAGGGTGAATGGGGGTAGATCAAAGGGGGGACGATCCTAAGCGCGCGAGGATCTCCGATCGACATATTCGGCGCATTCGAGGGATAAAATAAAACATTGCAGTTCTCGTGTGCCGCCTAACGTCGTTAGTATCTATAAATCCATACGAGATAACACAACGATGAATAAACAAACGAAATAACTACCAATGCAGTTATCAAATTCACTGTATTATTAAGAAAAAAAAAATATATATATGTATCTATATATATTTATATATAGTATTATGTATACTATGTGCATATGAGCATCAATCACGCACGACAAGCATCATCTCGATATATCCAACATGCTATGTCGTGAGTGACTGTCCCACCCGCCTCCTCTCAACCGTGTATCATACAAAACAACAATAACAAACTATGAAAAAAAAAAAAAAAAAAAAAAAAGAGAAAAAAAAACATTCTTACAGCTACACTTATCATAATAATCATTACAATAGTAATTAAAGTGAAATAATAATAATAATAATAATAATAATAATAATAATAATAATAATAATAATAATAATAATAATAGTTGTAATAGTTGTAATAGTAGCTACAGTAGTAGTCGTAGTATTTGTAGTAATAGTAGAATAATGGGGATTGTGGTGGTGATGATTATGATAATCGCGATAGTAATGATGTTAATAATAATATCGACGATGATGACACTCGTCACGCGTCGTATTAATAGAAAGACAAAAAAAAGGAACAAGATCTAAAAAAATAATGGTAAAAAAGATTATTTTTCAAAATTAAAATTAATATACGGTAGCATGAAATTTTTACGCACACGTACGAGTAGTCGATTGACCGTGAACCAATGAACAAACGAAACGTCGAATTAAACCAATTATCAATCTCGTTGAATCACGTCCATTCAACGGTTGAACAACAGAAAAAAAAGAAACAAACAAAACGAAAATTCAATACACCGACATTTTCATAGTTCGCCAATTTAGATGGTAAAAAAAAATTATATTTACCGATGCATCGTTTTTTAAAAATATCAAACAAATGATTTAATATATCATTTGTGTAATATTAACGATAACATTTTTATGTAAATTGTAATTAATATGCTTAAAAAATTATATCTCAAGTATCCCGAACATTTTTAACAGTGATATCGCAAAGAGCTGCTTTCGTTATTATATCGTTCGTAACCGGTTTAACATTTTACTATATATCCCAGGACGAACAAGAATGTTATTAAGCCATAAAAGAAAATAAAAGACAACCAAAAAAAAAAAAAGATAAATATAAACAATTCTATCTCTCCTGCTCTGTTATTTGCTGCGTTAACATAAATCGTCGGACGTATGATTCAATTATGTATAGAGTAGGCGATCGCATTGCTAGTAAAAGAAAATAAAGCCTGAATGTTTGCGAGGTACATTTGGCATTGCTCCGGTAAAGACACACATTACACACACATACACACACGCGCGCGCGCGCGCTCATTCTCTTGAATTTGGGTAATTGCGTAATACCACGTGCGTTCGAGCCTTGCATATTGGATATCATGGAGTTGAAATAAAGGGAGAAAAAAGAAGGAATTCGCGCGCGGTAGGAAAGGGAGGAGGGAGAGAGATTAACGGTAAACGTTCATCACGAGTGACTAATTACACGGGGGGTCTTTAGCCGGAGCTTTTGTCGAGCTCGGTTCGACCGAACATCAAATATAAAAAAGTTTATCGAAGACGGTTCACTAATTATTTTGGATAGCTTGCGGACTCGCTGCGAAATGGGACACACGCACGCACGCACGCACGCACGCACGCACGCACGCACACACACACACCCCTCTCTCGCTCTCTAAATATACATCTAGTTATTTCGTCTTGAGATAGAAAGTATGCTCTATGTGTCTCTGCGTGCTTCTCCGGTCTTGCTCGTTCTAGAACTCTCGTTTTTTTGTTTTCTCCTCTTTTTTTGCATTGTATGCCATACACGTAATACACTATGCGGGCTATAGTTCATATTCTGTAGTTAACATACAGCAAGTAGTTAAGGTATTGAAAAATATATATAATCAATTACAAATCTAATTATCATCCTCTGGTTAATTCATTAGTCAATAGTGTAGATTTTTTTCATCTTCTTCGTCCTCTTCTTGTTTTAAATATAATAAAGATCCGTAGCCGGATCTCGTGTGTGTTGACTCTCGTGTGTTCGTCGAGTGAGCGCGCGCGCGCGCGCACACGGACGTGTGTGTGTGTGTCGGTAATATATAATTTATAATATTCTTTTTTAAATGTGGCGCGCGCGTTTGCAAATCGCGTACATTCACGGATCTTTTGGTGTATCGCTGTGGTACATGGTACATATATCATATGATAGAGTGCCTATCGAGTACACAAACTATTTACATGCAAGAGTATAGCGCCTGGCCGTATCGTCACTGTCAATTTAATAGAATCGTAAAATGTTAATTATCTAACGACACACTACCTTCCGCGCACGTGTATTCTCGTTTTATGTTTTTTTTTCTTCTCTTCTCTTTCTTTCCTCCTAATATTTGGGTACAAAAGATACGCGTGCGTATATCCAAGACCATTAGGTTCTTGAATAATTCGTCCTCTCTCGTTTCCTCCTCATTCTCTATCTGTTCCTGTTCCTCTCTGCCTCATTTTGGCTAAGTATAAGAATATATTGTGTATGCAGTGTTCGATTATATTTAATATATATCATTTCACTATTTGTGTGGGGGTAGGGGGGGGGGGGGAGAAGATGTACCATTTTTACGTGTTATTAATTTTTTTTCTTTCGTTATCAATTATTATGTATGCAGACAATACCGATCGCTAATTGCATTATAGACACTTGATATTTTCTTCCTTTTTTTCTTTTAAATAACTTTGTTTAAAGACAGATTATCAATTTTTTTTATGAAACTACAGTTTGCGTGTGTCTGTCTGTTGTTGTATGTTCATCGTATGCGTTTAATAGATGATTTCCCAAGTAGTATTATCGATGAATACACATTCAGTTAATAATGTAAAAGTATGCGTTATACTTTTCCTCGTATCGTTTCACTTTCACTTCCTCTCTCTCTCTCTCTCTCTGCTTCTTACAAAGTATTTGGGTTTTATTTTACTTTATTTTATTTTTCGTAATGGTACTGTAAACGTATAATACTATTTTTTATTTTTGTTGTTGTTGTTGTTGTTGTCTTGTGTTTTTCACAACGTATCTCTAGACTCAATGGTATATGTATAGTTGTATATAGTATATAATTCAGTACTCGCGCGGATCAGATCTCAGAGCTCTTTCTCCCCCTCCTGAGCCCACTCCCGTTACCTAGAGCACATTATTGGGTTTCGGGTAAACTTGTCACCGTTCTCGTTCGAATATCATCCGGCATGTAGTACTTTAAACGCTCAATCCTAATTATTTATATTTTTTTTGCTTCTGCATTGTTTAGTGACCTGTTATCATCTTTTTTTTTCTTTTTTTTTTTTTTTTCGTCTTAATATATTTATAGATATATATTATTTTTTTCTCTCTCTCACTTTGCTTAATGTTTTGTCTCTAAGAGTATACCTCGTGTTTGATTCATCGCTAAGCTGAGCCTCGTCTCGTACGAATTCGAGATCCATTTGATTAGCATCTTATTGCAATGGATTGCCTGATTTTCTAACGCACGCGGGTCGTATATATCCCTCGTACGATATTCATGAACGCCTCTTTCGAGATAAATCACGAAGCTCGAATGGTCTATTTCTTCTTCTTCATCTGTATTCATAAATTCACCGTGCCCGCACTTATTTCAATCTCATCACGATAGCTCTTCGTCTTATTCATCACCTCTTTAACAATAGCAGGTACTAGCATAGCTACCACAGTCGTACGTATCGTTAATAGTTATATTTAAGTTTAGATATAAACTAAAGGTTTCTGTTGTGTGGTTGTGATTTTTCTTTCTCTCTCATCTTCAATCGACCGTATAGCTGGATAATCGATGCAATAGTATTCGCTTTTGCTGACTCATGGACGTAACATGCAAGTACGTTTGTTTTATCTTTCTCACTCTCGCCCACCGGGTAACAGACGACATTTTGATTTTCTTTTTTTCTTCTTATTTTCGTAACGACTCACGGCCTTTGTCATTCAATATTCGCATTGCGTTCCGTTAATGCCGCCCTTTTTCATTCTCTAATCTTTGCTTTTCGTGTCTATCTGCGTGACAGGAGAGAACGCCTCTCGATTATCGCGAAAGTTACAACGGACCGCGGGTCTTTCGCACTCCTACGTCTACAGCATATACCGTGTATATTATAAAAATAAAATGTAAGACCGTACATCGAAGACGAACTCTCGCCTATCCAAAGTGCATTAAATACGAGCGAGCGGTCGACGTAGTAATCGATGCTTATCGTAATCGCTAATTCCCAATATCTCTAAATATTATAGGGAATTAGCTCCATTGGTTTTGTCCCTATTCGTCGGGACACAGCCAAAATCGCCGGCTGAGCAATGAGCTCCTGCGCCTTTTACGCGATACCCCGTGAAGCGAGTGCATCATCAATACAATACGTAGGCTCTACAGATATATATCATTATACTTCGACTATATCAGTGAAAAAATAAATTATTACACATTCGTAATGTGTGTGTGTGTATGTGTGTGTGTGTGGGTGTGTATGTGTTACTGTGTATAGTGTACAGTTCGTCCAGCGATGGTCAGCGCTGCGTTGACCAGTCTCTGCAGTTAAATTTCTCATTCCATTCTGTCCTAGACCTAAAAGCACCCATAGTCGACAGAGCGGGCGGGCGCGCGCGCGAACGCACACACACGAACGCACACGCACACACGCGCATGCACTCTGGTAAACGCATTCATACTCAATCCCTATGCAGTTCTTGACTGGCCAGAGTTGATAGTTTAGTAATACAACTCGCGGATCTCGCGCCATACATTTCACGAAGCGATCTTGTTAGTATTATCTTAATTTTCATTTATCGTGATTATTTTCTGTTGCATCAATGATTAATACTTATGAATGAGAGGCGCCGTTGGCGCTTGTGAACGTGGGCAGGAACGGGTTTTACAAGGGTCTAGCGATCGGCAAACGGAGGGGGTTCCTTCTTGGTAAGGAAAATTATCGGTCGGGATTGGAAAATTAGATAATATGTGAGGTGAAAATCTCGAGGAACTAGGCGACCGAGGAGGCTCGAAAATAGTTCGCGATGGCGGGATATTAGTTAGCGACGAGAAGATGTTGATACTGACTGGCAGGATAGTGGGTGACGGAACCGAGACCAAAGCTGTTGAGACCCTCGACCAGCGCCGCTTTGTCCTGCTGGCTCGTCGAAGTGGCCGCGGCTGCAGCGGCGGCTGCAGCGGCCGCGGCTACCGCCGCGTTGTTGCTCGTCGAGCCAACAGGGCCAAGATTTCCGGCTGTCGACACCTGGGAGTTACCAGACGCCCCGCTACTCACGCTACCTCCGTAAAACTGATGACCGAGCGCGCTCGGATCGAGATAGGAGGAGGGAAATTTGGCCCCATAGATATCGGGAAGGTAGCCGGTACCGGCTCCGTGATTCGACGTTTCGAACATGTTCCGATGGGAGAATTGCGGATGATAGGGCCCGTGAAAGAAGTAGGCACTCGGGTCAGCACTTCCGTGTTGTTGCTGCTGCTGCTGCTGCTGCTGCTGTTGTTGTTGTTGTTGTTGTTGCTGTTGTTGTTGTTGCTGCTGCTGCTGGCCACCGACGATTCCACCCGGAGAGAGTGAACGACTGGTCGGCGAGCTCTGAGAAACTGGTAGGCCGCCAGATTGATTATGCTGCTGCTGCTGCTGTTGTTGCTGCTGCTGCTGTCCCTGCTGCTGCTGGTGATGATGGTGGTGATGAATTTGTTGTTGCATCGCCCGTTGCTTTATGTAGTTGGAGAACTCGGTCGGTGACATTCTGAAACCGGACGGTCTAGGTCAATGAGTGGGTGGTTTCTCCCAAGGATCGCTTCATGTGTACTATAGTAATGCGTTTGCATTTGTCTTTTTCAATTGTGCAGAATAAAATTGGGAAAAAAAATTACCAATGGCGACGCTATTGACGATTTTATCATTTTACGGGTTCAGATTTCACGGTTAATAGGCAACGTAGAAACCGCTTTGTGGTGAAATATAACGATTCGGTTCAAAAGAATTTACGAATACAACACTTTTGGTCCGCAACACAGTTAAAAATTGGAATGTTCGAAATTTAATTGTTAACTGTATATAATTTTCTTCTCGGATAGTCCATTCTCATTTATTTTCACTGACTTTCTCGTTCGTTTTGCCTCCGAATACTTTCAAAGCGAACGTCTAAGCGACGAATTCTTTTTTATGTTGTTTTTCTTAATCTGTTTTCCCAATAAAACGTTAACGGATTAATCCGAACGAGTATAATTTGAAGTTCGCGACATCTGACAAGAGAGCTAACCTGAGAGAATTAATAGTTTTATTTGTTTTTTTTTCTTCGATTAATTTCTAACAAATTTCATCTTATCGAATATATCAGCTCGTGGTCCACTTTAATATCACGAATTTAGGTTCAAATTTTTCAGGGTAACAGGAGATATAAGCATAATAATAATCAACACGAAAACACGACTCGTCGATTGAAATTCTTTCGAGTCAGCTCACTTGTCAGTCGGCGAGAATTAAGACGATGTCAAATATGTAGGATACCTAACCAATGACGCTCACGGCAGATTGAAAGAGAGTATGCTTTACATCGTCTTAATATCGATACAATTATATTTATTTCCACACTTATATTAGTCAAATGATTTTTAGGACATGTGTGGTAGTGTCTGCGCGCACTATAAACCAAAGTTGGCCACCATTCGATGATAAATCATTACAAAAAACTTTTCTGATACAAATTTAGCTGACAATTAGTCGGAAAAAAAATGTTTTCATCCATGCGATAATAATATTATGCAACTATTATTTTGTGAATGCGTTTGATATCTTTTAAGAAAAAAATCTTACTGGAAGTTGCCGTATCAGTTGACGAACAATGCCGAACAATTGATCGATGCTAAGTAATAATGTTCTTTATAAAACATTGTTACACTGCAACACGAATGGTTCTGATTTTCCATCGATTACTATTTGCTGTTTATAAATCATAACCATCCGACTTTTTCTTTTCTGACTTGAAACTATTGTCGTTTACTTCGTGTCATAATATTTAAAAAATGTTCCGTTAATGATTCGAATAATTGTAGTTACGGTTAGAGCGATAGCCGACATTCACGAATGAATAATTGCAAACATTCTTATAGACCGGACCTCAGACATATTGTTAGCAGATATCTTTAGCTTTATAGATTATTTAGCAAGGAAAAGAAGAACGTTTCTAATGATTTTGAATCAAGTGTTGTACTGTCACTTCGCAAACAATAGTTGTACGATATTAATTTTAATTAGGATGAAGTTACCAGTTACCAGTATAGGGTAAAGTTACCAGTTACCGGTATAGGGTGAAGAGTTACCAGCATATTACAAGCCAACAGTGAATTGACAAATACTTTATCAGGACTCAACGAGAATTTCTAATGATTTTACATCAAAATGGCCCGTTAAATCCGTCCATTTTTCTTGACATTTGCGATTCTCAGTTTATCATAGAAGCTAAATTTCGTTATAAAGTTTGATCGGAACGTTGAATCATAGTTGTTCACGAACTTTTCGATTAAAATATTTTCTTTTATTCGCTTGGCAATGAAATTACGATATTTTTTTCATTTCCACATATTTCGTCGTACAGGTGATTGGAAACAATTGTCGTACGTGAGTCGTAGTAATCTATTTCCGTGAGAATCTATGATAAATAATTGATAATTCTCAACCTGTTATTCACTGGTGACTTAACCATATACGAAAAAAAAAAGAATACTAACTTCATCGCTATCTTCTCTGCAAATTAATGACAATAATTTTATGTTTGTTTTCATTTAAAAATAGATATTTCATCGAACGTTGCCCATCTCTGCAATGTTTGTGTAAGCATATTACAATAAGACTCGACAAGTGTAAATACCTGTTTGCTCTTTTGCTGCTCGTCTTGAGTTTGGTGCTGCCGAATTTGGTCTGAGCGAATGTGGCGGTTGTGAAGGTGAGCGGAGCGGTGGTGCGAGGAATAAAAGCGGGTACAGGGCTTGGTGAACCCTTGAAGGAATTGGTTATCGGTGTTGGCGATGGAGCGGAGGACGATCCCGATCCGTGGCCGTTCTGCTGATTGCTGGAGGATACCGTGCCAGGATTATTGGCGGTGTTGTTGCTCGTGGCGAGAGATACGGGGAAGGGTGACGTTGATTTTGGACTGAGGCTGAGTCCGCTGAGTGATGTGCCGACAGCCTCGATTGGCCTGAAGCACTGAGCTTCGGGATTGAAGGTCTTGGTGACCTCGCGATCAGCCGAGCTCTCATCGTGAGGATCAGCGCTCTCCGAATACAAAATTTTAACCGCGCTCTTTTCGCCAATTCTGTAACTGACCTCGCCAGGATCGACCCATACAGCCAATTCGGCGGGTAGATTCTCAAGAATGTCCTGAATCGGTACACCACTCTCCTTGGCAGCGCGCTCGAGCACCGCGTCAACCGGATCACCTGTCTTTAAGCATCTGAACGCCGAGCCCTTGAACGGTTTCTCGGGGTACCAGTGACCCTTGAACTTGTCTTTGAGGGCCTTCTCGAGCTCCTCGCCAAATATATTGACTCGTCTTCTTGGCAATTTGTTGTATAGATAGGATATCACGAAATTCAGGGCCACCTGCACCTCTATGTGCATTTTGGGCTTTGAGAGATGAATTTTTGGGCTTTTTCTTCCGCTCTTCTCACCTTCTTCCCCCTACTTGACTCTTTTAGAGTTCTCTTTCCTCCTCCGCCACCGTTACTACGATAGGCTCGTCCTCCTCCTTCTCGTCCTGTAGTCCAACCGAGTGAAAACAGCTTCCTCAATCCCGTCCTTCAGTAACCCTCCGAATATCCTTTCGATCTGAAACAAACGATTAAAAAGCAACGTCAGTACCTCTGCTCCCTGATTCAATGCAATAACATAAAAGGAGCTTCCCATTCGGGAATGTGTTTCCTATATCTCAATAGCGAAATAGCTGATTCTCTCGCGCGCTGTTATATTTAACGTTGGCTTCGCTCGTCAAAAGGTTGCGCGTACATTAGCGAAACTAGGAAGTAGGATCGATGCTCCGGTGGCTCGAGTGGTGGGCTGTTAGCTGAGTGTACCGCGGGGAAAAGTCGGTCACACTCGCCCTCTTGTTCCTTCCCTAGGCCAGTATTCAGTTGACTGCACAATGCGTAAACTTGAATCAATGAGGCCCCTTGATTGCATTTGGTTGAGCTCGATTAACCGGAGGGAAGGGGGCTACTACAATTTTCCGTGTTCTCTCTTGTAGGAAAGGTGGGTGTTGGGGATGGCGCGGTGGGAGCTCGGGATACGGCGAGACCGCGTCGCAACCCGACAGATCAATACGATACGCGAGGCGGCGGTCCCAGTGCCTACTGCGGAGACTATAGTAGTGCTGCGCCGTTGCTCCAGATAGCCCACCCACTCACTTCGGTACATTGGAATGAAGAGAGAAAAAGGCAAGGAAAAGAGCGTGGATATCGAGGCTCGATTTCCGAGATCCGCTATCTCCAAATGTCTCGAATAAATAGGCCTCGCCCTTTCTACTAATTGACCTCCTGCCTCTCATTATTCCAATCGCCACCTTCCGCGCTTCCTTCTCTTGGATCTTGGTCGTTCTCGCCGGTTGTATCGAATCCCGGAGAGGGATCCACGCCCAAGCGGAAACCACGCTAACGAATACTCCGAACGAGATAGAGATATCTGTGTTCTGATCGATGGAGGAAAAATTGCAGAGATGCACCTGCAAGGGCGTTGTCGAAACAGGAGAGGAGAGCTACGAGTTAAAAAGCAAAGCGAGTGGGCGATCGATACTCAGCGACCTTTTCCACGAGAGCGAGCGAGAAAGAGAGAGAGAGAGTTGCACACAGAGTTGCTACCGATGCTTGTGCTTTTACTCCTGCTGCTCGTCTGTTGGATCGTTAATACGTCGTCGCGTTTACAGCGCATCGCAACGACGTCAATCCTTCGGTCAGACTCTTTCTCTCTCTCTCTCTCTCTCTCTCTCTCTCTCTCTCTCTCTCTCTCTCCCTCCCTTCCTCCCACCCTGCTAAGCGCAACGTTTATAAGGTTTTCTCGATGATCCGGTGGTATTGGATGATCGGAGTCCGATATAAAGCTTTTGCGAAGAGCCAGGAGTGGGGGAGGGGGGCAGAGAGATGCTCTATCGCGACCCGAAGGATGCGTTGCTCGTTTCGCTTGCTACGACGCATTTACGTAACACGTTGGCAGGTGTAACGTATGTCACGAGGCGCCGATCACGCTGCTATTTGCGTCGGGCGTGTACGACTCTCTTGCGGTTCGTCTAGCCACCTCGAGAAAACCCCCTGGGACCTAATTTTGTACTATTGGATGACAGAGGAATTCCAGAGTCCACTACCAAACATGGACATTAAACGAAAGGCACGAAACTCTCGGGCCAACGTTAATCGAGCGCATATCTCTTGAAGCGCACAACGAGTGCCACCGTCTAACGGACGTTTTTTTTCGTAAACTTTTAAGTAGTAATCTCGAATCAAATACGTCTGATGGTAAATCAAGATTTGCCATCAGATATCTAGAATTATTTTTACAATTTGTGATCAAGGTAAAGAGTCTTGCAGGTCATTTCTAAATATTATTTCTAAAGCACTTTTTTCAAATCCATATTAGCGTTTCCTGCAGCGATCGTTATATAACAGTGACAAATAATTGAATAATTATTAACACGTTGACCGCCAACCTACGGGATAACTCGTAGATAACTACTTCATCTGTCTCGTATACTTCATACTCGTAGATAACTACGAGTTATCTCGTAGGTTGACAGTCAACGTGTTAAAGCACATGTTCAAGTTGCAAATAATGCGAGTTTTTTTTTTCAGTCACGGTATTTGTCACATTTATTTATTTCCTTTACGCTCTAGTTGACAGTCCTGTGACACTCGATGAGCGATGAAGTAACTCGTCGATCGATGACGTCACAGCTACAATACTTGTTCAGAGAAGCAAAATAGCGGTCATTTTATTTAGATCTTTGAAATTATTTTAAAGTATGACCTCCAAATGTCTGTAATATAACCCGAATTTTTCTGTAAAACGGCTGGAGCAAAATTAACTTCGTACGAACGTCTTGTAGCACGATTTAAAAAAAAAAAAAAAAATCATCATTCAAATTGAAAATGACCTTCATTGCTGCGGGCGTCATTTAACCATCACAAGTTATTGAAAAAAAAAAAAAAAAAACTAAAAATATTTATCTGATTACAAAATAACTTGTTTTCTTTTCTTTTATTCTTCAGTGAAGAATCTGTCACGGTATTTGCCACTTTCGTCACAAAATGTGTTATTCTTGTACCGGCTATTTTGAGATAAACTGACCTGTCAATTAACGAGGTCTCATATATATACTTCATTAGCTTCCTACATATCGGACGCAGATACTACGACTGTGGTTTCTCTCTCTCTCTCTCTGTCTCTTTCTTTATAATCTTGTGCGTTTTTCGTGACGACGCGCCTCGTTCTCCATCGGGAAATCCGAACGCGTTGTTTACGTTTCGTTCTTTCGATGAAGCGAGCACGCGACAGATCTGAGAGTAGTTAACTGGGCACTATATATGTGAATGGTTAGCTCAATTTAGAATGCGAGAGATTGTGGAACGCGGCCGTCTTAACCCGCTGACTAATTTCCGAAAATAATATCGAGTCTCGTTGAGGGCCTCGAGAAACTCGACGCGTTCGTTCTTCTCTCTCAATGCACGACGAGGAGGAAACGATGTATAGTATATCTCACAAGCGTACGTACATATACGTACACATACTCGGGATTCTATCGTCACAGGTATCGCGCTATTATATCATTCGGAATATCATCGTAAACGCAAATTGTTCGTCGCGAAGTCGTACTCGCTCCGAGAATTTCGAACGACACTCGCGACTGTTTCCTCGTCGTCAATCCGGACATCGCGATAAAGAGCTCGTTATCACGGCGCCGATAACCTGGTGCGGGAGGATGAGAGTATTCGAACGTTCGGGTAGGGATATCGGATATAACGGTGTCTTTCGAAATAACGTCCAGGAGTCTTTGCGAATGAATAATTAACGGACGTAGGTGGAAAATTTTTGTAACATAATATAGAGAGCCGGGGGAGCGAGTAAAATCGCAATTGAGTATCGTAAAATACTACGTGAATATTATATATATCGACGTGTTCTCTCCCTTGATCTACGTAACGATTCGCTGAGCATGTCCCGTACTAGCGCAAAAGAATATAATTGCGTCAATACACTCGAGAGAGTTGTCCCGCGCGGGTTGCCAAAAAAAAAGTTGGCTGTGGACAATGCACGACTTCTCGCCAACGTGAGGAGAGCGCGTCATCGTTGTCGTTGTGACACGAGTTATCGCGACGACACGACTACGACCAACAGCAAACAGCGGAGCCTACTTTATTATCACGGCGGCCGAATGCATTTAACGCCGCTTAGCTGAACCGAGATCGTGTTGGCATGCAACCGCACGGACTTGCATCGTCATAGACTCTGTAGCAATACAAGTAGTGGTAACCTCCCTAGTTTTTTTTTTGCTTCATTTTCCTTATTTATTTCTACGTAAATACCAACATTAGCTCATAAGATCCGTATTCTTTGATCGAACACGGCAAGTACGTCGTCTTCCTACAATTGGTTGTCGTAAAATAACGATAAAAGCGAGACGAGTGATAAACACACGATTTGCCAAGGTCGCGCGCGCACCAATCCACGTGTCAGCGATCGATTTCCAATCGCGTAACAGTGATTTCACGTTAATTTCACCGATATCGTAGTAATTGTTATTTCATAGAAGACGAATCGAGAGCAGTCATGAAATTAGGGATAAATATAACGTGAATGCACTATATAGGGAGGGTTATATGTACGTAGAAGCGACAGGCACAGAAATAGCTCGACCGTGCATTCAAACGGCTAAGAGCAGGCGAGTTGGATGAATGGCTATGAAGCACAGCAATTCCTCCGAGCAGCTGAGATACATTGACTTACTGACTACACATAAGCAGCACGACCTCGGAGGATACTCACGAATATTCCAATTGTATCTTAGGATACTTTTGAGAATTAAAAAAAAAAGAAAAACAATATGAAAGGACTCGGCAAAAGCATATTCCGACAATCGAAAATACACTTAGCACATGTAACAATCGGAGGTAAACGCTTTCATGCCGTCGATGTCGCGTTTGTTTTATTATTATTATTATTATTATTATTATTATTTTAATACGCTTCTATCCGACAGAGTTGTAATCTCCCGTTAGCCGTTCAGGAACACATACACACGCAACACACGTGCCAGTTGCGTGACGATTTCCTTATCGTTATCAATAGCAAGCACATAAAAAAGTAGAACGAGCTATAGAAAAGAAATTAAATAAATAAATAAAAGTAAATGAACAACTCATCACAGAAATCACTCGCGACTACGGAGAGAACTCACTGGAAAAACTTATCCATCCACACGTTCTTCCACGTGGCGGATACGTGGCTTGATTATCCTCGTAGGGTTTTTCCTCGAATTATTCGTTCAACACTTTGAAGGTTTCGTTGATTTGTGTATAAAAATAAATTTGAAAAAAAAAACATAAACAACAATGTAAAAGAAAAACGTTGGAGGTACTCGTGTGGAAGGGGAGAAGTAGAAAGGCGTAAAAAAAAAAGTATGAAAATCACGGATTTGCGTTATCCGGAGATTCTTCGTCTTGTATCCCACCCGCGTGTCGAAGGAAGAGGGAGTGAGATGGTTCGTTGACGTTCAATAAGTGTTCGATAGAGTTATCCCGTTGCTTTAAGTGTTTATTTTGATGTTACACGATTATTCAATGACGGTGATATCGTATTACGATGAGCGTTTAATGATCGGAAAGCGAGCTTGTGGGACCGTCCCTATCGTCCGCGCGATCCGTCACTCCCGAGTGCCGTTGCGAGACTAAAACGCCGCTTAACATGTGGGTGACTTACATAGAGGCGCCGTAGGGGAAACGTTGGATGCGCGATAGTGGGATGGCGGTGCTGCTGGTGCTCGAGTTGAGCTCGGGAGAAACAGGCAGCAGCCAACAGCAACGGTGGGGTTGCTCATCGTTGCTCGTACCTCGTGTCACGTTGGTGGGGAGTTGCATCGAGCTAGCTACGAGCACCGAGTTAGCTCCGCTGCCTCTCTACCTCGACAAGGACGTGTACAGCTACGATGCGAGATGCAATGCATCGTGGAAATATCTGCAGCATCGAGAACCGATCGATTCAGCTTCATTCGACAAACTTCATCGACGCGTATTGTGTCCCTACGATAAAAACGAAGCATATGATGTACGCCACGCTTTGAGATTTCACGTGAGAGGCTGACTTACGAGGAATCTAGTATATTCACGGGCAATCTATTCAGTCGGGATTTCATTCATTTCCCGTCTAATCGCCGGGTTCCTGTTTGCGGGCTCAGGGACGCGACCGATGACGAAGGCGCGTGCCTCCGCTGGACGTACACCGCGCAGTCAAGGTCTCACGAGACGACCGAGGAGACAGCAGTTATATTCACACTAGCTTGACGTACCGTTATGTGTGTGTTTTATACGTATTACGATTAACGATAACGCTATATCGACATAATAACGCTTCATACACGAATACACGTTGCTGGTATAAGGGAGTCTGGCATCAGGTGACCGAGCGCGGAGGATGAATCGGTCAACGGACAAGTTTCTGACACCAAGAGTGGCACTTTGTATCTGTTATTAATACAATTTTCGTACAATATTAAAAAGTTAACATACAAATTAAAAAATACGTTTTTAAGGAATCTTTCGCATTGAAAGTTAACGGTGAAAGAGGCGACTCGCGTTTCTATGGCTTCCGATCGCCATTCGTAACTGGAACGCATTAGCGAAGGAAGCCAATGTCAAATTGCTTATTTTATAGTGTCATGTAAGGGTTAAGAAGAACGACTAGCTGCATTCGTCGTTAAATAATAGTTTCTTCATTCAAGTATTAAAATGTATTAATATAAAAATGTTGGACATGTGACAAATCATTCTACCAATAAAACCGGTAGAGGCGACATGCAAATGACATTGCTGTGTACCGGAATCTGGCACCAAGTGATTAAGCGCGGAGGAAGAATCGATAAACGGACAAATTTCTATTTTCTTTCGTATTGAATGTTAACAGTGAAAGAGGCGACTCGCGTTTCAATGGCTTCCTATCGTCATTCGTAACTGAAATGCACTAACGGAGGAAGCCAATGCCAAATTGCGGATTTTTCAGCGTCATATAAGACTTGTCAGAATGACCGGCTGCATCATCGTTAAATGACAGTTTATTCCCTAACGTTTTAAAGCGTATTAATATAAAAGTTTTAAACATTGAAAAATTGTATTTTACCAATAGAACCGGAAGCGCTGATATATAAATTTATTTAAAATAAGTTACTTAAGGTTACTGATTTGATATATTTTTCATCAGCTGTCGTCGAGAATAGGACCGATTTAGGCTGTTTCGCCTGTAGTTTAATTTAAGGTAAAAGCTCGATATCGAATGTTCACCTCAAAACTTTAAACACATTTTTCTCGAACCCAGATTTTTGTAGGAACGTCGACGAGCGGGGATTCGCTGCGTCAATGTAGCACGGAGTGGACCCTACAAATCTGACATTTATCAAAAAATCTGGGTTCGAGTAAAATGTGTTAGAAATTTTGAGATCAGTCTCTCTTGCATTTGTGAGATCTTGGACCGTGGTTCACGTGAATTGATCGGCGTCTTAAGAGAATATCCAAATGATCATATTCGACAAACCACTTTTAACATAATCGCGTTGAAATTCTTTAAATCTGACGAACAATTAGAGCGGTTTTGTTATCTGCGTCATCTAATCGCAAACGCTGTTAAATTCTTGATTTTTGCATTGACATTTTTTGTTAAATAATGTAAGCCAAGTTCAGGTCTACCAATATCAAAACTTCGTATTTAATTTATTTTAAATTTCAAATTTTATTTAAAACTAGGTGCACAGATCGTCTATCACCGTAAACGACTTAAAAGTTTTATCAGCATTTTCAGCATAAACACTATTAATTATTTATTTTTAGGTTAATTAGTAACGTAATTAAGGTTATGATCTAAGTTTATTAAACTGAATTCCTAATCTTTGTTGCATCATCAATTTATTATAAATTGTGGGAGATTTATTGAGCTAATTAAACATTGATTATTATTGATATTCATGAAATTATACGCAGGACAGAATTTACGGCGTGTATTTACCGTGACATTTCAAAGTGTCGGTAACTGGTTACTTGTTGATATCAGAAAGTGCGACACTAGTACTTCGATAGTGTCAGAAACCTCGGCAGTAGACGAGAATTATTAAAACAATAATTTTATTATTTCATCCGAACGATTTAGATTTAATGATGCGTGAATCCTGTTCAGAAAGCTTTAACGCACGTGTTAAAACAGTTTTGTTTTTCGTTTGACGATATATCGCATTGGTAAATAATAAAAAATCATGATCGTTAGTTAAAAGATATGAGAAACTGGGCCGTTTACCTTACCGAGGTAAATCCCCAACGGAAATGTGAGTGAACACCCGGTTATCGGTTTGACGGTCGTGCGCTACCGACACTCCCGACGTAATATTGCGGTAATCGCGTGTAATGGCGTTGCCCGTAGTTTTCGTTTGTTATCGTACGCGGGCACAAGTATGCACGGGCGTATTGTGAATTGTGACTGGTTTATCCATCGGGGGATATTCTACTCAGGCCAAGTCGGTAGCTCGGCCACGGTCGTCGCCGAGGCCTTCGCCATGCGCTACAACGTCACGAGTCGCGGGCACAGCAACACCAGTCTACTCAACGTGACGCAATGGGCAATTGCAAGCTCGATTCCACTCAACTATTTCTATAGGAGGTTACAGTATTACAACATTATTGTCGTTGTATATATCCAGTGAATATATAACTCGTGAGAAACGCACACGAACAAATGTATAAAAAATGTCGAGTAACTCAAGCGCTGGACGTACACACGACGACCAGTTATGAAAATCTCGTTACTCGAGCGACTTGCGTAATAGATCGAGGAGAAGAGACGAGTCGTGATATATGAAGATGATTTGCGGAAGGCATTATATGCGCGTTAGTAACGATCGGGAGAAGGAGCTGTGCAACAACAGGAAAAGCTGCGGTAATCGATAGGCAAGACCACGGTCGGCCTTGGGGTTCGCTTAAAAAATGATGATGCAGGATGGAGATATCGAGAGCTCGCGGGGGAGCATCGAGTGCGCTCGCTCGATTTCAGTACAACGATACAGTACTCTTTGGTAAAGTGCGATATACAGTGTAGTAACAGCGATATAGGAGTCAGCGTAGACGAGCTCGAATGCGTCCAAGGCCTGGTGGAGAGACAGCGAGATAGAGACGAGGATGAGGTACGCGCGCGGCGCGTTACTGGGTCACGGGCCATCGCATCGCGCACCACACGTATATTTCTGCTACCTACTATGAACTCGAACCAACGACCAACGTCAGAAGCGCAGACACTCTGTGCGCGCAATAGGCAGCTTACTTGTCACAGCGAGTACTATGTATAACAGAGAGGGAGAGGTACAATGTATTTTCAAGTAATAATAACAAGAAAGCAAACAGTAAAAACTATTAAGCAATTTCTCGAAAAATTCCGTGAAAACGATGACGAGAAAATACGGAAGTGAATCGATAAACAGAGAAAATAATTGTTGCCGGAAGGTTCGATAATTAAGGGGAAAATATGATGAGGAAGAGGAAGCAGAGCTCTAGAGAATACGTTGATTTGCCAATCGTGAACCAAACGATTTCTGTTTCTGTTGTTGAGTCAAGAGATGACTCAATGGCCTCGAATGCGGATACACCGATTTCGATGAGATTTCGTGGGATCGTAGAGAGATAAAAACACTCGAGACGTAGTTTTTTTTTTATTTCGGAAATTATGTTTATAAATGATGAAAGAAATACCCGAAAATTTTAATTTATTCCCCACCGAGTATAAGGTCAACGTCGCAATTATCGACATTTTTAGTCAAACTGTGACTTGGGAAAAATAATATCTTATGGTCTAACCCTTTATAAGCCACAAGAATATCCCAACCCCGCGGCTCCACACGTTACCCCCCACTCTGCTTCCTATAATTCCATTCTTGTACGGTTTCGGACGATGTGACTTACAGAGGGTTAAGCCATAACACATAACTTTTTTTTTCAATTAATTTCTATGGATCAACACATTTTTAGCATAAAAAAACGTGTCGAATGGCTTTTATCTTCACAATCCTAAGAAGTTTCATTAAAATAGAAGAAGGGGTGGTAGGTACTTAGGGACGTTTCCTTGTTGGTACTGAATGTACCAAAATCATTTTGGCTCGCTTCTCGATGTAATAAAGATTTTTTTTTATTTAAAAAAAGGAGCAAGGGTGGAAATATTTATTTCACAAGCCAGAAAGCACGAGCGTGGTAACGAGAAACCGAATGAAAACATCACGTGTAATTAAATTGACGTTGCTCCCCGTTCCACGGTGTTTGCATCAATAACGCAATTCTCTGTCGGGCTCGGAAGCTTAAAATCGGCTCTCTCTTTCTATCTCAAGCTAACTAGTTGTCCCTGTAAGCCGTTTGCCAACATTTCAAGCTGTTTTATTAGCGAGAGCGCCTTGGAACTAGAATAGTATATTCCTCGTGGTACAGTTGATAGTTATTTGGATTTGTAATGCTAGTCGATCGAGAAGCAAGCGCACGTCGTGACACAGCAAAGCAATCGAGCAATAGAAGAGGGCAAAGCGCCTAGCTCTCCAATACACGAACGTATGTCGCAGCACGCTGTTCGCAATGTGTCGTCGAGCTGTATATATTCTGACCTTGCAAGTGTAACACGCGCCCGCCACGGTTATTAAACGTCGGCATAATCGGCGCGTGCTCGCGCGCTCGTTTGCAGCCTGGTCTACCCGCCTGCCTGGTTGCGACGCTGCTTATCAGCGTTGCAATTTACGAGCAAGCAACGTAAGATAAAACGAGCTGACTGCTCCCAAGCACTTATTCGAACGCTCGACATTTTACGTCTAGGCACTTCGTTTATCCCTTCAGCGAACAAGCTTAACAGGAAGAAAAAAAAATTACAATACCAATAGATCACACACCAAAGATAAGCTGGATAAGTCGCAAATAATTATCGAAGAAAAAAAAATGTATTTCAATCCATGAAATTTCATTTGAAACAACATTTTATTTCAATATAAAAAAATTAAAAGATTTAAAAACAGGAGTTAAGCTTTAAAAAGTTTTCATAAGAAAATAAATCTAAAAAGGAAAACTAGTCGGGAGGCGTCTTCTTCCGCGTTAGAAAGCATGTATATCGTATAAAATTTTTCTTTTAAATTAGAGTCCAGACGCCAGCATGTTTCTTGATATGTAAAAGACGATTGCAATGTTTAGGAGACGGCTCCCGACTGTAGTGACAGCGGTGAATGAATTATTGAATAAAAGTATTCATACTTTTTAAAACTACTTCAATGTGACTTTCTACAGCATTTTTATAATTATTATATATTTTTATAGTTACTATATTTTCTAAATCCAAAACAGCTAAATAATTTTAAATAACTTTATGTTATTTAATCGCTCAATCATTTTTACACTCTTGTATTTAAATTAAATCAACAAACGCAATTAAAAAATTGCATTGCATTTTTATTAATCTTTAGTTATTAACAATATTTCCTATGTGCAATAAACTTATTAAAATTGACATGCTGTTGAATAAAAAATATATACAAATGTTTACTAAATGTCCCACGTGCTCTTTCTCTCACACCCCACGTGAGCGCTCTGAAGTTAGATACACATGAACGATTATAGTAGGAATGACGGCCATTTTGTGGCATTTCGATATATACAACCGTGCTTCTCGTCCATTTTTTTTTAAATCTCACCTAATACATTCATTCTAGGACAAGAATAGAGATTACTATGTACAGAATCTGTATACCCAGTTCTGTCAAGACATCTTTAGCCGATTCGGAGAACATCGGACGAATAGAAACTGGTATATTCGCGCCATGCCAGTGAAACGTATACTCTGTGGGGAGTAAAAAATATTTGTATTAAAATAATATTATTTTAATGAAAGAAATATTATCATGTCTAGAAAGAACCTTGAATCATATTCGGTGTTTTTGCGAGACTAAATCTGGTTTCCCACCTTTAGATTTGGAATTACAATACTTAGTAGTGCAGTGTACGCGCACTTTTCCCGGCTCGAACATATAGCTTGCGATCTCACACGGACCAACTAACACTGCATTAGTTTACCGGTTGTAGGAAGTACGAGCGAGATGATTCCGGCGAGTTAAGTGCATACGATGTATGTAGGTATGGGCTATGTAAGTAACTACGGTAAGTCACGCGCGTCCATTACCGTGTGCAATTGTTTCAACCGATAGATACATTTTTTATTAGGACTTGAATATAATATAATTCGAACTACGGATTGCATGTTCCACTACTAGTACATTCAAAACATATGTAGAAATATATCATGTTCGATGTGTACGAGTTGCAGCATCTAACAATTGCTAACGATGGCCACAGAAACGGAGCTTTTGACTTTATGTACATAAAGTTCTTCTCGGTAGAATCAAAACAAACCATCGGAAGGACGCCATATTTAGGCCTCATTAACACGCGACACACAACAAGAAGCTGTAACCTATTCACTACTAAGTTTGTGTTTTATTGGTTTCAGCATAGCTGATATAAAGATGGCGGAGAAAATCAGAGAGTGTGACACTGCCGTTACGGAAAAAAACTAATAGACTCGCGCAGATACTTATGAAAACTATTGAAACACTAATGACTCGCGGTATTTGCTGATAAGTATTGATTACTAATTTCGTAGTTCCATCAGTATTTATCCGTAAGGTTGCTTTGTCTTGACTCTTCGTCGAGGAACTCTATGCTTGCATAGCATATACTGTACGCAGTGATGCATATGAGTGCGAGACAGGCAATACAATTTAGTCGACGTAAAAACGTATCGGGCGGTTGGATCATTTGATTGAATGCAAGCGCGAATGGAGTCTGAAGCAATAACATTCTGAACATATCCAGGAATATATCATGTTCGATGTGTATAGTTGAAAGGATCAAAAGTCTTGATTTATACTTTATGTAGGGTTATGTCAGCTGGGAGATATCAGCTGTAGCATCTAACAGTTACTAACGGTGGCTACAGAAGCAGCGCTCTCGGCCTTACTTACGAAGCGTATGCTGGACGTAATGGTGCATATTGCGCATGCGTGCGGCATGGATAGCCAATCCAATTAGTCGACACAAAAATGTACCGGGTGGTTGGACTATTTAATTGAGTGCAAGCGCGAATGAGGTTTGAAGCGATTGCATTTAGAACATATCCAGGAATATATCATGTTCGATGTATATATAGTCGAAAGGATCAAAAGTTTTTATTCGCACTATATGTAGGGTTATGTCAGTTCAGTGATATCAGCTGTAGCAGCTAACAGTTGCTAACGGCGGCCACAGAAGCAGCGCTCTCAGCGAAACTTACACAGCGTACACGCTAGTATCAGACCGATCGCAATGTTACATCTCTCTATCTCACTTGCATACATGTAAAAGCAATGGAATACCCCAGATTGATACCGCAATTGGTGGTCGGACCTTATACACGCGTAGAACTAGCGTATACCGGACGCGATGATGAATGCGCGTGCGACTCGGGTAGTGCAATTTAGTCGACACAAAAATGTACCGGTCGGCTGGACCATTTGATTGAGTGCAAGCGCGAATGAGATCTGAAACGGTGACACGCGGTTACCACTCGATTCTCGAATTTGGACGGAGACGAGAGAGTATCACGGGACAGAATGAGAGAGAGAGAGAGAGAGAGAGTCCTAAAAATATCGAGAGCCGAAAATTCCGGCGCGAGTCTCGAGCGGTATACGGTTGAGCGAGTCCGCGCACGACTTTGACACGATAGCATGGTAGTAGTGATGGTCACCGCCAAAAATCGTGAGGCAATCTTGTCGCGGACGTGCACGCTCGCGCGCTCTTTTCGCGCTCTGCCAGCTCAGCTCGAGCGTTTTAAATTAAGACACCCTCAAATGTCACGAATACACATATTCGTTTACGCACCGAACGCCGACTCTATGACTCGTTCCCTCATTTCCTAATAGATACGTATAGCCTCGGCGAACGATTAAAAATTCACCAAAGTCAAGTGCGACACTAAACTATAGGCGTCGTGTCACCATTTTTTCAACTCGTCGCCAGAAGTATCCCAATTTTTTTTTGCTTACATTACAATAATAATACAACAACAGAAATCGCGATATTAATCAATTTATTTACATAAATTAAGAATTTTCGTTTTACGCTTCTTGGATTATTATATTTTAACTTTATCAATTTCATTTTGTTTCTTCAACTTAATAACTACCTATTTAAAATGTAGAATATACTTTTAACGATCGTGATTATTAGATTTATAAAAAAGAAAAGTTAACATTGCTACTAGTTTAAATTCTATTATGAAAATTATTTCAAGTGCAATAATAATCAGATCGTCAAATCACGATAACGATAATCGTCACAATTATCAGAAACGCGTCAGCGTCTCAACGTTTGAAAGAATATTTTAGAGAGTTGAAATCTCTTGATTATTTAGTAAAATTAAAAATAACTTTTTTTAGAGTCAAGATTAACGAGTTTTCTCAAAGGCAAACTAAATTAAATTGAATATATTAAATAATATTAATTTTATATATTTTTATTGGCAACGAAAAAAATATTGCCAGACCCCAAATTGCAATTTTTTAAATTCGGTGTACAAAGAAAGATTTTAATAATCAAGGGATATTCAAAGTTTCGAATAATTCGAATCAAATCAAATGATCGAGTAAACCGAGTGTAGCTTCATCTTTTAACAGATACAATCCCAGACATCATTTTTCAAAGACGTTATCTTAATATTCTCGAAAAAGATAATGAATGCTCCTCGAAAAGTAATCGTAAAGGTAACTTTGGCGAACATTTGTTATCTTGTTGGACATCGTTCGGATAACTTGATGAAAAATGTCGTCTGGGATATAATACGTACGAGTAATATACAAATATTTCTTTAAAGGATAATTGAAATGTTTACAATTGAAGATTAACACGAGTTATGAAGTTAAAATTTTTTATTTATACGTAAGCCACTGTTTCACCTTTATTTACTTATCGTGATCTATCGCAATAAAATCTTGCACATAACATTTAAAGGGTGTTTCAATGTTTCGTATTTATTGAATTTGGTCAAAATTAAAAAATATATAGAAATTGATACTTGAACATTAATTTCTCTATTAGAAGAACAAATTTAGATAAAATATTGCAACGGCACGGTTGAGACAGATGATGAAAATTAAAAAGCAACGCGTAAGTTTAAATTTGCACAATTTTTTATCATCAATTTTGGAATTAATCAGAATCAATAATAGCGGTGGTGAAGATATAATGAAAAAACAGAATAAATACTCAAAATTCAAGTATGTATCCAAGAAATGTTGTTACTGTAAACAAAAGGATAAATATTTTATGCAAAAATATATCATTCTCGTACTCGCAATAATAAATAAAAAGATAAAAAGTGAAATTTTTACATTGTTTCCTCATTTTATTTGTGAACAATAAAGAAAACAATAAGAATAAGTAACGTGCAAGTTTCAATTTGTATCTTTTCTCGATTTTGTCAAATGAACATGATAGTACACGATGCTCATTGTCCGATTATTGCCAAAACCAATATCAAAAGTGCATAAATTATATTAAACGTTCACCCAGAGGTTTAGATAAATAAATTTATAAATAAATTTATAGAAATAGATAAATAAATTGCTCAATTATTGTTTCAAATTGTGTGTTAAAATATTTTTTGATAATTTAAAGATATCATCAAATTTGCACCGCTCTCTTTATGTCTCCTTTGATTTATAAAAAGACAAATTGTTCCGCTTACTAAAGACATATAAGAAGTCCATAAGGTATTTCGAATGCATTCGAAGACATTTCGAGTATTCATAATATTCAAATTATTTGAATATTCGATTCGAATATTATAAGCACACCCTTAGATTTAAAGTTTTATTCGGAGTTTCGTCTTTAAAAAAAAATTAAAAGAAAGCCATTCCATCTCATAATACTTAGCCACCTGCATCGATCATCGGTGGTAACTGCTGGGGGATGCTCGACAAGGAATGACGAAACGGGTAGAGATGTAGAGAAAGAGACTGGCGTCTCTCGACCCACATTCACAAATAGATGATCGAGGGGAAGAGAGTGAGAGCAAGAGTAAGAGTAAGAGAGAGCGTAAGAGAGCCAGCCATAGGGTAGATATTCTCCCGTACAGTAGCGCGCGTTGCACATCAGGAATACCTCGATCGCTACAGTACGCGACCATCACTCTAACGCTTGTTTATCGACTACCTATGAATGTATAATTAATAACTCATTACGCGGTTCAAACACTTGCTCACAGGATGGATGCAATGTATAGAGCAATGAGATTACGCTATTTACCACCATAACACATTTCCTGTCGTTATAAAATACTATTTCGACATACTCAAGAGGGAGGCAAAGGCTTAAGCTACTGTAGTAAAAAGTTTCTCGGTCCTCGGAATCTCGGAAGCGTGAACGTTCACCCGCGCGCCGGGCGATCCGCTTCACGGATCGACGACTTTCCCCCCTCGTGATTTTAAGGCGATCGCAATGACTTATTTTTACATGAGCACAGCCGCGTCTCACGCTAATGGAAAATAATTCAGTGAAAGCGTGTTGTGTGACTGTATATGGACGAGCAATTAGATAACTGTTGAGCTGTCTACACGTTGTCAATGATTATTCGATGCACGATTCACTGAGAACATTTTAGTTACTTCTATTGATTTAATTAATGAAATAATGTGATTGACAATTAAATATATATATTTTAAACTTTTAATTCAAGAATCTTTAGTCGCTCTAATATTATCTTCTATTTAATTAATTTTAACTGCAAGTAAATTGATAAAGTTTGACTTCAGTGAAATTTTATTAAAGATATATAAAATTATCTGGGTCATTCTATATCTACTCGAGCAGAAAAGGCCACAATTAAACCTTGCTCCCTTTGATTTAGACTTAATTGTAAGGACATGCTCTGGCGCAAACGAGTTTATGTACAATCATTAGATTAGATTCACAAACGAGTTAATGAACAATCATTAGATTCGGAATTATTAAATATTTAAAAAATATATATATTCTGTCTAATATCTCGGTATTTGATTGACTTACATGATTAGCCAACCATTAATTTTGAAGTTGATTACCATACGTTTCGCGTGTTATTGGATTGTTAAATATTATATTTCGTTTCTATCTAACAAAGAGTTTAATCAGCCTCTTTCGTCCGTACTTTGTATGACGTAGAGTATCGATTTGTTACAGAAAATATGGTGAACGTATTTTCCCTTGATAAGTAATTTGTTATTCTCTTAAATTCGTAATTAAATAATAATTGTTTAATTTATTTTATTGCAAATTTAATTATAAATTAATCGATTGTTTCAATAATGCACCAGATATCTTATATCATTCGAATAAAATATTTCATCATTGTAAATAAATATTTAGGCGATTGAAATAAAAATAATTTCAAGCTACGAATTTGCTCAACGTAAATAAATATTTTTTCCTGGCTGATGTGTATCGTTGATCGACGAGAATTCGAGGAGATGCGAGAGAAAGGGAGACCGAGGGGATACATCGGTGGATGATGCAGGTGCGGACCGATTCGTGTACTCGATGAACCGGGAGGAGGAAGCGATAGAGTCGATCGAGAGAGTCCGCACGGGGAGGGATTGTCGGGGGGGCGGGGGGCGAAGCGCCAGAGCAAAACCAAGGCGAGTCCGGGGGCGACGAGGCTGTGTGTGACAGGGTAGTGGGGAATCGCAGGTATTGATCGCAAAGCAAAGCCATTCAGCCTTTTCACCGAGAGCACCTTACCGCATCGTGATCGGCCAAAAGCTAAAAAGCTTCTATGCATACGATTGAATCCTGTGCTTCTACTTCCAACTGGATCACCACGAAAATATTCCCGCAAACGCCTCTCGGAGTGACCTTAGATTTATTTACGTGTAGGACCCGGTGAGAGCCAAGTCGAGTGGCTCTCGACGCTGGCAATTGTATCTCCGCGTAGGCGTTAAACTTTGGATCAATATGGCTATATGTATAAAGAGGAGAAAGAAATGAGAGAGCGGCGGCGAAGGGGTGGACGAAAGCAAGCGAGATCGACCCGTGACCCAGTGGACCCACCCGGCTGCGTCTTCGTGGGGGCGACAGAAACGTCTACGGGGGTGTGCAGGCGCGACGGTGGCGCTGCACAAACCGGAATTTCAAGCCCTCGTTCTCTAGCTTATTCACACACTGTTATTCTCGGGTGGTGCAACGCGAGGAGTCAAAGGGGAAGAAAGAGGAGAAGGTGGAGGAGACCACGAACGAGCTCAGGGGAAGCCTCGAAGGGTTAGACTACGTAGTTAGGAGGTGAAATAAATTATTGTTTCCTCGTTAAATTAAGAGATGCAGTCGTTGGGTTCCTCCAGTTACGCGAATGATCATCCTCCATCCCCTGATAATTCTCGGACACGAGCATCCATCTATAATCGTAGTGCGCGCCTTCGACCAGTTCGAACGAGGGAAACAAAAAAATATAAATCCGTGTTTCCGTTGAGTTTTGGCTTTCAACGTTGGCAGCTGAATCTCGGCCAATTGCAAAACATCTGATTCAGGCAGAGCCTGCAACTGTCACTGTTATTGAAACCGGGACCTAGCCGACTATCTTGGCTACGACTCTGGCGAAAAAAACGCAGCTGTGCTGTTCACACCGCGACTGTCTCGGTGCCACGACATCCGAGTAGCCAATATTATCGGCCCCGCTCCTGTGCTTTAAACGAATCTTTAACGCAGGGATCATCTCGATGCTATAGATATACGACGAGAACATGTGTAGGCTCGCTACCTGAGCTTAGAATAGATCACGCGACGAGAGAGAACGTAACGAGCGAGCTACCGCGAGTGTTCGAGAAGCTGTTTGCATACCAGGAGTCCTCCATCGCCCCTCTTCTCTTCGCGCCATACTTCACGAGGCACACGTAATAATAGCTGGGACAATGAAATAACGATACTCACATTTGTTTTATTCGTTCGGGCGTGCGTCTCAACGACCGGTAGTCCCTGTCGTGCTGGCCAAGTTCAGCGATCGAACAAACGTTATTCTCCAATTGCACTGATCGGTGCGAGAAAATCGTCGTACGCGCTCGACAGCGAAAACAATTATGAAGAGCGCGCGCGAAAGATACGTTCTCACTCGTTGAGACGCATAGATTTAAAAAACGAAAAAATAACAATAAAAATCGGCACGTGTCGAGTCTCGATGGCGCGTTCGCGAGTCACGAGGAGTCAACCAAGTTGCTGCTACGCACGAGTATTGTCGTTGATGTATTTTTTTTTTTTGGCTAGTGGGGGACACGTAGGCCTTCGCGACGTCGTCGTTTTACCCACAAACAAATTCCACTGATCTCCACCGCAATCTTTACTGCTTTTTCAGTTTTTTCTATAGTACTATGTAATACTATATCACTTTTCGTTTCGTAGCACCCTTGGGAGTGTAGTGTACCCTGCTCGTACGTACGGTGAGCACACGAAGGCACGAACGAGACGGAGAGAATGAGAGAGAGAGAGAGAGAGAGAGAGAGAGAGAGAGAGAGAGAGAGAAGAGAAAAAAGAGATGAACAGAGTAATATACCTCGCTCCTGTCGTCTCTCACCGTTGAAGAATTTTCTCACTGCTCGTCACCTTTCCGACGATTAATTAATTAGAGTCTCTGTTTTTGGCAGGTAACACGGTAGACACGAATAAACGATTCGTATGTACATGTGACACGTGGGTCGTGCAGAGTTTTTACGGGATTTTCTCTCTCGTTGCGATCACGAGATGCGCGTGTGATGTCGCAAGAGGGGCGGGAGGGAAGGGAGGGGATTAAAAGATAGAGAAAGAGAGAGAAAAGTCTCGGTAACACGCGTAACACGCAGCTAGAGGATCAAGTAACACGCGCAACGCTCGGTGTACCAGCGAAGACTGACTCTCGATGCTCGGAGGTATCTCCGTCCGATAGCGATAGAGGAAAATCGCGGAGAGGGGGTCGTGACGGCACAACGGCGGTATCGCGTGCGCCGTCTCCGACGTCGGCTACCGTTCGCTGCTCGTGGTCTGCTTACCCGTTACAGCGACGTTCCGAGCTCAACCCCGTCCTACTCTTTTACTGTATAACGCACGTACATAGGTATACGTAGGTGTAAATACATACGAGGACGCCTCTTTTGCTGCTCTCCGCCGGTATACTCGTTTCTTGGTAGGGAAACGGCGTATCGGACGATCCGCGTGCGCCCGCAACTCTTGTGACGTAACAGGGCTGTCGCTGATATTATTACTACACTACTACTACTACTACTGCACTACTACCGGTAATATCGCGATTACTACCGTGTACATCGGGATCAAGGGATACATTTGGTACGGTGGTGGTTGGAAGGAACGAGAAGAGCTTTGGAACTCAACGGTGCAAGGGCGCACCTACAACCCCAGCAATATCAAAGCGATACGAATGTACATGAATAGAAGGGAGGGATCAGGACTTTTGGTCATTAGTGCCACTGGGCCACGCAAAAGAATCCCTGTCACGTTGCCCCTCCGTTCCATTTCTACTTTTGTATACCAATCTATATCTTACTCCTGAGGCGAAGCGAAAGACTCGATCCACTGTGTATCACGTGACATCTTGTGTACTCACTCTTTCTTTCTCTCTCTCTCTCTCTCTCTTTTGCATTCACGCGATTCCTATGGTGCTGTCACACTTACATACCGATAAAATAGAGTGAGGCTTATGCATTCCCTTAAGAAAGTGTAGTGATTGAAAGAAATATAACATATTTATACAATTTATTATGAAAATAATATCGCTGGGACTTATAGAATTTTATGCAATTCACTCTATAGAATGAATGAGGTTACTAACGGAATGGTAAGTGTTTTAAATATAACTTTTCTTAAGTAAGAAACATGCAACTTCATTTTACACTTTTTATACGTTAATCTCGTTCGTTTTGGTTTTTTTTTCAATTGCAAATAAAATGTAGAATAAGCGTTTGTATTGTAAAACTTTCTAACAACGAGTTGATGAAGCTTTGCTTATTAAATTTAGTAATAACAATTTTTATTCAATATCAGTATTATGCATGTTTCGATTATTAAAAATATTTGTGCCAACCACTTGTATACAGGTAACTGCACTAAAATTTTCTAGAACGATAAAGGTTGACAAATTGTACAAATTCGTTGTACTTTTCTCTCGAAACTCACAGTAAACCTAAATACCCTTAATTACCATAAAAATGCTTGTAGATAAAACTCAACAACCGTTTACATAGATCTCTTCACTACTATTCTACTATTCCACGACTCAAGGGAAAGAGACTGATAGGAATAACAAAAAAAAAAGGAAAACAGAATATTTTGATGCAAATTCTTATAAAAATATTATTTTAGCATTCTACCTTATGGTGTGATATGGATTTTTTTTCATTGTAGAGTTTGTAGTTATACCAAAGGAAAATTGAATACTTAAAATTTAAATTTCATTAAGCCTTAATAAGTTACGCCTCCCGAAATCGTCTCGGAACGGAACTATGAAGAGTGGGGGTAACGAGTTTTTAAAGTAAAGCCGAGGAGTGGGGATATTCTTTTGACTTATAAAGAGTTAAAAAAGAGACATGTAACTTAATTATAGTTTAATTCGATAGTGTTAGTGATTCGAACCACGAATAAATGTTAAATTACTAAAATACGCGTTGTAACGATAAATGTTAAAACAACGAATTGACAAAGCATTACTATTAAAATTGTCAGTAATCATTTACATTCGATATCAATATTATCATTTTTCTTTTCTAGTAATAAAATATGTAGGAATCACTTGAATGAAGGTAATTTTATAGTACGTTTGAGATTGATAATGGAAAATTTTTATTCGTTGTACTAACATAATTGTACGAAAGATTGACAACAGGATATACAAATTCGTTGTATTACGACCTTATCCTCGAGACTCATAATAAACCTATTTCATTTATTACCCTGAGTTACCATAAAAATGCTTGTAGATAAAACTCAACAGTGGTAGACACAGGTTACTACACTAGTATTCTACTGTACTCAACAACTCTAGGAATAGAGAATGATAGGAATAGAAAGGTGATATTTTAATGCATATTATTATGGAATTATTATATTAACATCTTTGTGGTAAGATAGAAATCGCTAAAGTTTTTTTTGCAATGTAGAGTTTATAGTGATACTAAAGGAAAATTGAATACTAAGTTGAACTTTTATAAACCCTTGATGAGTTAAACGAATATCTCCATTCCTCAGCTTTATTATAAAAACGCGTTACTACCCCCACTCTGCGCTTCGTTGTCCCATTCCGGGACGGTTTCGGGTGGTGTTACTTATAAAGAGTTAAGATAGAGACATGTAACTTAATTATAGTTTAATTCGATAGCGGTGATGTTTAGAAATCCAAATGTTAGTTTACTGGCACACGCGTTTTATCGACAAACTTTGAAACAATGAGTTAACGAAACATTGCTATTATATTTGTTAATATCAATATTATACATTCGTTTCGATTATTTAAAATATTTGTACCAACCACTCGAATACAGGTAACTGAATTAACATTTTTTAGGATGATAAAGATTACCAAATTGTACAAATTCGTTGTACTGAAATATTTCCCTCGAGATTCACAATAAACTTAATTTATTCATTACCCTGAATTACCATAAACATACTTGTAGATAAAAATCAACAGTGGTAGACACAGGTCACTGCACTACTATTCTACTGTACTCCACAACTCTAGGAAAAGAGAATGATAGGAATCGAAAAAAGATATTTTAATGCATATTATTATAAAAATATTATATTAGCATCTTTGTGGTACGATAGAAGTAAATTAAACTTTCATTAAGAAAGAAACATGAAACTTAATTATAGTTTAATTCGATCATATTGGTGATTCGAACAGCAAATAAATGTTAGATTACTAAAATATTCGTTTTATTGACAAACCCTAAAACAACGTATTGACCAACCATTGCTATTATATTTGTCAATAACAATGTTTAATCAATATCAATATTATCATTTTTTTTTCAATGAATAAAATCTGTACTAATCACTTGAAGCAGATAACTGAAATTTTTTAATACTATTGGGATAGACAACGAAAAATTCAAATTCCTTGTACCAAGAAATTTCTCTTGGAAATTCACTATAACGATTTTCATTGACCTGAATTTCCATTAACAATGCACGTAAATTCAGCTCCTAGGTCTCTGCACTAATATTCTATTATTCAAATAGTCCACAACACTACGAAAAGAGAATAATATGAATAGAAATTAAAAAATGTTTAATACAAAATGACTATGGAAATATTATAAATAGCGTTTCACTATTGATGTCATAGAAATGGCCACTTTTTAAATTGTAGAGTGGATATTGATGTTAAAAGCAAATTAAGTTCCTTCCGTGATCACTTGGGGTCATGTTGACTCCATTAATTCCATTGTTAAAGTTGAGGTCAAATTGACGTTGGTGATTGGGACCACTCATAAATGTTAGATTACTAGAATACGCGTTGTATCGACAATCTTTAAAACAACGAGTTGACCAAGCATGGCTATTGAAATTGTCAAGAACAATTATCATTAAATATCAATTCAATAATTTTTTCAATGAATAAAATGTGAACTAATCACTTGAATGCAGATAACTAAATTTTTTTAATACGATCGAGGTTGAAAACGAAAACTTCGTTTCCTTGTATTGGGATTTTTCTCTTAGAAACTCACTAAAAGCCTTTCTTATTACCCTGAATTACCATAAAAAATAAACGTAGATCAAGCTCGTAGGTCTCTACACTAATATTCTACTATTCCACAACACTAGAAAAAGAGAATAATAGGAATAGAAATAAAAAAATGTTGAATACAAAATGATTATAGAAATATATTGTATAGTGAATATTGATGCTAAAAGTAAATTAACTTCCCTACGTGGTCACTTGGGGTCATATTGATTGCATCGATTTAATTTAATGTTGGGGTCAAATTGACGTTGGTGATGGGAACTACTCATAAATGTTAGATTACTAGAATACGCGTTGCATCGATAATCTTTAAAACATTGAGTTGACCAAGCACTGTTATAACATTGTTCAATAAAAATGTTTAACTTCATTTAAATACAATATATATATTTTTCAACAATACAATTTATACTTATCACCTGAATGCAGATAACTACACAAAAATATTTGAGTACGATTAAGATTGTCAACGGGAAGTCCAAATTCGTTATACCAAGTAGTACGAGACCTTTTCCTCGAGACTTACCGTATAAACCTACATCCTTAATTACCCTGAATTACCATAAATAATGCAAGGAGATAAAATTCTACAACAGCAGACACAGGTCTCGGCACTACTGTTCCACAACTCTATTGTATCAACCCGACACAACACAAATGTACGACAATGTACTATATCAAGTGTTATACGTGAATAGTACAATAACTATTTTATTCTGGGTCAAGGCGTGCTCCCGCAGGATAGCAAGCCGCTTCTCATTATAATTCTTGCGGCGTGCTACTATACCAGTCCGTTTACTGTACAGTCAACGTTGATTCGTCGGATTGACGGTACACCCGGTGTACATCTATCGATTTTTAATATACTCAGCCACAGCTTGACTTCAATAGTCCGGTTTACTTGTTCTAAACGTTCATGTTTGGTACCTCGAGCTTTATGCTACTGCGCATATGCAATAAATATGAATATTAATGCAAATAGATGAAGAAAATTGTTAAAAGAATAAGGTAGGAAGCAGGAGGGTGGGTATATCGCTGAATAGGGGCGTCTGGATGCTCAGCTCGACCCGGACCGGCTCGACTCGGCACCATGGTACCGGCAGCAGCCCCCGACTGATCGATAAACGTAACCTATTAACCCAGTGAGAATGTGCGCTTGCGTATCACCATCATAGCCACCAGACCACCAACACCGAGTATCGCCGTAGGCGTCACGATGGGGCCACCTCGTGACGTCACGAGTGTACCACAGCAGGAGGAGAAATCTGTCCGAACGCAAAGAGCCCTCTGCTCGAACAACCAGCAACCCCTCGGTTGTAGTATGGATTCCTCTGAATCTTTGAAGCGGCAATACTCAATGAATCAAACACCAAAATACTCGGCATCACCAGCGAATTTGAGATGACGTTAGAGATTGAACCGATGGTAAAGAGATGGAAATATTCACGTACCCGTTTACCTTATCTTCGAACAATCAATGTCACGTTCTGTGCCTGAGGCTTCATCTCCCCTCGTCCCTCTATACCCCGCTCGTTAATCCATTTAGCTCGCACTTGGCTCAAGGTTTCCCGGGAGAAAAACGCGGAGGGGGTAATCTCGCGTGATATATTTTTTTGCTATGGAGTGAGAATCGCATGCAGCAGAGAAAAATGTTTGAGTACCGAATACTCACGGTTTGAGACAATTGGTGATGATCGTTGTTATCTTAATTCTTTTGTAGGACACATTTATGTTCGTATAACGTTTATATTTATGCATAACGATGTTTTAATTAAATTGTATTAAAATCAACGTTGGAACTCGAATATATCAGACTTGTGTTCAAGTTTATTAGACTCGAAGCCATTTTTTAATTAAAGTAATCGTCTGGTTTCATCAGGCATTAGATAAACTTAAACTGAGATATATTCTCCATTACGCTTGTATCTTTGTGCCGACATAATTGTACGGTTGAGTATTTCAAATGAAAAATTGTTAAATTAACATTGTGCCGCAAAGACAGTCGTTGAATCAACATTGTATTACGGAATATTATAGAAATTTTGGTTAAAGTAGTTCTGCCGTGAAAGCGTTTTAAACGGTAGTTCATGTACATGGTGGATAGGTTAGTCATTAACCAGGCATCAATAACGTGTGCGGTATCTCTATTTTTTATTTACTCCATTGTAAGTAATTACGGACATGTTAGCAAAATTTCAAGTTCGGTCACGGGTTATTGGAAAGAGAAAGAAAATGTCCAAAATCGACATTTTAGAATGGGATTTTATGACAGAAAGCTCGAATCGCGACTTCGGGTCAATTATTTGCATACTTCGAATCGAGATTAATAAAATATTAAATGCATCACTCGTTCGTTAGATATTACAAATATTTTCTGTTAAACAGAGGGGACGTCATGGGACATTTGGACAAGTTATTTTACATTAATGGGCACGAGACTTGATCAGATTGACGTACGCGTTACGTTATAAAAATAGCGCGGGAGTTTTGTAACAGCGCATTGTAGCAGACGCACGGCTGAACCACGCTCTACGTATGTTATCATACCAATGAACCATGTGTAAGCAGAAAAACTATCAGAGAATAATAGATATGTACATAAAAACGTCTAACATCCCTGCTTTTGGGGTCAGAAGTCAATCATTGGAATTTATTATAATAATTCCTCACGAAAAAAAGCTGCAAATTGACACTTGTAAATTGCTTCCTCGCGATTTCGCACGATGCTCAAAGTCCTCTCTATAAGGAACAATCTTTCTTAATTTTGGATTCTTCATAGAAGAAGCTTTGAGCTTCGTTTGGAATCTCAAGGAAGTAATTTGCATATTGTGAATATCCGAACCGTTTGACCGATTCTCTCCACAATTTATACTAACTTTACTTTTATAATACTTTATTGAAAAAAAAAAAAAATCAGCACGATATCTAGAAATTTGCAAAAATTAGAGCGATCAAATTTGAACCATTCGACCGATATTTCCCGAATTCAATACGAACCGTCCTTTCATGATACTCTATTTACATAAAAAAAATTAGCCGGAGATCTTAAAATTTACGGAAATTAGAGTATTCACAGACATTTTTTGAAAATTTCGAAATTCAAGTAATTTCAACAAAAATTGCAGTGAATAAAGAGGTTGTATAGATTAACATTTGTGCGCAGCTGGAGCGCTGTGGCTCAAACCGTTCTCGACTTATAGACGTTTCAATTTGACAGTGCCAGATCACACACACAGGCGCGCGCACGCACACATACGCACACACGAACACGCACGCACGCACGCACGCACGCACGCACGCACGCACGCACGCACGCACGCACACACACACACACACACACATCCGGATATTTTTTCTAAATATGATTTTTCGACGTTTGGGAACGTTTTGACACGTTGATATTGAAAACTGGAAAAAAAAAATCACAAAGACCGAACAAACACCGTCACATAGCTTCTTCTATGAGGAAGCAATATATGCAACAATAAATTTTCTACACGTGACATACATTCCGGCCAGAAAATTTCTAATTAAACGATATACTTTATATATTTTCAAATATATTATATCCAAATATATAATGAATTTCCATATTGAGACTTCTCATTGTGATTCTCCTTAGTGACAGCTTATATATGCATACATTTTTCTCGGATAAAAAAATAATATAACTTCACATATTGCACATGCATAGTGGACATACGAATAGCTTCAAAACACCGCGGCAGCAATCGAGCAATCACGTTTCACGTACTTCGTATACGGACGACGCGTGTCACAACGTTGTCACGTTGCTGACTAGTTTGTCGATCTAATGATAATCATAACTTGCACAGAGTCTAATCATCATTATTAATTATAAATTGTTCGACAAATCGGCCACACCACATAATTACGCCACAGCAAAGCTTCTAATTATTCGTGCTTATTATTACAACAATCAGCATACATTTGTTATTGAATAACATAGTCTCCAAGATCTATGACTTCAGCTTACCAGCAGAACTACCTTAAATACCATAAAAAAAAGTAAGTTGCCTGTAGATCAGATAACTGAATATTTGTTATGAAAAATTCGTCGTACGATGCAGGAAAATGGCTATTTATTCCAAAAATCGTTGGATCACCCGAATCGGATTGACTCAACTGAACAATAAAAATCTTATATAATTTCTATAAAACGACAAATAGGAATACCTGGTTTATGAAATATCGAAAATATTCATAAGTTTTTGTTTTATATATCTTGTACCTAAAATTAAATTGATTAGCATGTAGTGAGATGACTACCTTAATACTCGTATAGTAAGTAAGCACTCAATCTTTATGAATATTTGTCCTGTACAAAATTATGTTAATCAATATCAAATATTTACTTAGATATACAAACTTAGAATTAAAGATTAGAAACATAACTGAAAACAAATACGATATTATTATTATTATTATTATTATTATTATTATTATTATTATTATTATTATTATTATTATTATTATTATTATTATTATTATTATTATTATTATTATTATTATTAGCCAATTATCCATTCGAATGACGGTATTTCGTTTTCATAACCACATTGTCGTGTCTTGTAAATAAATTATTCAAATTTCTTAACGCACTGTCAACGTCGTGTTAATTAGGGTGAGTGCGCTAAGTGAGTCAACGTATTTAGAAATTTCGGAGAATTTTTAGTTTACTAACTATATTTTTTTCAATTTTTTTACTCATCAATCACCCAGTCAATAAACAGACTTGTATTTCAATAGATAAATTATTGCACTGAAGAAAAATAATTGATTTGAGCTAATTGAATTTTGTTTCAGACAGCTGAATTCAGCTTATTTAAACTTAACACAGTTGGTCAAACATTTAACTACAAATAGTCGAATTAAACCCTTTATAAGTAACACCGCCCGAAGCCATACAGGAATGGGACTATGAGAAGGGAGTGGGGATGGTCATAGGCTTGGAGTTGGGATATTCTTGTGACTTATAAAGCTATAAATGAACTAAATGAATATATTTGACTCGAGTTAAGCTGAATATGGAAAAACTCGCGGTAATTAGGAGCGCGTCATTGAATGAACATATTTATAAACTAGGAATAACCTTTAGGATATTCACGATGTTCTTTACAATTGAATTATTCATCAATCATCCAGTCAATAATTAGAATTATATTGCATTTTAATAAATAAACTAATAAACTAGCTGTGACCGATCAATGTGAACGAGCTACTCTCGCTGTGGCTATATATCAATCTAACAATAAGCGTGCCACGGATTAAGTGAGATAGACGAATGACACGTCAATGAAAATTAAAACGTTTTTGATTTGGTATTTTGGAGATTACGTTATAAAATATAATCTCTCAAGAGGATCCACGAAACAGATTGAAACGTGAACCGTTTTAATTTTCATTGGCGTGCATTTCGTTCATTTTACTTAATCCGTTGTACGCCTAGGCCGATACATAGCCGCAGCTACTTTCCACCACGTTTTAATAAATAAATCAGTGCACTGAAAACCGAATCTCGATAGTAGAACCTTGCACATATCTTCCTCATTATTTTTCACCTTTCACCAAGCTCCCTCTATGGGGAAATTTGTCGATTCATTTTTATTTCCTCATGAAGCAAGCTTTGTAAATGGTGGAAAATGATGAAGAAGCAATAGGCAAGGTTGCACTTTGGAGATTTATTTAATTACTGTGTACATCAGCTTTTACTGATGTACAACATTTATAAGAGTTAGCGAATCAACCATTAAGTTAATAGATCTAATTGTCACGAAGAAAGGGTAATGGCAGCTCTACTTGCGTGTCAAATTTCAGTCCGATTGTTGAAACTGTTTTTGATTTAAGGGGAGGTAAAAAGTCTACGAGTGCGAAAGAGAGATCTAGTATGGCGCTCATGGCAGAGTGAGAACAAGGCAGCGCATCTGTGTTAGTATGGAGGTGTCATCTCGCTTTAAAGAGACACAAAAGAATAAACTATAGTGACAGACATCCAGACATTTTTTCTGAATATTATTTTTGGATATTTTAAAATATTTTGACCACGTTGACATATAATTCTTGAGAAAAAAATTTTTTTTTACGCAAACAAGCCTTCGTCTAGGAGGAAAATAATTATTTGTAGCCTAGTGAATTTAGTTTCTGTTTCACGCGTATTTGCACACCTGGCTCGGGTCCTGCGGGGATCCCAGTTTGGTAAGCTAGGATTAACTTTTTATAAGTTATACTGTCCAGAATGGGACATTATCATAATGTAAAAAGGGACAATGGGGATCAATGTGGGGATAACGCATTCTGATAGTTCAATCTAGGAGTCAGGATATTCTTGTGACTTATAAAGAATTAATAGAACTAGCTGAATATAATTTAGTTGAAATGCATGGTACGGTTGGTTCAAGTTCATTGTGACTTTCTATACATTTAACCTTACGTGAAGTTAAGCCACCTGTATTCAGTTACCTCAATTAAATTAACTTTGAGCTTGAATTGAGAACTGAATTCAGTTGGCTCCAACTAAATAGTTTTTTTTTATCATTGTGTTTGTCAAATAATTATTCACTATAGATTTAACGTTAGGGGAGCTGTTGACTGCATTCAATGTTGACGAAGATCTTCTAAAATTAGTAAACTAACGAGCACACTGAGAAAAGAACTTATTGAATATTAACAAATCGAAAGTTGGATATGGCAAAATAAATAGTAATATCAAATTTTAGTTAAACCAAATGAGATTTTTAATTGTTAGAAAAATTTTTCCAGCTCTACTTGATCCCAAGAAATATTATTTAGCTCAATGAAAATTCGGATTAATTATTAAAGATTTATTTTATCATATCTTATTGTAGATTTGTTAATATTAAATAAATTATTTTCTCAGTGCAAACAGTAAATTGCACAGTTTCATTATTCAGTTTCTACATAATTAATATAATAACTGTATTATTACAATCCTACAGTATTAAAATATTTCATTCTCTTGTATGTATACAGGGTGCAGAAGAAGAAAACGAAGAAGTATGAGAAGAAGGAGGACAGGAGTGTTCTGTATTCAGAGTAGATCGTACGTTCAGGCAATAATATAGTCAACCTCAATTTTTATTATCAGCCCAACTGCTGGAGGCTGGGCCAGCAGCAATGTTCATGACTGTGTTGCAGAACGACCTGCCATCACCGTCGTTGTCCATGCTACTCGCTCTGTATGTCAAGGCGATTATACAATGTTCTGTATATGTACTGTAACCAGCAGCAGCAGTAACAGCAGCAGCAGAAGCAGCAGCAGCAGTTGTAGTAACAGACTCCAATGTCCTCAATATCTAGGCCGCGCGTTTGTCTGCCCCTCAACACCGTGTACGCCCAGAGCATTCGATGGCTAGATAACTCTGGTAATAAAAAAAAGCCCGTAGGAGCTCTCTATCTCTTTGGTATATCCCTCCGAACGACTCGTCGAGTTTTCTCGTTTATAACAGCAGCTACAGAATATTAAGTTCGGTCAACAATAAAGAAACAAAAAAATAAAATAAAATAATATTGGACCGTTGTTAGCTACTCGGGCTTCCGCGTTCAACCAAGAAACGCTAACGAGTTTGGGTTCGGAACGATAATTGCTCCGCTATATTCTGCTGCTTTGCTTCGTGTGCTACATGTGTTACAGCTATTCTGGACTCTACAGCACGAAAGATGTTCGAATAACTCCACGAGACGCGAGTTAGTCAAATATTGTCGAGATAATACGCTCCACCTATTTGTTTTACACGAAATCGTTGTTTGTACCGGTGGCGTAACATCAAAGTAGTTCTCACTTCGTCATGATTTTAAGATTTTTTACACCAACTTGATATTTATTTTTATAACGAAAAAGGTAGCAAAGTACAACGTTGCACATTTCTTCCTAATTATTATTTACCTTTCAGAAAGTCACCTTTATGAAGAAGAATGTAAATCGTTTTTGGCTTCCTAATAGACGAAACTTTCTGGAAAGTGAAAAATAATCAGGAAGCATTGTGCAAGGTTCCATTTTACACACTTTTGCTTGTTTATAAAACTTTGTATCATGGAAAAAAAATATATTGTGAAATTTTATGTCAGGGTGTTCAAAATGCTCTGAAAGTTTCAGGGATCACAATTAGGAAAATGTCTGGATGGACGAATGTGTGCAGCAGACATGCAAATTTTGGAATTGAATTCGCCGCGGTAACTTAAAAACGGAACAGATCAATCGATTTGACATTTGACAAACATAGAAAATAATTAAAGGTGGAAAATAATGAGGAAGCAATGTGCAAGGTTCTACTTTGTACACTTGTTGACATTATTTTGCACTCTCGTTTAACAAAAAAATGGTAAAAACTTAAGTTTCACACTTTACAATAGCCACACCGCCTGAAATCATTCTGGAATGGGACTATGAAGAGCAGCATGAGAATAACGTGTTGTTATGGTAGAACCGAGGAGTGGAATTATTCTTGTGACTTATAAACGGTTAAGGTAATTAATAACATTTTTGTTATTTGACGCAACTTGCAAGGTTCAATTTCACTATTTTCTTTTATATTTGAAGGAGCAGTCCATTCGTATTTTCTATAAACTTCGATCTAAGATTAAAAAAAAATTAAAGAGTTGTCAAGTTTAAAAAATCATAATTTCATCAAATTTGTTCTTTCGTACATATTTTAACAAAAAATTGTAATAGATAAAGATCTCTTATAGCTTTACTTGCATGCTAAACCTTAAATCTATCGATAAACTGATCAACAACGTAGAGATCTTGTATTTTTACAAATAAGGGAAATGTCGAAATAAAAAAAATTTCAATAGTCATAATGTTCGAACGCTTTCATTGATTTTAGCCAAATGTTATACCAAACATCTTTCAACGTTTTTAAGTGTGTGCACAAATTATTCATTCGTTGTCTCAAAATTATTGATTATTGGAGTGGCGGCAAATGGAAAAATTGAAAATCCCTCGAATACCGAACTACTTTACAGATTTTAACGAAACTCTGCATAAAGCACCGTTAAATATTATTTCGTTAATGTAGACATTTTTCGCTTGTCAGTTTAAGTTTCGCGAAAGTTAGTGCGCATAAAATCTAAATTTTCTTTCCGATTTCGACAAAATTTCATAGCAAACATCCTTGAACGTAACTTCATTTATGAAGAACGATGTATCGCTATTGCTATACATTTGCAGAACGTAGAATGTGCCCAGATTTTGTTCGAAACATTTAAACCGCCATAAAACCTGTATCGTTACATACATTTTATGAAAAATCATAACAATCAAATAGGGTGTACTAACTCACGTGTAAATAAAATTTCAACTCGATTGCTCTAACGGTTTTTTGAGTTATAGACGATTGAATTTTGGGAGCGCTGCGCAGGCGCGCACGCACACGCATATAAAGGGTGATTTTTTAAGAGCTTGAGAACTTTTTTTTAAAAAAAAACGCATAAAATTTGCAAAATCTCATCGGTTCTTTATTTGAAACGTTAGATTGGTCCATGACATTTACTTTTTGAAGATAATTTCATTTAAATGTTGACCGCGGCTGCGTCTTAGGTGGTCCATTCGGAAAGTCCAATTTTGGGCAACTTTTTCGAGCATTTGGGCCGGAATAGCCCGAATTTCTTCGGAAATGTTGTCTTCCAAAACTGGAATAGTTGCTGGCTTATTTCTGTAGACTTTAGACTTGACGTAGCCCCACAAAAAATAGTCTAAAGGCGTCAAATCGCATGATCTTGGTGGCCAACTTACCGGGCCATTTCTTGAGATGAATTGTTCTCCGAAGTTTTCGCTCAAAATGGCCATAGAATCGCGAGCTGTGTGGCATGTAGCGCCATCTTGTTGAAACCACATGTCAACTAAGTTCAGTTCTTCCATTTTTGGCAACAAAAAGTTTGTTAGCATCGAACGATAGCGATCGCCATTCACCGTAACGTTGCGTCCAACAGCATCTTTGAAAAAATACGGTCCAATGATTCCACCAGCGTACAAACCACACCAAACAGTGCATTTTTCGGGATGCATGGGCAGTTCTTGAACGGCTTCTGGTTGCTCTTCACTCCAAATGCGGCAATTTTGCCTATTTACGTAGCCATTCAACCAGAAATGAGCCTCATCGCTGAACAAAATTTGTCGATAAAAAAGCGGACTTTCCGAATGGACCACCTAAGACGCAGCCGCGGTCAACATTTAAATGAAATTATCTTCAAAAAGTAAATGTCATGGACCAATCTAACGTTTCAAATAAAGAACCGATGAGATTTTGCAAATTTTATGCGTTTTTTTTTAAAAAAAAGTTCTCAAGCTCTTAAAAAATCACCCTTTAGCACGAACGCTTGGTTGCGCGCTCGTTAAGACTTTTCTTTTAAACTATTTTTCTGGATCTTTCAGACGTTGAATCTTGGATAAGATTCAGATTTCAGATGAAATAATAAATCTAGTAAGATAATTTCTTCGTGTTAAGTCTGTGATAGAGTGTACCAAGTATTAGTCTGATTCACCCAGTGGCAGTGCGCCAGACTTTTTTTTTTCACCTTTCACAGCTAAAGCCAAGTAGTTCTGGTCATTCAAAATGTCAACTGCCCAAGACTTTTGGTTATCCTAAAATTCGAAAAACATTGTAGATATTTATTTAACACTAATGAATGCATAAAAATAGTTATTAATCGGGAGCTAAAGTTCATTATAATATCCCCTTAATATCAAATCACCGTGTTCGGACACAGAAAATTTAACAGTAACGATAAAAAAAATTCACAGATGATCACTTAATTTAATCAGAAAAATTTTATCTACGCAGTCTTCGTATCCGGTTATGAGGGAGATAGATTGGAAAGAGGCGTTCAAGCTGCGAGTTTCAGTTAGGTATATACGATAAGAGTTGCGTAAGAGCATCGTATCTTGTGCAATACGATAGCACAAACGCGTTCGTATAGCGCTGTTTGCACGAGTACGTACAACAGAGCATACATATTATGTTGTATGTCGTTCGACTGCGTAATTAGCGACGACCCATCGTTAATCATCTCGTTACGCGCCATATTGTATACCGAAGTCGAGTGGAGGACATAGGGGCTGCTGTCGCCATGTACACTTGAAAAAAAATGTAATTGATTCAGTAACGATTCTATCGCAAGCTGTTACCAACGTATGTTATCGTTTCAACACTATTTCTAATTCTTACAGTTTCGTATTACGTATGCAATTGCAACAAAAATGTCAAAATGATATTTTTATGTGGAAGTACAGTTGCACGGAGAAAATGTATGATAAACTCAATCGTATGATATATTTCCTTGAAGGAACGTTTACATTTTATGATTCCCGTAAAAATGTATCATTGATGAATACGCTACAATTGTATTTTTCACTGTTTTTTGCATATTCACAAGAACTATAAAATAAATCGTAAAGGGAAGTATTCTATATATTAGAGAGCTTCCTATACTCACTTGTCAACTATATCATTTTTTCTCAGTGTGAAAATACCAACATACTTGTCAGAATATTATTGAATCGATGATACTCTATTTTAATGTTAACTATGTGAATTTTCGAGAGTACGTAGCTAACGCTCGCACCAGCCCTTTGCCAAGTAGATGCCAAACACACGTTGGTTAAATAACAACAACAACAACAACAACAACAACAACAACAACAACAACAATAATAATAACAACAACAACAACAACAACAACAACAACAACAACAACAACAACAACAACAACAACAACAACAACGACAACAACAATAATAATAATAATAATAATAATAATAATAATAATAATAATAATAATAATAATAATAATAATAATAATAATGCAGTTTCACGCAGAAGGCCGTGATCCTGGTTTCCCTCCATCTACTTGAGTCGTACGATTCCGGACTAACCTGACGGCCTACTTTCGAGATGGAACTTCGCGGATTTGCCCAACTCTTTATCAACCCAATTCTAACTGGTTGATTTGTGCAAAAAAGCAACCTTAAACCAACCGTTAATCGAAATCTTGTCTCTGCTACATGACGGTTGGAACTCGGTTCGTTTGAGGTTGATTTTCTGCACAAATCAACCTGCTGTCCGATTCTACCCAAATCCAGCGAAGGTTAAACTGAAAAACGACCAAAGTAAAGGTTGGATGAGTCCGCTTGTGTAGGAACAGTCATCGGGCAAAATGATTGCGAAACACTGCCAGCTTGTCCTGTAGGTAAGTCGGAGCCCGGCAGGCCTATCGGATGAGAACTAAGAAAGTTTAGAAAAATTATATTAATTATAATAAAAATTCGTGTAAAAAATTATTAGTTCAACGAATGATTCGTGTATCAAATAATTTGCCAAATAACATTTAACATTAAGGTAACATTTAGTAGACGTTACGTTCAACAAATAATATATATGACGAACAATTCATCTGATAAATAATTCATTCAACATATAATTCATCTAACGAATAATTTGCAACGAAGAATTTTTTGGGGAGAGTACTAAGGAGTCGATTGAATTTCTCATATCGAATAACCCGTTGACTTCTCGAGTAACCCGTTACCTCCTGCCTTGAGTCGCTGCATGTCTAACTACTCTCTTATCCTCTGCGAAGGCCGTGGCTGCGCCAACAACAGCCATCTCACGTGCATCTGTACTTTTCGTTTGACTCTCATATTCTCGCTTACTCGCGACCAGCGGTCGTCTACGATAATGATCATTCTATCTACTCCCTTCACTCTTACATAAATAACAACAATACATGCTATAATATAAGATTTAAAAAGAAAAAAAAACTTTAAAAACACGGAAACAAGAAAAAGAGTGCGAACGAGGAAGTATTAGCTTCGTGGCCAAGAAGTGGCCAAGTCGGTTGAGCGAGAGGAAGATTGAGGGGCGTACGTATAGCAACGATACAGCAGCAACACCAACAGGAACACAAACGATGTTATCGAGATGATGAAAGAGTCGTGCAGCTCGTCCGTAGATCGCCTTATGCTTTCTATGGAAGAAATAATTGAAAGTTATGATTGTAGCTTACCGAGCAGCCCGGTGAGTTGACAATCCGCGAGAATCGAGAATACTGCTGGTATGCAATTGCGAGAGAGGACGAGCTACCTCTTAACAACTGCTATACTGCTCTACGGAGTTATTGACGTAGCGCGGCTTTTGCTACTATAGCTTCTTCGCGCTCTTTCCTCACGAAACTCACACTTTCCAACGGGTTAACGATAAAACTTTGATGCGACGCGCTCACGACTGTACGCCACCCGTTTAGTTATATATTTGATGATGATTTTCACCCGGGAGCGAACATTCCTTTACGCGCTTAGATCATAAGTATAAATGCATAGAGATTTGATTGCAGAGATGCGATCCTCTCATTATTTTTTAACTCAGTCTATTTATTTATTTGATATATAAATTATTTTATTTATATTATACAAATATTTCGCCACTACCGCCACCTGTAGGATAATCGAGAAGAGTCTCTGAGGTTTGAGAGATCTGTAAGCCCCGATTTTCCAGGTTTTTTAGGTTATTTGGGTTATTTAGATTCTCGCTAATTTTATAATGTGTCGTATAGACGGGAAGTTCGGTACGCAAATTATCTTTTTAATGACCAACGGTATCGGTAATAAAATATCTGAAAGATGCTATTAAACTGATCTGAAAACTAATCGCTAATGAAGATAATTTAATTTTTATGGTGGTAGTCTTTCTTTCCTCCACGACAGTGTTTACTCACTCTTTTTCCTTCACATTTTAATGGCCTGACTATATTTTCACGCCATTTTGATCGTGCACGTTTCTTGTATACAAATTGCATTATAACACAAAACAGATTACCAACGCCAAGTTTATTACACACCCAGATTGTCCACAGGGCTGTTGCTACGCATTTTTATCTACAACATTCGATACACTACATATTTTTCCAACACGTGTTGTTCGTACACATGTTACGCTGTCGATATCGATTCACGAGAAGATTTCGTACCGGTAAGTAAGGCGTTTGAGGAGTTTAGCTTACGGGCAGGGATTCTCATTCGACGAGACGGTGAGTAATATACACAGAATCCGGTTATGCTGCTCGAGATATTCTCGTGAATCCGTATAGACAGTGTAACGTGTGCGATCAACACGTGTCGGAAAAATATTTGCCAGATCAGATGTGGTGGATAAGGCTGTGCAGTGATGGTTCTCTAGACCAGGGGTCTCCAAACTACGGCCCGAGGGCCACATTCGGCCCGCGGACAGATTTTGGACTGTTTCACTTTTTACCACCGGCAACAATGATAATATGGTTTTGGCCCTCGGAACTTACTGGAGTAATCAGTATGGCCCTAAGGCTGGAAAGTTTGGAGACCCCTGCTCTAGACAATAGAGTTGTGTAGTTCTCTGGGCGTGTGTAATTAGGAGTGTGCAGGAAAGCAATGTATATACTCGAAACGTGCACGATTGAAAAGTAATGTGGCCATTAAAAATGTGTAGGAAAAATGGCTCAGATGTGTATGGCTCAGATAGCCATAAGCTTACACGATGAAGTTACACGGGGAGTATAGAACGATACGCCGTGTAGGCAAGGTGGAGCTATAGTTGCGTCCATATGAGACGGATTGTGCCTACACAGAGAGTCGCAGCGATAATCGCAGTCTCGGTGTCTGTCGTGTTCAATTCACCGCAGTTCCAGTACGTCGTGAGACTTAGCGAGGTGCCGCGACATGTTGAAACTGTGTTGGATTCAACACGACGTGCAAACACAACGTCGTTACACACGGACACAATTTGTTTGACCATGTTGGCACGACATGCTGCACGTTTAGCATCTGTGTAGAAACGAACGTGTTGGTGTGGTGAATCAAAATGTGCAGGAAAGTCTATCAACTATAAAAATAATTAAACATTGCAACTCTGACTCGATGTAAATATAAAATTTATTCACCATTTCGTTATATCGAGTCATAGGCATTTATATATGTAACTCTTGGTCTGTATTTTACGACAAGGATTTTATAAAATAATATTTTGTGAATTACGTTTAATGAAGATGTTGGAGGTATGAAATTTTATATCTCTTGAGTATTTTTTGCCAAATGTAGACTTAATTTATAATTTAGTCTAACTCATATTCAATGTTAATTTCAAAGCATTCGTTAACAATAATTCTATTGTTTAATTTCTAACCTCTTGGCGGTATTGAACCCATGTGGCATCGATATGCGATAGTCTTAAATGAAAATCAGCCCTAGAATGAGTGGTTAAGAAGCATTTGACATATTTCAAACTCTACCATTGAATTATTTATTTAAAAAATTATTCTACCGCGATTTAATTTCGGAAAACATCTCTGTCACATTACAACTCCGCCATAACATAACAATCTACGTCGCTGTTGATGGACAACGATGCGTTATCTCGTGGTAGGATTTGTAATCTGATTGTTAAACGTGGTAGTGATATTTTCAATAATTTAATCTTCGTAGGTAGAGAAATAATTCATAAGAATGATTATTTATGTTGATGAAAAAAAAAACGTTTTTCGTAAAAGCACATTTTATTTATCTCATAAATTACTTAACGAGGAGAACATGAATCTTTCATGGATGAAACACTGCGTGTTATATTTCGTATTACGCAGCAGGTTTTATGTTACGGAAAAATGAAACTGTATATTCGATATTCTCACCAAAATCGCTGACTCGCGTGAAGCACTATTTCGATCGCGAAGCGACGTTGGACGTACAGCATCCAAATAATCGTAAAGAGTCGGGTAATTCGTAACGGTGAACACCAAGTCGGTATCTACCTAAATAAGAATCCGGTTAATAGACGTGACTACTACCGGGCTCACACGTTACCGTATACTGCAGAAGCCTCACACGTTCTGTTTACACTTAGCCATCTTGTTATAACTATACTAAGCATTCGCTCCGCTCTAGCTGTCACAGCGACCACCTCTAACATGTTTCACCTTTGACTGGTATTCGATGTACGAACGAGCCTCTGAAGCGTCAAAGAGCATGTATCGTGATTTACTAACGACCGAAGGAATCTATGTAATTACATCTGACTTTGGAATAGCGTTACACATTTTTCAACCCTGCTGATGCCAAGAACACTATGTTGTAACGCGTCGGAGTCTAATGGGAATAATATCGAATAACATTTTAAGGGAATTCATGTTTTTATAGGTCAAACATAACTCATTTTTGGGATGATATTTTTCCTCGGATTTTTTAGTGACTGTACCGTGTATGAATCGGAATAATTACAGATGTTTCTATTATGTTTAATAAAAACACTTGTGCAATTGTGAATCGATAGGTACTCGGTACGGTTTGGTTATTATAAAATCCTAAAAATAGATATTTTTTGAAGCTTTTAATAGCCGGTAAAAAATAGGACTAACTTACTCGCTAATAACTTGTCGCTTCCCTAGATATATGTTCGTGCCCGTAAAACGGTGTATGTTTGTTTGCGAGTGAATTTAATCTTAAAGCTAAGGTAATCCACTAGTTGATTAATTCTTCCACGGTTACTAGTTGGAAGTCGGCTGAGAGGTGGTTGAGGGTGGTTGTTGCAATCAATCTGGCTCCTAAAGTAAACGTGAACAAAGACTGTGGCGAGCATGCGTGCCCGAGCGTAGCGTGAAAACGCCCCACTTTATTATCGGTTTGACCTTTCGAGAGTCGCCTCCGCGAAAAAAATAATATAAGAAGAAGAAGAAGAAGAAGAAGAAGAAGAAAGAGAACGCGCTCGGTAATAGCTGTAAGGATCGTGTTTTGTCGTGTGTGCTTGCAGCAATGTTACAACTCGAGCTGTGGTAAACACACGAGTGGCAACATTCAACCGTCGTACGAATAAAGCTACGATTTCGAGTTGCGAGTGGGTGTACCGTAAACCGTATTGCTTTATAGCTTCACTGACCTTTCGGTGGGCATACAACGCGAGAGCTTTTCGGGCTTACATCGAGGAAATCCTCTATTTTGTCTTACGCTGCACAATCTCGTGTATACGGTAAGCGCGTATCGCTTGGTGCACGCCATCCATCGGATATTATCGTAAGCTTTACGATAGTTAATTAAAAAAAAAAAAAAAACGTTCTATTCGTTCTGAACGTTGTATTCGATTTAATTTCAATTTATGAAAATGTAGCATCGGATATCAATTGGATTATTTTTGCATCTTGCGATTATTTTGATCTGCTTATCATATACGGAGTATGTTAACGAGAAATAATTGTAATACAAAAAAAAAATGGCTAACAGATTATGACGTAAATACGTGTTTTAAATGCCCTGAATTACAATAATGTAAAAGTGAAAAATAAGTGAATTTCCATCTGTTTGTACGACCGTCCGTTCGTTTGTCCGTCTGTCCCGTCCGGAAGCTCAATAACTTAAAAATTTAGTGTGTATCTTCTATGTATAAAATGTAATTTTGCTGTTGCAATGCAATCCAAAACCTCCACACCTTCTAATAATTTATCTTAATAGTGAAAAATAAAAAATAAAATAATAAAAAGATTATTTCTTATCAGCAGGCTTAATGAAACATTATTATACTTTGGTCAACGATGTACAGACAGACATTCACTTTTATACTTATAATAGTACCGGTGCCTTCGTAACCTTAAGCAGTTTTATTCATATGAAATTAATGTTTTGTCCACCGTGCACATATGGCGTCGTGCAATTTATAATCCAATTTATACGTCCAATCTAAAAGCAATTGTACTACTCACGTTTAACCTCTCTTAGAAGAAAGAGCACACACGAAAATGTAAAAGCATTAATTTATTTGTAAAATCACAAAACTGTTAAATGATTACATTAGAATTAAGCCTTCAGCCCGAGATAACCTCAAACACTTGTTCTACGTGTTACAATTATATAATTACGCGATCATCGCAATATATCGTTTAGGTATAATACACTTTATCATTATATCTATTCACTAATTCACTTTACGAAACTTTAATGAATATCGCACTAGAGGTGATTACCAAAGTATCACATTCGTGAAATAATAAACAACACACGCGAACTGTCGTGCGTGGCAACCGGATTTTAATCTCTTTATTCGAATCTGAATCAGTACGACATTAGTCAAAGCAATGATACATCTACAGACGTAGAATCTGACCTTTTATAAAATACTAAATTCTGTAAATAATTTAAAAACACGAGGTGCGTCAACACGCGACTGACACTTTTTACTTTCTCATCAAATACGAAGTATTGTAATGAAAAAAAAAAAAAAATTCAACTGTCAGATTGTTTTATAATAAAATTTGCGTCAGAAGCGAAGTAAAGTGATTTATTACGGTGTTTAATATTTACAAAATGTTCAGGAGTGCACGAAGTTGATGCTGCTAGTTTACATATATAATATTAACGATATCTTCATGCCAGTAGCTTCAGTACGCGAGTAACAATCGTGATGAGAAAGTCACGAGCTGCGGTTACATCAATATCAACTGCTTCGAGCATTTTTTTTTTAAATAGAAATGCACGGACAGCTATTTTACCGACATTACTACCTGAGAGTTGCTTACTCGGCGGCGCTTTCAGCGATACTATCTTGGCGTACAATGAAATACGAGACAAAGTAAGTATCCCCAATCACAAACTTTTCTTTTTGTAGTTACCAGTAGACATTAAGCCTTCATTTTACTTCTTTATTGAGGAACTTTTGTTTTTATGACATCATGTAAGGACAATCAAAATGGTCCGAAACGTTCGAGAATAGTGATTTAGAACAAACGTCCGGACGTATGTCTCTCTCTCTCTCTCTCTCTCTCTCTCTCTCTCTCTCTCTCGCTCGCATGCACGCACGCACACGCATAGTGGACCAATCGTGGTCAAAATTGATTAACGGATTTTGATTTTATGAATAATTTATGTAGTTATACAAGTTGTCGCAAGTTTTTAGCTACCCAGCTAAATAGTTCTTTACAATATATATTGAAGGATGTTTGGGATTGAATTTGATATGGAATTTAGAATTTTTCGAAAAATGGACGTCAGTCTAACTCGCGTGAAACTTTATCAGTTGAACCTACATTTTGTATAAAAACGAACTAACGTTTAGAGATGTTATATATTCAATTTGGTAAAGATGGGTAGAAAGGCTCAGATTTTATAGCAATTCATTTTTTTTTCCATTTACGAATGTTACTACCAAAACATGTGACGAACCGAACTATTAATTTTATTATTTTCCACCTTTGGCAGTGTTTTCTGTACGAGAAAGCCAAAATCGATCAACACACTTTCTGATTGAAGTGGCTTGAGCAGGAAGCAACGTGCAATGTTATGTTTTGCATCCTTTTTTACTTGGCTACTGATTATCTAGCTATAAACTGACACAAAAAAGTATTTAATAAACTTCATATATTCGCTATATTATGAAAAACATCTCCAGTAGTCTTAGAATCAGGTGAGATTATCGTTTTTCATTTCCAACACAGCCGTAACGCTGTGTGGCGTCGCTTTTGGCCATTTCGCTCAATTTTTAATCGAACCGTAACGTTTTTTAGCGTCTTTTTTGGCAGAGAGGTTACTCTAAACATATTTTCACTTAAAAAATGCATCTCTTCTACTTAAACCCCCTTGGGCGGCTTTATTGTCATATGAATCGTCGATACGCTCTTTGTGCTATTTACAGAACGATACGCTGTCTATCGGTTGAAAATGTAAGCCTTTGAAGGAGTCCCACGGACAAAGCTTTTTTACTAGTATGCACTCACACCAGTTACATTCTCTATTCGTGGAGAGTCTTTTCACACCACGTGATCAGGCGCTAGCAGCGCCGCCAACGGTCGTGAGCTTTTTCGAATAACTTAAACGCAATTCTCTCGCTGAAGGGTTCATGATTATAAATCTAAAAAAAAAAACAAAGAAGCTCTACTGCTATACACAAGCACATTATGAAGAATATCCAAAAGGTCATCTAAAAATAGTGGCTGAGTTGATACAGAGTCAGCCCCATATGCCAGGCCTTAATTACCTAAGGGCCTGTTCTTTTTTTACATTTTCATTGCTGACAATGCTGAAAATGTTTAGTACACGTGTCTGGCACTGGAGATTTTCAGTAATTCCAGTAAATTTTGACTACATCGTGCTCAATTGCCGGAAAATCGATTGGAAATCCGCTGCCCACGAAAAGTGTGTCAATCCTCATAGCACTGTCTGCACGTAAAGAGTGTTGGGCCAAGAGTATAGTCGTCTCGACCTGCTTGAGAAACAGCTAGGGAAGGTACTTGCGAGGGTTGCGAGGGCGGCGGCCAACACCGGCGCGTCGACTTGCTGCGCCGGCGTTATTGACGAGCCGCACTGTGACCCGTATTCGGTAACTGCCGCTGCCGGTGCCCGGCAATCCCCTGTTTCTCTTCTACCCCCATATATACACAAATGTGTGTGACATATCTTTATACATCGCCCATTCCAGGAGCAACAGCAGCAGCAGCGGCGGCAACTCACTCCAACACATAACGCCGCCCCTACTCTCCATTCCACGGTTGCAAGTGCGAAGTAGAAACACAAGTGTGCACAAGTATTTATTCGTGAAAATTACGTTTGCTACGTGTCGTTGCTGCGATGTACACTTGACACTGGGAAGTGTAAACTATTTCTCAAGTGCTAGGAGAGAAACATACAAGAGAGAAAGCATATAGTTTAAACTTTGGCCCTTGATATTTAACGCTTGTTTGCAGTAGTTTTGACGCACTGTGAAAAAAGGAAAGAGAGAGAGAGAGGGGGGGCTAGATGATAGAATAGCGTGTAAAGTTTACAATTTTTGGTCCGTAAGAAAACTTTTACCAACAGAGTTATGAGGGAGGGAAACATAAGTCTATCTTTTCGATTGTCTTTAGTGTTAACGGCGCGTTGCAACCCTAAAAACAATGAAAGAAGGCTCGTAAGGTGACTGCTCATTCCATCGTGCAGGAAATAGCTCGACCTTGACCTTTGACCGTAGTGCGAGTGAGCGAGTGGCAGTCAGGTAGTATACACGCAGCGGTCGTAGGAGGACATTTGAGGGTAGAACACGATTGTGGTGGTGGTGGTGGTGGTGGCAGAAGCTCTGGGCTCACCCCTATTCTATCGATTCCCCGCACTCCCACAGTGACGAAAATTCTGTTGCCGAGCGTAAGCGTTCTCTTTGAATAGCGTACGACTTGTTGTTCTATTTTTATTATTGTTCAACTTACCTGGGTAACGACGTACGTGCCGTTTCTATCGAATAAATTTATATTTCATGAATTTCAATTAATTAATAGCATTAACGAATATGACGATACAAACTTGTATTAGTAAATAATAATAATAAGTGGGTCTCTCTCTCTCCCCTCTCTCGTTTATAGCCGGACATGATCGCGTGAAATTTATTTATGTTTTTGATGTTGAACCCACTATTGAGCGTAATATTACACGGCGAGTTTACAACAATATTAATGAAAGAAGCTTTCTTAATTTTTTATCAAATGGATTTATTACTTTGGGAGTTTGCAATTTTAACTCCAGATTTAGTTCTAATGGGAGTTGTAATTTGTATACTATACCTGATAATATAAACACGACAGTTGAACTTTTGTCGGAGGCATTTCTCGAGTCTCTAAATAAATTTGCACCATTGCGCTCATTTGTGTGTAAAGACGTATTACTATTCTCATCTTGTTTGATTTTAGTAAGACATTTGATACTGTACCACACCTACAACTTCTTGCAAAATTGAAAAAAGTGGGACTTGCGCAACCAGTTCTTGATTGGATTTTTTCATATTTGACTGGAAGAACTCAAGCGGTTGTTGATGATGACGGGAATTGCTCCTCTTGGTTACCTACAACAGCGGGTGTACCGCAAGGTTCCGTCCTCGGGCCTCTTCTTTTTTCACTTTATATTAATGATATTGGCACTACACTGCAATACTCACAACATATGATATTTGCCGGTGATACGCAGATTTAGCTTAGCTGCCTACCGTCTCAAATAAATCATGGAATAAGGTTAATTACAGAAGGCGTTCAAGCTATTGCCAACTTTGCTATCTCAAATGGTCTAAAGCTAAACATCGCTAAATCGAAAATTCTTATTCTCGGTAGCAATGCGTACATACGTGAACTCAACTTCTCTGTATTAGCTCCGATCTTTTTAAATGGGGTGAATATTCCGTTCGTTAGTGAAGCTAGAAATTTAGGAGTGATCATACACTGTAATTTATCCTGGAAATCCCACGTTTTTAATATCTCCCAAAAAGTCTACTTTGCTGTCTATAGGTTAAAATTTCATCGCATGGCCCTTTCTCAAGAATTAAGATCATCGTTAATAATTTCCTTAATTTATCCGCTATTAGACTACTGCTGCTTAGTTTATCACAATCTGTCTGATAAATGAAATTTAAAATTAGAACGTCTTATTAATATTGTATACATTTTGTTTTCGATCTTCGGCGCGATACTCATATCACTCCGTTCAGACGAGAAGTTGGCTGCCTCACACTTAAATCGCGACATCTATATTTTCTTGGCATTTCAATGTATAACATTATACATCAAAAAGCACCAACATATTTATTGGCTCTGTTCAATCGTCAGAGGGATACCTTGTACGTCAATTAAGAATAC